>JARHVA010000325.1:2782500-3382500 GCA_037957365.1 Torreya grandis | reverse complement strand
CTTTTAGTAAATATCAAACTTAATATTTACCTCTCTATAAATACTCAAATTCACTAATGTAAAAGCTAGATTTTCTAACAAGCAGCTAAAGCGAAAATAATTTTAATTGTGGGTATCTTAGTAGCAGAAGCAAAAATTTCATTATAGTCCATTTTTTTAATTTGTGAAAATCCTGTAGCAACTAATCTAGCTTTATATTTTTCAATTTGATTATCAAAACTAAACTTAGTTTTAAACAACCATTTACAACTTACCAAATGATGTCCTTTAGGTAGTGGGACTAATTCCAAAGTGTTATTAGAAATTAAAGAGTTGTATTCATCATGCATACATTTTTCCCAATGAGGGTGACTTTGAGCTTGTTTTAGATTTTTAGGATCATTATTATGCATAAGTTTAGACATTAAAACATAATTACAAAATTATTGCCTAGTTCTATGAGTATCATTAAGATCTACAAGAATTTTTAAATCTTTTATAGTAGTCTTGGCCTACTTAGGCATAGATTTAGGTGGATCAAGACTAGAATAAGGAGAAATAATTGGAGGAAAAATATCATTAAAAAAACATATAATTATTATCATTACTAGTTTCAAAAAGAAAATAAGCAAAAACTATATCCAGAGAATCAGAATTGGAGGCGCAATCAAGTACATCATTTTCAATACTATTAACATCCCTTTTAATCTTGATTTTTTTTATTTTAAGGATCATAAACCCTATAAGATTTATATGATTCATCAGAACCAATAAATATAAAGGCATCTACTTTAGAATCTAACTTATTATGTTTTTCAATTGGAATATGAATAAATACATCACAACCAAAAACACATAAATGTTTTAAGTTAGGTTTTCTATCACTCCAAACTTCTTCAATTGTAAAATTTAAAATAGCTTTAGTGGAATTTATATTAATGAGATAAACAACATAAAACATGGCTTCAACCCAAAATTTATAATGCATATTTTTAGAATGCAACATACACCTAGCCATTTTAGTGATAGTCCTATGTTTACATTCAATAGTAGCAGTTTACTTAGGTGTATATGAAACGATTTTCTCATGCTTAATTCTATGTTTCTTATAACATGCAATAAAATCATTTTTAACATATTCAGTACCATTATTAGTACATAATATTCATAAAGAACAATGAGACTATTTTTCAACAAGGGCATAAAACTCAATAGAAGTGTTTAAAACTTGATCTTTAGTTTTC
Organism: Torreya grandis; assembly: GCA_037957365.1. Classification (NCBI taxonomy): domain Eukaryota; kingdom Viridiplantae; phylum Streptophyta; class Pinopsida; order Cupressales; family Taxaceae; genus Torreya; species Torreya grandis. The sequence goes on along the minus strand of JARHVA010000325.1, from coordinate 3,381,277 downwards.
AATAAATAAATCCAAAGTTGCCTAGCTCAATCATCAATAAAAGTTAAAGCATAATTAACACCATTAATATGAGTTTGCATAGGGTCTAAAAGATCACTATGAACTAAATGAATATTTTCAGTAGCATGCCAAGAGTGATTTTGAGGGAAAGATTCTCTATGAATTTTACCAACCATACAACCATTACAAGTATAAGTAGTGAGAGAAATTTTAGGCAAACATTACACCATATTAAGTTTATTCATTAGTGAAATAATTTGATAATTTATATGTACTAATATTTCATACCACAAGTTAGCATCATTAGAAACAAGCAAAGCATGAGAAGATGAGGAAAAAGATAATCCAACAAATTTAAACAAATTATCATTGTCTAGAAAAGCAGTAGCAACTACTTGAAAATAATACTTAGTAGATTTAACATAACAAGTATCGTTAATAAATTTTACCTTATAGTCCTGTTTGCATAATTGAGGTACGAAAAGCAAATTCAATTTTAAATCAAGAACAAACAAGACATCATGTAATTCAGTATTAGGGATTTTAACATTTCCTTTAGCTTCAACATTTTAAGAAGCATGATTTTCAACATTCAAATAATTGTTAGAAAGATATAATTCTAAATAAGTAAACAATTGAGTATTAGATGTCATATATTGAGTAGCACTATAATCAACAATCTATTTAACAAAAGAAGCACACAAAACACAAGTAAAAATAGTTCTAATATTAAACTTTTATTTTGACTTGAGTCTTATTATTACTAATGCTAGCATTGTCTTTTACTTTAAGCTTTACAATTTTTTATATCACATTTCTTTTTAAAGTAGTGATCTTCACCATGAGTGTTTTTATCATAATAACTACACTCTAATATTTTTCTCAAGTTTAGAGTTAGATTTTTGATCTTTCTTTTCATGTGTATTATAGGACTTACCATGTTATTTTCCATTCTTATATTGGTGTTTAGATATAAAATCATGTCCATTAGTCTTAAGACTACCAAATTGAATCAAATTTTATTATTTTTGATGTAAAAAAGTACAAAATAATTCAAATGTCAACATAATAGATAGAGTAGGAGAAGCTAGTTACGAATGAATATTAGTAATAAACTGTTGAAAAGGTCAAGGTAATTTTTTTTTCATGATAATATGAATCAAATTTAAATGTAAAAGTTTGATGCCTAAACCAGCTAGTTAAGAATGCAAAGAATGAACTATAATCAAGAAATCATCCATAGTTTTGAAGTCATTGTATTTTAAATCAAACAATTGATTCTAAATTTGAATTTTATAAGATTAATTCATAATGTCATAAATAGATTTAAGCTTAGACCAAGCATTGGATGCAAGAGAATAACCATCAATATGAGTATGCAATTTAGGGGTCATGACCATGCTAATCAATTCGAGGGCCTCATAATTTTTTGCTTGCCATTTCTCTTGGATTTTGGTGGAGGTAGTCTTTGGATCCAATTGGGGTTCCATGTCATCTACTATGCACAAAAAATGTTTGAAAGTGAAGATATATTACATATATGATTTTCATAAATGGTAATTGATGGATGTGAGTTTAAATTTAGGTAACAATTGAGTCATTGTGCTTTAAAAACTCATCCAATGACTAGAAAGTGAATAGAGAAAAATTCACTTACATAAAAAAGGTGTAGGAGGGGCAAGAAACCATAGGAATGAATTTATTGAAATGTAAAAGAGATAGCAAAAAATGGGAGCCAAAAAAAATTATAATAAAAAATGGTGAAAAGACAATGTCCAAGATGATTTGGAAAAGAAAAGAGAGCAACTATATGACAAGCTTATAATAAGATGACAGTTAAGTAAAGATTTAGTTGGATTTACATATAAGTTCACATTAAATGAAAGATGGAAAAGACTTAGTTTTTAAGTATCCAACAGTTCAAATTTAAAAAAGGAAGCTCTTTTCTTTATTTTGAAACACATAAAGCAAATGAAGTTTTATTATATAGTTTATTTTAAAGGGATTTATTATTATGTTTTGATTTCAAAACAAACTAAAAAACATTGGCTAGATAAAATTTAGAATTATTATTATTTTTTCAATGCATGAGACCACTTAACAAAAAAAGGATATCTAATACAAATTTTAAGAGAACTTAAGATATATTATTATATTTTAATTTGGTGTGAGATGAAATATTATTAAAAAGGGAAGGTGCACTAAAAGATCAAGATGACTCATGAGTGAAGACGCCGTACAACCATAATAAGACATTTTATTTTTTAAAATTATGGAAGGAAAAAAAGGTAATGTGCTTACAAAAAAAACTTATTTATTTCCTTAATAGGCAATTTACTTTAAAAAAATTAAATGATTTCCTTAACTAAAGAAACATAAACCATTTACCAGAGAATAGTGTCACATGAGGAAAATAATAACGCATAAGTAATAAACTGTTAGTGATACCTGTAAGATTTTATTTGTAATGATCAGTAGAGGAAAAAATGTATGAACATATATAGTAATAGAATGCTCTTAGAAGTTATTTACACTTGCATGATGTAGTAAACTCAAGAGAAAGTTAATGCAAGAGGCATAGAGGTAAAAGGAATTTAAATCAAAAGAGACCCAATAGAATTTATGAAATAAAATAAAGATGCCAATCCTATAGTAAGATGCCAAAGGGCAAAGAAGGCTCTTAGCATCTCAAATAAAATGGTAGGAATAAAACAAAAGGTAGAATAAAGGGATAGGCAACCAATAAGGAGGCAACAACTAGATGGAAGGAGAGGATGACTTAGAGGAAAGATAAGGGCAACCTAGAGGAGGCCATAAAAATTGAGAAAGAGTAGAAGGGTTTCATTAAAAAATATGAACAGGTCAAAAATACAAAAAAAACTAAAAAAATGGAAGCCTTAGAAATAAATCTAAGACTTATATATATATATATATATATATATATATATATATATATATATATATATATATATATTGCAAGTAAATATATAACTCAGAGTAAAGTTACAAGACTAAAGTAAACCTAAGTGTAAGCTAGAACAAAGAGATTTTTTAAACTTGAATACGAAATGTTTTTTGTGTGCTGGAAATGTGTCATGTCCCCTTTTTAGTCGACATGTGCAGAGTAGATGATTAGCCTATTATGCGACCCTCGTAGGCTGATGAGGTGGATAGAGGGTCTTGATGGAGCTGGGCTTGGCTTTCGTTTGGGCTCTTTAGGACATGAATTAAATGAGATATTAATATTTGATTGATTTAATCAAATATTAAGTATTTGGTCCAATTTTAATTAATTATTAATTATTAATTAATAATTAATTATTAATTAGTTATTATTGGGTCTAATTTTAGGATCCTCATTCTAATTTAAGAATTGGTCTAATTTTAAGACCCTAGTTCTAAATTAAGGAAGCCCCAGTCTAATTTAAGGGAATCTAATTTTAGCAAGCACACCTTTGGAGGTGTATAAGAATCTCTCATGGAAGAGAGTTTGTATCCATGCTTATTATTGATATTGATTCTTGTTAAGAAATTCTTCTGTGAAGACTGAGCCAAGGGTTCCAGGATTCCAATTGCAGTGAAGAACGTCAACTCTTCATTGTGTGCGATTCAAAGGTTGTGAAAGATCAGCCGATCTATTGCTGAATTGAGAGATAACTTCACCCAGAAGTTATCATAGTATTACAGGTATTTGAGAGATAACTTCACTCAGAATCTATCACAAGGGTTTACAGGTATTTTCTTTATTTTGGGTTTTTGATTCAAGAATTATCCAGATATAGATCTTTTGTGTCAGCCCATAATTATACAGATCAGGATCAGGCATACAGGGTGTGTTATATCAGCGGCCGTACGAATTCCGTACAGATCCATGAAAATCCGTACGCATCTACAGGAAGTTCAGGTACCGACATCGGTGAACAGAGACTTACAGAGACCGACATCGGTCAACTCATCACCGACGTCGGCAAGGGGACCACTACAGGTCGATCGACGACGGTAGTATAACCGACGTCGGCGACTGTGTTTTTTACACAGTAGGCCGAGACGTGCCAGATTCAACCCAGTTCGCGGAATATTCAGGCTATAAGGCCAAACTTTTGATATTCTTTGTATACTTGACAGAGGATCTCTATTGTAAGCTTATGAGTAGATAAATAAGAAATTATACTGTGATCTATTCATCTATTTGAAGATATTTTGCAGAAATTCAGATAATCAATTTGGAGCTTTTGTTTTGATATTTGAAGGGATATTACAGTGGTATCAGAGCTAAATCCTGCCATCCTGAGGGTTTAGAAATTTTATGCAGCCACAAGAGTTGCGACCACACGGGTATTACACACGCAGTAAAGCTTTACTTGAAGGCACTCAAGTTCTAGAACAACCGCCGGAAGACATGGGTGACGATATTGGTAGGGCCCGTATTCCTCATCATCCAAGAGACCAAGATGATCTAGAAGTTTTACTTACTCTTAGAGAACTACGAGAAGGGCAAAGGCAGAATAACCAGGTATTACAGCAGTTGGCAGCAGCACTGCCAAGATTGGGTTCTCCGAGGAGACATTCCCCACACCGTGAAGATGTCAAGAGTGATGCAGGATCACAGAGAGGCCATGGGACTGTTTCTCGTATAGCGAATAGGCCTACTAGGCCTATCTTTGTGAGACAGGAAGCAGAGGAGGTGATAGCAGGTGAAGATCATGAGGAGGAATTTATAGACACATTTAGGGCAGCAACTGACGAGTGGGAGTCATTACCACCTGTGGTCAGGGAGATGATTACTTTTGACCGATTCCTCACACAAAGGAAAGAACATTATCGAGGTCGATAGAATGGGAGACCAAGGCCCCAGAACAATGATTTGAAGCAGGCTACGAGCAGGCTCACACTAGCAACGTTTGATGGTAGTGGTAAGGTGACAGCACAGGCCTGGGTTAGTAAGCTGGATACATTTCTCACATTGTGACCGATGGGTGAGGAAGATGCTATCAGATATGCAACACTACATCTTGAGGGAGTAGCTCACGATTGGTGGCACCATGGGATGGTGACACTCCATCATGATCGGATCACTTCTTATCAGGAGTTTGTGGACAGGCTGGTAGAGCGTTTTGACAGGAGGGATCTAGAGTCCTATTTTCGAGAGTTGGCACAGTTGCGCCAAAGTGGCAGTCTAGAGTCATACATTGGTGACTTCCAGAAGTTATCAGTCATGGTTCCTGACATTTCAGAGAGGCGACTAGTAGTACTCTTCATGGAGGGATTGACAGAACCATTGAGAGGTTGGATCAAAGGCTTTGATCCTCCTTCATTACAGGAAGCTATGAAGAAGGCACGTAGTATGGAGATGGCAGCCCCATCAAGTAGATCTAACTCCAGAGGTACTTCTTCATCTAGAGACCATAAGCACTCCAACGGGGATACAGAGAGACCGGATTTTAACATAGATAAATCTGGGGTTAAAAATGATTCAAAGGCCAATCCAGCAGCACCACCTTTGGATCGTGAGGCACTTAATGATCTACGCAGGAAGAAGCTTTGCTTCTACTGCAAAGGTCCATATGATATCCATCACGATTGCCCTTTGAGACCTAAGGGCAAAGCAAATCATGTGATGTGGGCGTATTATGAGGATGCGGAATCAGAAGATTCCGAACAACAGGGTAGTTCTGAGGAGGCAGAGGCTTCAGAGCCTAAGGCAGAGGCAGATTTAGAGCTTCATATACAGGAGGCACGCCTATCCAGCATTCAGTCGGATGAGTCATTCAGACTCCGTGGAGTTTTGGCAGGGCAGAAGGTTACCACCCTTCTTGATACAGGAGCTACACATAATTTCATAGATGCTAGATTGGTGGAGGAGCGTGGACTCACTACCGAAGATTTTGAGGGGATTAGAGTTAAGGTAGCCGATGGTCACACTCTTAGGTGTGAGCACATGATTAGAGATCTCCCATTGCGCTTGAACAACTATGAGTTCAAGGCTAATTATTTTGTAGTGAACATGGGGGACATAGAATTAGTCTTGGGTATGAAGTGGCTTCATTCATTTGAGGAAGTTACTCTTCATCTCAAAGATATGGAGGTTCATTTTCAGGTTGATGGGAAAACACATATTCTTAAGGCAATACGAGGCAGCAGCTTCAAGCATATGTTTTTTCATCGGATGGAGATGCCTATACTACATGACATGATAGAGTGCAATGATGAGGGCACATTGGCACCAACACAGGAGAGATATGAGGATGAGATTTGTCTTGAGGTGAGTTCAGTTCAAGAGTCAGCACATGTGGTAGAGGCTCAGCTTTCTTTTACAGGGGGGTCACATGTTGATGACGATATGCGTACAGGAGACAGAGGTGATGTGACGCCATTGGATGAGAGTGATGATGGACAGGACCTGGAGTTTGTGTTGGTTGACAGCACTGTAGATCGAGACTTCATTTGGGATCCGGGTATTCAGCGATTGCTTGAGGGCAAGCAATTTCAGGAGGGGCGGATTGTCATGTCCCCTTTTTAGTCGACATGTGCAGAGTAGATGATTAGCCTATTATGCGACCCTCGTAGGCTGATGAGGTGGATAGAGGGTCTTGATGGAGCTGGGCTTGGCTTTCGTTTGGGATCTTTAGGACATGAATTAAATGAGATATTAATATTTGATTGATTTAATCAAATATTAAGTATTTGGTCCAATTTTAATTAATTATTAATTAATAATTAATAATTAATTATTAATTAATTATTAATTAGTTATTATTGGGTCTAATTTTAGGATCCTCATTCTAATTTAAGAATTGGTCTAATTTTAAGACCCTAGTTCTAAATTAAGGAAGCCCCAGTCTAATTTAAGGGAATCTAATTTTAGCAAGCACACCTTTGGAGGTGTATAAGAATCTCTCATGGAAGAGAGTTTGTATCCATGCTTATTATTGATATTGATTCTTGTTAAGAAATTCTTCTGTGAAGACTGAGCCAAGGGTTCCAGGATTCCAATTGCAGTGAAGAACGTCAACTCTTCATTGTGTGCGATTCAGAGGTTGTGAAAGATCAGCCGATCTATTGCCGAATTGAGAGATAACTTCACCCAGAAGTTATCATAGTATTACAGGTATTTGAGAGATAACTTCACTCAGAAGCTATCACAAGGGTTTACAGGGATTTTATTTATTTTGGGTTTTTGATTCACCAGATATAGATCTTTTGTGTCAGCCCATAATTCTACAGATCAGTCATACAGGGTAATCAGCGGCCGTACGAATTCCGTACAGATCCGTGAAAATCTGTACGCACTACTTCAGGTACCCGACATAACTCATCACCGAAAGGGGATTTGACGACCCAACTGTGTTTTTTACACAGCAGGCCGAGACGTGCCAGATTCAATCCAGTTCATGGAATATTCAGGCTATAAGGCCAAACTTTTGATATTCTTTATATACTTGACAGAGGATCTCTATTGTAAGATGAGCAGATAAATAAGAAATATACTGAGATCTATTCATCTATTTGAAGATATTTTGCAAAAATTCAGATAAGCAATTTGGAGCTTTTGTTTTGATATTTGAAGGGATATTACAAAATGAGCTAAAAATTTAATTTAATTTAATGAGCAACAAAAATAATATGACTGAGAATAAACATAAATATTAAATGATTAATGCTCATTAAAAAAACTAACTAAATATTAGTATTAAAATTACTAAAATACTTGTAAAAAATTTAGAAACCACTAATTTAAACAAGGAGAAGGAAACAGATTTTAATAAATATCAAGGGTTAGATTCCTTGCAAAAAAATTTGAGTAGTCTCCTTAAAAATATGCACACTTTTCAAAAAAATGTCATTAAGATGACTATAGCTCTAATACCATGAAGGATTTTAACCTAAAAATTATCATCAATGACATAGCATGACAGTGAGAGAAAAACAAGAACCCACAATACTAAGTTACCTCTGAAGAGCAACCATAGAGACATGAGTTTTAAAGTGGGAAACTAAATGTATTGGAGAAAACCCCATGTGATCTTATTACAAGGCTTACAACCAAAGTTTACAAAAGTACAAGATTGAATCAATAGCACAAGAGAAGAATAGAGATAAATATAATATTCTAAGTGAGGAAAAGAGGAGATGAAGGGCTATTTTATAAGTTAAAAGAGGAAAATGAGAGCTACATATAATCCCATCATGACCTTACAAGCCCCCTAAGTGTGTGCCACTTGTGTCCTAATCCTTTACAAAGAGAAGAGAGGTGTGTGCCATGTAGGAAAATGAGTTACTCATGCAAATAACTTTCAAATACTAAGAGAGCATAAAGAGGTGAGTGACACCTCATAGAATCCAAATTTATTTGAATTAATAATTCATATAAATATAAATTCCTCACTAGAATTCATAGCTCTAGCCCACCAAATTAATGAGTCTAACCCCATTTTGCATCAAGGGATTATACTACTGCTAGTTAAGCATGGTCAAACTTTGTAAGGGAGGGAGGTCCCCCCTGAGAAGGGTCCTCTACTAAGAATTACTCTTTGAATGAATCCTTGGAGGAGGACCCCACCTCAGGGTCCTACCACCCATCTATTAGTATTCCATAAGCTAGTCTATCTAAAGCCTCTACTGACGACCTTCTAATTAAGCTATTTGTTCCCAAGCTCAAGCTGGTCTTCCTAGATGAGGGCACCTCTATGGAGGCCATCAAGAAGAGAAAAATTCCTTGCTAGATAGATGAGCTAAAAAATAATGAAGATCAGCTTGACAACTTCAATAATAGGGTATAAGAGGCTAATTTGACCTTTGCTAGCCTTATCTAAGACGTGAAATGGCTTGCAAAGACAAATCAAACTTGATTGTTCAATATTTTTTCCATTCCACTAAGCTAAACTAGATCCCTATTAAGTCAATCTCTAAAGATAATAGAAACCCCCTCACTGGACATCCCCAACTTGACCCCTATCAAGAAAACACCCCTACTAGGTATAGGGCCAAAGAAGGCCACACATAATCCTCCTAGGTGATGGTGCAGAAGGACCTAATAATTAGATGGGGGAAAAGGTCTCCAAGATCAAGTAAATATTTCTAGAAAACATATCTTAGGAGGAGAAGGAAACACTAGAGCTCCCCCTCTTGATCTTATATTATACTATTTTTTTATCTCTGCTTACAATTTTCTATATCTAGTTTTTGCTATCTTTTATTGTTTGGCCCTGGTTGGCATGTTAATTTTTTGTATAATGCTTTTATGGTTCCTAGATCCTTTTAAAACCAAGTTATTTATCTAATCAAATAAAAAAATATAAAGTTCTCACACATGAAAAAGAAACTTAAGATAAAATAATTATCCTAAATAAAGGGTAATTATAACAATACTGACCCAAATTTAATAGTATAGACCCAATATAGATAAAAGCATAGTTCATGAATCAAATGAATCAAATACCTTATTTAGTCTAATTTTTACTTCTAACATATAATCACAATTAGTTAGTCAACCAAAAAGCTAAGTATTTATCCCTTTATTATACTTACTATATTTAGCATATGTCAATTTTCAAATCATTACAATCAAATATAGTATTTGATCCAAAATTGGTTGTAAGTGCAAACTCTATCTATTTCATCAATTCTGAATACTTATAACAATTTTCTTAATTTCTTGTCTTTACATTAAAAATTGGCTTAAGTAATTAAAATTATATTAAAGACTATAATAAACAAGTAAATGATAAAATAGAGAAATATGCAAACTCAAGTTGAGAATAGAGTTTACCCTTGTTGGGATACATCTTCAGGTCCAAAGAGCACTCGAATTGATCTATTAATGATGTAAAATACACTTTTTGTATACTCTTTATATCAAATAACAACTTTGGTTTACAACTTTTTTTTGCCTCTATCTCTAGGAAATCATTGGTTGCCTTTGAACAACCTCCCAATAGTTATTCCTATAATAAAAAAGGACATATAATTGATTTTATCCTTTTCAAAAGGGATTCAAAAAGTCCCATTTCAAATATGTTTTCCTTCCTTTTATAATGTTTCATAGTAATGTGGTATAATGGCTAATGCCTAATCCTTTTACTATGGAGATAGGGGTTTGAATACCCTTGCAACACCCTTTGTTTTGGTTCATTAACTAAGTTTTAAAAAATAAATATCAAATATTTGGCTTCCTTTACCAATATTAGGCATAACTCAAGTGTTAAGAACCCAAAATTGGGTTATGTGGGGTGAGGAGGTCAAGCCCCACTCTGACACCTTAACTCTTATTAAGGTATTTGATAATACTCAATGATTTTTTACTTTTCCAAACTTGTGAATTTAATCCCACATTATTGGGGATTTTACACTATCAAGTGTTTAAATAGAATCTTCTATTATATTTGAATTGGTCTTGAATACCACCCATATTATGAGCTCAGTCTCGAGCGATGTGTTGGCAATTATGTTGGACTTGGGACTCGATCTTAGAAGCCATATTATATCTGGTTGTGTTGCCACATGGTGGCTTGAAATGAAACCACTTGTTTTATGTGTTGAGCTTTGAAAACCATGGAAGTTTAATCCCACAGTGATTATAGGAAAGCATGTAACATTGTTTATATATAAATTCACTTCTATAGTGTTGTGAATAAAGACAATAAGGTCCTCCTCCATAAAAAAATAGGACCCCACTGGATAAAAGGCCCACATATATAAAATATTATGGCCCCCACATATAATAGGTATGTTATCAAAGAATAAAACCAATCAAACACATTTGTTCTCTCTCTTCCATGTCTCACTATGTGATTGGTCTATGTGTTAGGATGTGATTGGTCTACTTAGAATTCTATATAGGTCTAATTAGTAGAATGATGTAACCACTATACCCTATCCATATTTTTTACCTATATGGCTTTAGCTTTAATAATCCATAAATTTTTCATACGGTGCCAGATTGAGTTGTTAAAATTATATTAGAAAGATCCCAACAAGCTATTCAATGTGTAAACATTTGAAGAATAATTTGAGACCATCCAATTGGATTGATTATGGGGACCCTTATGGATCACTCCTCCCCACTAAGAAGATTTTGGACAACCAAAAATATCTTTTTATTTAGAAAATAAGTGAGGGTACAACTCCCCCACTTTTCTAGTTTCCATCCATCATGCTTTACTTGGATGTATCCCTTTTATACCCACATGAAGTTACTCCACATCACCCCTTCATGAAGTCCTCACCCTCCTATCAAGAATAAAATTTTACTATAACTCATCAAGATATTCAGGAACAAAATCATCAATAGAAGGAAGTTGAACATTTTCACTTTGATCCATCATCATACGAGACTCATATAGTTTCAAGTTTTCAACATATATTATGGAATACATCTACATATATGGAGGAAACTCTAACTGAAAAGCATTGTTACCAATATTTTAAAAAATCTTAAATGGACTATACCTGATTGGTTTGAGTTTTTTATCTTCACCTTTAAGTCATTCTTTGCTAACGTGTAGCCAAACTTGATCATCAACTTGAAAGTGATGATTAACTTGATGTTTTTCATGCCTAGTATTATAATTGGCTTGGCTCTTTCCCAATTGCTCTTGGACATCTTGATGAATATATTATATATTCTAGATGAACCTCTTTGATTTTTCTATATCTTTATGTCATTTTTCCACTGATTCTTGTCCAAATGTTAAGTCCAAAGGGGACTTAGGCAATTAACCAAAAAAAGTCTCAAAAGGAGACTTTTGTGTAGAAAAATGTATGGCACAATTGTAAGCATGTTGCACATAACACAAGTGTTCATCCAAAATCTTGGGATGATTGTTATAATACCTTAGAAGTAAATGTACCATTTTTTAGTTAACCAATTATGTTTGTTTTTCAGTTTGTGGATGGAAGGCAGTGATTTTATTGAGTTTTGTGTCCATCAAGTCCCACAAAGCTGACCAAAACTTCCCAATAAAAAGAGAATCTTGATCAGATATAATAAATGTGGATATTCCAAAATGAACCCAAACATTTTTTGATAAACAAGTGTGCAATTTCCTCACACGTTATCTATTATTTATAGGGCACTAATAGACACGTTTTTCTAAATCTATCCACAACCACATATAAATAGTCATGATTCTTTATTAACATTGGCAAACCTCTTACAAAATACATAATAACACTTTGTATACACATAATATTTTCAAACTTTTATCGATTACTAACACTTTATATCTTGCAAGAACCCATTGACTCTCAATATCTTTGAGTGCATGCCTTAAGGGGTGCACTGAGAAATGGGTGGATAGACCATTGGTGTTTCATAAGATTGTTGTCCCTTTTTCCACTTAAAATATACACACTTGCTATCCTAAAAGCATTTACCATAAGATTATTCTTCTTAGTCTTACCCATTCTAAACATTTATCATGCTGTATCCTCCTTCTTCTTGCCTTGAACCCATTTCACCAGTTGACTGTACTAGGTCGACTAGGTTGACCCTATATAGTTTTTAGCCTTTGATTACTGTATAGGGTTGATTGGGTTAACCCTATATTTTTTAGGGATATTTTTTCACTTGGATTTTTGTTAGTCTTTTGGCTGACCTAGCTCAAGACCTAGTGATTTACCTCCCAAAAACGTATAGTGTTGACTAGGTCAACCCTTTACAATAGACATATTTGGAAGAATTTAGGGTACAATCAGCCTATATATACAAGTTCATTTACAACCATTTGATAGAGAGAGAAGTGAAAAATAATAAGTGAAAAAAAACATCTACTTATTGAATATTCTACTTGAGAAATAAATCCTAGGGTTCCATACTTTCTTTGGAGATACAGATCTTGTCTTATGGAGAAGTCTTTTGGATGCATAGATAGGTTGTGTATCTTAGAGCTGATTTATCTTTGTTATCCTTACATAACACAACAATCTCTTGTGAAGCACCTTGGTCAAGGGAGAGATTGAGGCTTGATGGGTTCATCTTGAAGGAAAGTATTCCTAACTTTATTTCTCCTTTATAAGAGTAGATAGATAATGAAAATATGCTTCTCTCCCATGCATTAAAATTATATATACATTAACATGAGTATATGTCTTCTATGTATGTTTAGTTTATTTATTTCTAACCCCCACTTAGTGCCATAAGCTTTGGTGAGCACTATATTAGATTTACTTTATTGTTTATTAGAATAGAGTGAACATTAAACCTAGGCCTCTTTTAGGGTTGTTGCATGATTATGTTGAACTGTAGGCTTTAAAACCCTTCCTAACATGGTGTATGGTGACAAGTGATCCCCTAATCAGGTCTAGTGGATCCCCATACTGGTCATACTCCCACTTAAAAAATGTATTCTCAATCAAAAGTATAGGTATGCTTCATCTTCTCCAAGCTAGGATTGATTTATAAACATGATGCATTTTTGATTGCATACATTTTGGTGAACCTGACGTGAACTAACCTTTGTAGGATGTGTTTACTTTATTTCATTACTTTATTCTTTTTCGTCATTATTTTTATCGTATATTTGCCATATTAGGTCAATTTCATCGACCCAACTCTAACTTATGTATAGAAAACATACTAGGTTTTACACATAATCACATCAAGATGACTCAATTCTATTTATGTAGGTTTTTCATTAGGGATATAAAACATACTAGGTTGACCTAGTCAACCTTATATATTTTCAGGTACTCAGTTTAGACTACTAGTTCAACCTAGTCGACCTTGTACACTTTTAGACATCTAGTCCAGACTACTAGGTTGACCCAGTTAACCCTATATATTACAGGCACTGAACAACAAGTTTATATAAAGCTTGATTGACCCAATCAACCTAGTTAGTGGAATTTTCAAGCATATATTAAGGTTATTAAACAATAATATTCATTTTTTACATCTCTGATCTACCAAGGTTCCTTATATTTCTGTCTCTTTATTTATAGTCTTTCCTTTTATAGTTTATAGTCTTTAAATTTCCCCTATAGAGTCAATTGGATCGACCCTACTGACCCAATTCTATGTTCTATGTGTTGTCTAGATAACTGGGTTGACTCTACTGACCATGTTTATTTTTAGATCTTGATTTTGTAGTATATGTTTGACCATGTTCTATATTCTGTACATACACTATTGACTATATCGACATTATACCTTGTTTCAAAGTTATAATTAACCTTATATGCTAGTAATTAATTCACACTTTCTTTTCTTATTACTTGTATGCTTAGAATAGATCACATAGTTTAATTAGGTGGTTTTTAAATAAATCATTTAGTTTTACTATTTTCTATTTTATGCACACATGACCAAATCACAAAATCTAAACAAGCATTTTAACATTTGTCTACACAAGGCCAACCTACTTGGATTTCATCACCAATGGGGAAGCCAAATTGATGTTTTGGTCAAGTATAAAGGGTGGTTAATGGTATATTTTAGCTAAGCACCCAACACCCTTATCATTGTGGTGTATGAAGTGAGGGGGTAGGCCCCAATACCAAGCCTATATCGTTACCACTATAAATCCATTTTAGCCTAAAATACCTAAAACCATCCTAGATTGCCATTTTAGTTCCTTGCTTACAACCAACTTCCCATTACATTTTAAATAAAATTCTAATAATCTAATGAATATTTAGGTTGACTAATTAGTTAGCTCTTTGCTTTCCAAGTTGATTGCTTTCTCTTTGCTCAATTGTATTTTATATTTCAAAAAATTACATTAGCCAATATTGGTACAAGGTTTTGTGCTATATGATTCAATTGGATTGGCCAATGTTAATCCAATTGACTACTTTCTTCCTTTTTATTATTTCTTCTCAAATTACTTGAAAAATTAATCTTGTTTCAATTCACAAATATATTATAGGTTTCTTAATTTTCCCTTTATGTTATACTGGGCTGACCCAGTCAACCTTGTACCTTTTTTAAACCTATATTCACTATACTAAATCAACCCAATCGACCTTATACTATTTACAAACCCTGTCTTCCCTTTTTTTAGCCTCTGTTCACTATATTTGGATTGACCCAGTTGACCCTGTACTATTTATAGACCCTATTTTTGTGCTATGTGAACCGAGTTGAACCTATACTATTTATATCATTTCTTGTTTCTTTGATTTCTCATATCTCTTTATTTCCCTTCATCATGGACTTTTTGTTTGATGAAAATACTAAATTACAGTCAATATATATGATGAATTTTACTAACCATCATAGGGTCTCCCATAGATAGAGTCAGGCTGATCTCTTAGATGCTAGTAATGTTCTTATTGCCACTCACACAATGAACTATGGGACCCATCCTAATACCTATTTTCAACATAATACTCTTTTCTCATTATAAGACCAACTTGAATTAGAATATACCCCTAAAATTCTCTTCTTTATCTCTAAATTTCCTCAACATTGAGGAAAAAATCCTTCTACCATTTATAATCTTATGATTAGTGGTCAATCCGAAGAGTCTCATTCACCTACTCCTACATTCTCAACTAAATTTTTGGGTACCACTTTCTTTGATTCTCAGCCTCTTCCTTTGATTTTGATCCCTTCTCATACCATGACCTCTTCTTCTCTAAGTTCTTCCATCTTCATACCTAGTACATCCATTAACATGGCATGTTCTACATCTAGTGGGCCTCTCATAAAATCCACTATCCTTAATCCTTCCACTAGTACATTATTTTCTACCCAAGGTAATCATGTTACTAGTGATTCTTCTTGTCAACCATTCACTAGTCCATATTTTTCTACACAATTCTTTTTTGACACTAGTGCCTCACATTCTCATAATTCATCTCAATCTCTTATCAACACCAATAGTGGTACCCAAGCCACTAATACCAACATGAATATAAAATCTAATGATTCTAATAATGCTAATCAAACACATCAACTATTGTTATAAAAACTTAATCAAATGAATACCTTTCAAGTTCATAATGCTAATCAAATGATGAGAATGTAAAATCACCTTCTTCATCTTCAATCTCATCCTCAACCAATGGCTTGGGGCACACATAACTAGAATGTTTGCCCTCTTCCTCTTCAATATTCTCAAGGTAATCTTATTCATCAACCTCTTTTGGTCAAAAAAACCATTTAACATCTCCTCCTTTTGAGGAACTCCTTAATCATTATGTACCTATATCTAACATCCTTTGTTAAGCACGGGATATACTGAGAGGGGGGGTGAATCAGTATATCATATATCTTATAAATCTTTCCTTTAACCAAATTCCACTTAATAAAACATTCAAGATATGCAATAAAACTCAAACAATAAACATCACAAAAGATAGAGAGAGACACCAGATATAATGTGGAAAAAACCACGAAGAATAATCTCAAGTATATTCATGAGAATAAACCCACAAGAGCACCATACCCCTTTGCCGAGTACCAACCTCAGCGACAATTTGTGAGCACCAACCCATAGGTAATTCAAACCTCTTTGCCAAGCACCAACCCAACTACTATTCATGAGCACCAACCCATAGGAGCACCAACCCCTTTGCCGAGCACCAACCCAACAACAATTCATGAGCACCAACCCACAGGATCACCAACCCCTTTGTGTATAACACACACCTATCTCTCAATTTTGCTATTCTCAACAAATGATAGATCAATACAACATCTCTTTCCTCTCTCTCACTTTTTCTCTTCTAAGCTAGATATAACAAATACAAATCATATTCATCTCTCACAATTGCTCTTCTAAGCTAGATATTATAATATCAAATCAACCTCTATCTTCCTTATTTACAAATGGCTTCTCAAGCCTTTATTTATATCTTTCCAAATGACCTTTGGCCTTTCCCCTTTGTGACCCTTCAATCCTCATGGAAAATGGTGCCAATCTTGGATGACCCTTCACATCCAAGCCTTTGAAAAGTCATGTGGTGACCCTTCATGACCAAAAACATACTTCCCACTTGTGTCCTTATCTTTGGTGACTTTTTGTATTCCTCAAAGTGTTCCTTCATGAGAAATTGTGCCCTTACTCTTTTGTCTTCACTTGGTGACTCTTGGAATTACCCAAGATGACTCTTCATGGGAAAATGCGTCCCATCCTTCTTTTATCTTTACCCTGTGGCTCTTCGACTTATCCATGGGCCCTTCTTTTGTCTCATATGCAACCAAAAATATATTTGTTAATATTAAATAAATATTAACTCACATTAGCCAAGATAAATAATATTAAATGCAATGGGGCCTTTATCACCAATAATGGTAAACCTTTGACATCAATGACAATATTTCCAACAATCTCCCCCTTTGTCATTGATGGTAACCTCAATCCTGAAACTACCACATCCTATCACTTGCACATACTATCATCTGAAAACATATAGTAACTCCCCCTTACTATAGTAACTTGTAACTATTTTTTGCACCTGTACCTGTACCTATTATTCTCCCCCTTTGACATCAATGGTAAAGGGCCTACCTGGAGCTAACACTTAGCTCTCCCTCAACTGATACTGAACATCAATGGCAGGAAGTAATAGAAATTACTCCTAACTCCTCTCGCTAATCTTTGAATGTGTCCTTTGATTGTGCCTTTGAGAAGATATCTAACAATACATATACATTGTTCCCTGTCCTTTGAGCATCTGCAATCAACTCATTTGAATCTTTTTTTCTAATCTCACAACCTTCAACATGAAACCTTAATGTGTATCCTTGATCACAAATTTGACTAACACTCAACAGATTATGCTTAAGACCTTTTATATACAAAACATTTTTAGTCTTAGTTCTACCATAATCCAAACTCAAAGTACCTTTTCTAGCTATCTTGGCAGTGGTTTTATCTCTGAACCTCACTATACCACCATTGATCTTCTTTAGAGATATGAATTTACTTTTATCTCCTGTCATATGCCTCAAACATCCGCTATCAATTAACCATGGCTGATCTTTACCTCTTACATGCAGTGCTGTCTGAACCATCATTGAATCTTCAGATTGTTTCTTTTGCCATGAACATGTCTGAACCTTCTTCCTGATGAATGGATCTTTGACACTCTGATTCTTTTTCTTAATGAATGGAGCTTTGAAACTCTAATCCTTCTTGATTGACTTGAACATGCTTCTACAATATCGAGCTATGTGTCTGAAGTTATTGCACTTGTAGCATACTATGGTATCTTCATCAAAGCTTGATAGAGGAGCAAAAGAGTTGTGGCTTCTGCTTGACTCTACTTGACTTTTCTTCTCCTTATTTCTAAAATTGTTAGCTCTTTTTCTACATTCTAATTTCTTGTGACCATATCCATTACAATAAAAATAATATCTATAAAAATAAGACCTATCTTATATCTCCGACCTGATTGCCTTTTGTAGCTTTGTTCTCTCTAGCCTTCTCTATTTGGAATGTCCTCTGTATTTTTCTCTTCTCCCCTTTTTGTTTCCTCTTTTTTAAGAGCTTTAGCATAGCTCTTTTTCTTTTCAAATCTGATCCATGTCTTATTTGAATATGCTTTTTGACTTTTCAATAGCTTATTTAGCATGTTAGTGCTATCCTCAAATTTTGAATCACTAACTACTTTATCTTTGATTGCTTTCTAAATATCTTCTTTTAAAGAGACAATTTCAATAACATACTTTTGACATTCTTTTCTTGCTATTTCCAACTGTGCTTTGAGATCTTCTTCATTCTTCTTGGTTTCTTCAAAGTGTGCTTGTAGATCTTCAATCATTTCCTTTGACTCCTGTTCATTTTTCTCGATCTGGCGCTTTAATCTTCGATTCTTCTTTTCAACAGCTTTTAACTCTTCTAGGGCACAATTGAGTTCTCCTTCCATATCTACTTCAGCTTCCACCTCTTCTTCTTAATTATCATGTATGACCATGAATAGAAAATCTCTTCTTCTTCTAAATCACTGACTCCACTATCTTCAACTGAGCTAAGATCCTTAGAATACAGGCTCTTCTTCTCGAATCCCTTCTTGGATTTGCCTTTGATATTATTCTTGTATGTAGGGTTTTCTTCTTCTTCATCATTAACCTTATCTGGGCATCTAGTTGAAAAATGTCCAATCTTTCCATAATTAAAATATTTAAAAGGTAATTTTCCTTGATATTTACCTGTTCCTCTTGTTGGCCTATGAATGAAAAGTGCTTCATTGTCATCTTCATCATCACTAGAACTATCACTTGATTCTTGAATCTTAGCTTTCTCCTTCTTTGATGTCTTGAAAGCCGCTTCTCTCTTTGAGGGTTTATCTTGTTCTGTCCACATCTCATATGCCGTGAGAATACCATGAAGCTCATCCATCTTGAGCTTGGCTAAATTCTTCATCTCCTCAATTGCTGAAACCTTTGCATCATATCTCATTGGTAGAGATCTCAAAAGCTTTTGCACCACCATTGACTCATCCAATGTT
The DNA here is from genome assembly GCA_037957365.1 of Torreya grandis. NCBI lineage: Eukaryota > Viridiplantae > Streptophyta > Pinopsida > Cupressales > Taxaceae > Torreya > Torreya grandis. The sequence goes on along the minus strand of JARHVA010000325.1, from coordinate 3,361,879 downwards.
TCTCCAAGACCTTGAATCTGATTTATGACTTGATCTACTCACAAAAGATAACTTGTTATATCTTCTTCTTCTTCTTCCATCTGCCTTCTAAAAGTTTGAAACTTAGCTTGCTGAACCTTTCCATCACCTTTGTAAATATTCTCAAGTTTTACCCAAGTTTCATGAGCAGATTTACATTGCATAACTTTAACAAATTTAGAATCACATAAACCACATAAAATAGCATTTAAAGTTTTAGCATTACATTCACTTGCCTTCTTTTCTGCTAGAGTAATTTTAGATGTCTGTGGCTCTTCATATTCCTCCACCACTGCTTTCCATACGTCAAATGCAAGGGCCATCAAATAAACCTTCATTCTCATGCTCCAAAAAGCATAATTCATCCCATCAAACAAAGGTGCCTTATTTGTAGAAAATCCTTCCTGTGACCCAACCATCATGCTTTCCTGATCTACCTTCAAGATGTAAAACTTTTCAAAAAGGAACCTGCTCTGATACCAATTGCTAAGCATGAGATATACTGAGAGGGGGGGGTGAATCAGTATATCATATATCTTATAAATCTTTCCTTTAACCAAATTCCACTTAATTAAATATTCAAGATATGCAATAAAACTCAAACAATAAACATCACACAAGATAGAGAGAGACACCAAATATAACATGGAAACCCAATGTGGAAAAAACCACGGAGAACAATCTCAATTATATTCATGAGAACAAACCCATAGGAGCACCATACCCCTTTGTCGAGTACCAACCTTAGCTACAATTCGTGAGCACCAACCCATAGGAGCTTCAAACCCCTTTGCTGAGACCAACCCAGCTACTATTCATGAGCACCAACCCACATGAGCACCAACCCCTTTGTCGAGCACCAACCCAGCAAACCAGCAAAAATTCGTGAGCACCAACCCACAGGAGCACCAAATTCTTTGTGTATACCACACACCTATCTCTCAATGTTGCTATTCTCAACAAATGATAGATCAATACATCTCTTTCCTCTCTCTCACTTTTTCTCTTCTAAGCTAGATATAAAAAATACAAATCATATTACAATTGCTCTTCTAAGCTAGATATTACAATATCAAATCAACCTATATCTTCCTTATTTATAAATGGCTTCTCAAGCCTTTATTTATAGCTTTCCAAATGACCTTTGGCCTTCCCCATTTGTGACCCTAAATCCTCATGGAAAATGGCACCAATCTTGGATGACCCTTCATATCCAAGCCTTTGAAAAGTCATGTGGTGACCCTTCATGACCAAAAATGTCCTTCCCACTTTTGTCCTTATCTTTGGTGACTTTTCGTATTCCTCAAAATGTCCCTTCATGATAAATTGTGCCCTTACTCTTTTGTCTTCACTTGGTGACTCTTGGAATTCCCCAAGATGACTCTTCATGGGGAAATGCATCCCATCCTTCTTTTGTCTTTACCCCATGGCTCTTCGACTTCTCCATGTGCCCTTCTTTTGTCTCATATGCAACCAAAAATATATTCATTAATATTAAATAAATATTAACTCACATTAGCCAAGATAAACAATATTAAATGCAATGGGGCCTTTATCACCAATAATGGTAAACCTTTGACATCAATGACAATATTTCCAACATCCTTTTTATGGGTTATGATGACTGGGATCCCATCACAAAACTCACTAATCTCCCATCCTAGATTTTGTTCCTTGAGGTTATGAAGACTTTTCCACATCATAGAAATCATGTTATGCAACTATTATTCAAAATAAATGTTCATCATCCTCCCTTAGTAGGATGGGAGGTAGCCTTATCTAGATTTGAGGATAGTATATTATAATAATGTGAAGATATGTCTATCAATGTTGATGAAACTCTGGACACTTCTCTTTCATTAAAATTTCCTATAGCTTCTATGATTCTTGATGAGATTTTGCTTCGTGCAAATAGTCCTACCTTATTTATTAGTGTCTAAATAGGTGATATCCAAGTCAAGCATGCATTTATTGATGAGGGTTATGACACTTGCATTGCCTCTCTTTACTTCATTAAGACCCTTGGATATCCAAAATGCAATCTCAAGTCTACATGTAACACTTGCTAAGGATATGATAGAAGGAAAATTCCTCTTCTAGGTTGTGTGTGACTTCCCATTACTATCCCACCTATCACCATCCATGTGAAGGTGATGATATTTAACTTTTACTTTTCTTATAACATCCTTCTTGGTAGGCTTTGGACTCATCATATGAGATCCATTAATTCTTCCACCTGCTAATGCATTAAATTACCTCATAATGAAGCAATTTATAGGATATAGGGTGAAACTAACCTTTAAAATTTTAAATAATTCCAAGATTGTGGTGTCTTCAAGATTTTGACTATTGAACCTTTTACTAATGTTCCATTCTATGAGTCTCAACATCTTCTTTTTTTTGTTAATTCAACCTAAGGTTACAATGGGAATCCTAAAGTCATTGGGAACATTCCTCCTAACCTCTTATATTCTAATGATGATGAGCCCAATGAGATTAACCTAAAGATTAAAACTTTTGATCTCTTGCCTCATCTCATATCACAACTTCCTACTTCCTTACAACATCCTTATGATGATATTCCCATAGTCTTGACCAAGACTCGACATTATATTCATCACACTTCCTTAGATGACAAGGTTATCCCTACTTGTGCATTGTTATTCATACCTTAGATTATGATGATCGTTATTCTTTAGATGGTATGTTCTTAGGTGGTCTTGTAAATGCTCATAATGCTAAGATTATCTGTTATCATTCCTCTTTACTTGAGTCTTTTCATGTATCTTCCTATCTTTCTTTGTTTATATTTCCTAATTTTAGTATTTTTCTTCTTTATCATAGGGTAGAAATGGTTCCAACACCTCCAATTTTTGAGTATCCTCATAGGAGTATGCTCATGGATCATGCTATGATTGGGCCTTAACATTTTTCTAGGTACCCTAATCATCATAGCTAATTTACTCCTGAGATTAGTGAAACCCTTATTAGACCTTCTATCGATCCCAATCCTCCCTCAATAGATCCCTTATAAGAGCCCATTCCCACTCTTGTTATAGTTGAGCCTCTTTTTGCTCCTGCTATAGTTGAGTCTGTTCATGTTCTTACTCTTGCTGAACCTACCCCTGCTTCTTATCCCATTACTCCTTCTAATGAGCCTAGTTCCACTCCTCTTCCATCACCACCTTCCCTTGGTGATGGTTTGGTTACCTTGCCTCAAATGGATCCATTTCCCACCAAATGGGCTGATGAATCTTCTCTAGCTTGTTCTACTCTTGTTACACCTCCTTCTATGAGTGCTTATCCTAAGACCACTCTCAAGCATATCTATTACTTCCATGGGATAAATAATCATTATTCTACCCATTATCATAATTTATGATAGTATATTGATACTTTGCATCATTCCTCTCCTTACTTAGACAAATCCGTGCCTCCCTTGAAGGTTATACCTAAATATATACCTAAATATGGTGAGGTGTATTGTTTGTAGCACTAATGTGGTACCCATCACATCGATCATTGTTGCATCCTTTAATAAGACATTAAAGATCACCTTATAGCTATTCTTGGACCTTCTTCTATGGACCTTTCATCACCTTTTATGGTCCCTTCATCACCTTCTATGCCTCCACCTATGATTCCTTCACCTATGGACCTTTCATCACCTATAGATCCTTCTCCACCCATGATTCCTTCACATGTGGATCCTTCTCCATCGATGATTCTTGCATATCCCATATAGATCACTCCCATGTATTATCCTTAGCATCCCTTGCCTAATTTACCTCCTCAACATGACCCCTCAAGAATTCTTACTTTTTCACTTGAGGAGATTAGAAGAGAAGTATTTTTCTAATTTTCATGAAGATTAACAAGACATTAGCAGTAGTTCATAACCATCTTCATAGAGATTTATCTGATGTCTTGGATAATGTGTATGGGTAGATTTATTAGTATTTATGAGCACATGCATAGTTCCTTTTAATTTACATCTTTATTGGAGGTGTGCTCCAATTTTATTTATATCTATCTATTATATCATTTGATGTTGTGTCAAATTCATATTTTTATTTTATAATGATTTTATCATTTTTTACTATATCTTGCTTGTATTTTCATTTATATTTGCATATGTTTCTCTTTCTCTATCATTGATTTATCTTTCTTTCTTGAGTTTTTCTCAAAACTCTCTTCTTGTGTCTTCATGATTGTTTTCTCTCTTTTCTCTAGTTTTCATAGATAATTGTCATTATGACTTAGTTATACAAACCTTGTCCCCTTTGGTCCTTATATCCTTTTACCATGTGATCAGTTAGCAAAAAATATATCTCATTATACTTTCCTTTCCCCTTTGGTCCACCTTTGTATTTCCTTTTTCCCTTCTTCCTTTTTCATAAACTAAGCATATACATGATTGAGACTTGAGATCACATGCTAGTTCATTGTTAAGCTTAGGTGTCTTAGTTAGTCTATCTTTAGTTACTTAGCTTCCTTTAACCTTATCCTAAAGCTCATTCATGTGTATCACTACATATCTCATGATTGGTCATTCAAAATTTGTATTGAGGAGGAATCTTAAAAAGTTAAAAGCTAAATCATTTTACAAAAGGCAATGATATAAAAGGCAAAATATTCTTAAAATTCAAACACTAAAAGATGTGATTCAAAGAACATATCCTTATTCTAGTTGAATCTCAAACTCCATAGTTAGCCTCATGATAGAGCTAAGATCCCTTAGGGCATGGTAGGTCATTAGATTAGAAAAGGAGAATAAAAAAAATCTTTTAGTGCTACCTACTTTCTCACACAAGTACCTAATCTTAGTAGTAGACTGATGACTCTGTAAGGGGTCCTAAAATAACGGGAAACAAGCCATGAGAAAGTAGGTCCATTTTAACTTTTCTTATACCAATATAATTTCATGAGTTGATCTTAGTAGAACACTTATATGCCTACAAATATTTGTGTCTATAGCGAACAAGTTTCCTTTACACATTGATGGTCACTAGTCACATAGTGTCTTCTCATGTCCTTAGTATGCCTTTTGTTTCCTAAAGTCTTATCATAAGATGCCTAAGTATTTATTTTTACACTCCTTTTTTCATTCCATATATCCCTCATATTTCCTCTTGATAAATATTGTTTTGTCTAATGATCACTTCCCTTGGGATTTCATTTATGAGTTGATTTAAAAGATCATGGATAGGAATCGATGTTCTTCACAAATGACCACCTTTTTCCTTCCTATTACCCACATCATTTGTTACTATTTATCCTATTTATTCCACCCTAGTGGTGTTTTCTTTGTGAGTTGATTCATAAGACGGTAGATAGGACCTAACATTCCTCACAAAAATTTCCAATAATATAAGTCACAAACAAAATTACATGTGTCAAATATGAGATAAGATGTGATTGATTATGAAGTTACATGTCATTGACATGCTTCCCAGCTTGATTTAGTGTGTTTTATGCTTCATTTTTACTTCTCTTATTTTCTTATTTTTTGAGTGCATGTAAGAATACAACCATTTCTTGAATTTTTCATACTTCCCAGCTTGAAATAGTGTGATCAATTTAAGACCAATCTTTTGTAAATTTTGTTTTTAATTATACTCTCCAATGTGATTTAGTATAATTGATTGACTTAATTAATTTGTTTTTATAACATTTGTGCCCTTTTACATACCTTCTATTTTATTACATTGTTTTCATACTTCCCAATGCAGTTTAGTATGATTTTACTTGTTTTAATTGGTGAAAAAATCTTTCACTTTGGTTTAAAAACAAATTCCTTTTTACCATCTTGTTTTACCATCCCTTGGTTCTTTATACTTAGTCTTTTTCTTGTTATTACACATTTCCAAACTTAAAATACTATGTATTACATTTTTGATTGATTATATTTTACCAAGTCCTTTTTGCCTATTTCTTTTTAACCATGCATGTGTTCTACATAATGCTAGAAAAGAAACCACATCTCATATATTTCCTATAGCATATACATCAACAACTAAATACATGTGTGAGAAAGAAATACATCCAAAGCATCCATAACCACAATCATAATGATTATAACATACACAATCAACACCAATATTCCAAAATGATACATCATATATATATTGATATAACAAGCACAACCATATATAATGCTCCAGCTATGTGGCCAGGTTCCATACTATCTATCGCATGGCCTAGCCATACTGCCTACCGAGGCCTTAGTCTAAATACTCTGAATAGTAAGTTGTAAAGAGGTTTTTTGAGATCTCAATCCATCTACCTATCCCTCTAGATATAACACCTATGCCTATACCTACACTAATTGGGTTAAGGTCACCATGTCTATCACTCTCTCTGACTCCTGCACCTATTTCATATAGGTTAGGGTTGTTATATGTGCATGTGTCATCTATATCATTATAGCCAGATACGTAGATCTCTCCTCTACCAAGGATTGTCATGCCCATATCTCACCTACACCCATCTCTTTTGGTGGTTAGATCTTCTCTCTCTATGATGGTATTTGCCTCACTACCTCCCTTGTTAATTTGAACTAGCTCACCTAATCTGGGGTAGATGGTACACTAGGGCCCTTTAATGTAGTAGGGTCATATGACTATAGAGTCTTATCTAGGATGTCATGGAGTGATACTCTCAGAAGGGACCCCCATCTCTCCTCCTCATCCTTAGCTATGCCTATTAAATCACACCCTAATAGATATTAGATCACTATTATATCTCAAAATATCTATCTCTAGTCTCTAATTCAAAATAAAAACTTAATCAATAATTTAATCATCTTTGTTACTTATTTGTGTCTCAGCTACTATGGTCTCACCATCTGCATGGCCACATAACATAGTCTCTCCATCTTTGAAGCCTCCTAATACCTCCTCTATAGGTCACCTCCTTAGCTCAAATCTAGCTATCATTGCTCACATCCACCTTAGCCTATGCTTGAGTGGCCTCTCTATCATTTAGCTCTCCTCTAGCTCACCTATTAGGTCATCATTGATGGAGATAGTCTCCACTCTCTCTTGCTCATCCTGCCTTCATCAACATCATGTCCTCGATGATTATATCTCACCTCGCTATGGAGATAGTGGTGGTATCTCTGGTACCACTACCTTTACACCTATCCCCTCCTAATTTGCTCCCTATCATGCTCACCCAATCCATGGTCACTCATGATGTGGTCTGAGCATCAGCCTCATCATTGGTGACCCTAATCCCCTCCTCCCCCATAACTTTCTCACATGCCAATCCCACTACTTGGGAATTAATATTGGTACTACTAGATGAGGTATGCCCATCTATCCTGGTACTCATGCCACTGAATGTGGATCTCTCCACTAGTTATAGTGTCCAACCTCCTCTATCCTTGTTATAGCTAGTGTAACTATGTCCTAGCTCAGCTTTAAAGTTGTTATGTGCCTATTTGGCTACCATACTATGTTTGCACATCTCACCATTTATAGTGATCCCACATGGGGCATGACCCATACTACATGATCCTATCTCGATATTTAGACTTGAGGTTACCTATCATCGACCACATGGGGTAACCCAATTGATTGATACATGGGAAACCTCTCATATATCCAAGCCATTAGTAATATGATCAATCTTATCAACTTCTACCCTCTAACTAACACCTCATACGTATCATGCTCAAGTTAGACCTAGATGATAGAGAAATATCATATAGTACTCCCTCCTCTAGGATCATCCTACTCAAGGCTACCATGAATGGTGGTACCTTGCCATCTGACTTATGACATCACACTTGATGTGTCATAAGTCTTATCATACCCTTCCATATATCCAAAATTTATGATGCATAAATGTCAAACATACTAACTCTCCTACTTGTCAATATCATCTTTGAGCTTATAGCCCATATGAATAAGGCTCTCCTTTCCTCCATGTTATTTGGTATACCTATAATCACTAGTGCTCCTACTACTAGTAGCCCTAAGATGGCATGCACATCCTCTAGAGTGATAGCTACCTTTACCATGCCCCAATCTACCTCCCATCTGAAGGTGTTAGTTAGCCATTCCTAGCATCCAAGGAACATAACTAAAAGATTCATACTCAGGGGAATCCTACACATATCAATTATCCCTCTTATGCCTATAGATACTAGTCTAGCTTCATCTCCTATTGTTAGACAATCGAGTAGATCTGGTAGCCAAGACACGTCTACCAATATCTAGAATTTGGGTTATCTTTGCAACCAAAAGACAATGAAATATGTATTAGATACTCCATGTCATGTATAATCACAGTACATTCTTTTCACAAATTTAATAAAAAACAAACTTAAATTACTTTAATTCATTTATTTTTACCCATTTTTAGCCTACTTGGTATTTTTTGCCCTTACTTGGTCATTTTGAGCCATTCTAGCCTTATTTCGACCTTTTGAATGCATTTTTGTATCATTATGGTTCTTTATAAATTTAGTTTAACCAAAATTTCTCTATTTTTGACCTAGTCAACTTAAAAATCTAAGTCAACCCTCTTATTTTCACCTCCCTAGTACTAAGTTATCATTTCATACTTTTTTAATCAATTAACAAAATTGTATTAGGTTAACAATTTGCAAAACATATAGGGTCAACACATACCTACTGGGTTGGTAGTGTGGATTTTGCTCCTTTTCAACCTACTGGGTTAACCCAATTGTTTTTAACTACCGACCCCTTGCATTTTCCTCAAAAGTGCCTTTTGGCAGTTTTCTCCCTAATTCCTTCAAACCCATTTCTTGTCCTTGTTTTTGATACATATAGAATCTAAATTTGCTTCATTCTAAAATCTATAAATTATAGAAATTATTTTTTTATAAAAATACACTTAAATCATTAAAATACTCCAAAACTGGCTTAAGATTCATAGTTGCATACATGTAGTGCACTTGCTATAGTCCTACAACTCTCTCTCACCTAGCTTGTTGTCTCCTTGCCATCCTAGCTCATTTGGCATCCATATCTCTTTTTTTCTCTTTCACAAGTCAAAATAACCGAATTACTTCTCTTTCCCCCTATTTAAAAACACTTTTCAAAATTCAAATTATTCAATTATTTTTAGGCAAATTCCTTATTTTGTCTATATCTTTGTTTCTACTCATCCATTTTTCAAACCATAAAATGTGTTGGGTTCTTGATGATGTAAAAAATATTTTCCACTATCATATGATTATATTCCAAAAATTTCAATTTTTGGCTATTTTTTGCACTAACTTATATAGGTTCACCTAGTGTTCTTCACATTGGACACCTTCACTTTTCTTGTAGTCTACTTCTTTATCTACAACATTAAGGTAAGTAATGGTATGTGTTTTTCAATTCTATCCTTTCCTTTATCTTATTTATTACTTACTTCACTTTACTTAACATCAACATTGTGTGTTATCATGTTCTATCTTGAAGCACCATCTTATGTTGCATTTATGTGACATGTGATGAGTTTCGAGTGGGGAATATGTATACACATAATATTTTCAAATTTTTATCAATTATTGACACTTTGTATCTTGTAGGAACCCATTGAGTCTTAATCTCTCTAAGTGCATGCCTTAAAAGGTGCATTGGGAAAGGGGTGGGTAGATCATTGGTGCTTTGTAAGATTGTTATCCCTTTTACCACTTGCCATATACACACTTGTCTCTTAAAACCACTTACCCTAAGCTTATTCTTCTCAGTCTTACCTTGTTATGATCTATACTTATATTATTTGTAAATAATGTAGAATATAATGTAGATCAACACATAACAGAAGATATAAGTGGACCAAGATGTCTAAATATGTAATATATGCAGAAATAGAATACCCTTAAGTTATGACAACACCATACAATACTCCTTTAGGAAGGATTAACTCCAAAATGTCTCTTCATGGGGACAAATTATAATATCATCTTACAATAGAATACTCAATGCTTACTTGATACCTTTACAATGATAATCATCTCCTTTATATAGACCTCCATCTAACTAACAATAGATGGGTAACCTCCTAATCTCAATGTAGGCCGACCATTACCCAATGCACTAATTACACAAGTTACTCCATTATCCTAATATATTGAACCCATATAACTAAAAAAGGGGGATGTGTGCCACATGTTGACATCTCCATCAACCCATATACATTAATGTATCATGTCCCTATATACACAATAAGTATTCTATTTCTACATATATTGATTATTTAGACATCTTGGTCCACCCATATCTATTATGTTGAGTTGATTTACATTATATTCTACATATTTTCTAATTATAATAAGTGTGGATCATAACAATACCCTTAAGGTAGGGCAACACCATATAATACTACTTTAAGAAGGAATAACTCCACAATGTCTCTTCAAAGGGACAACCTATAATATCCTCTTACAATAGAAGACTCAATGCTTACTTGATACCTTTACAATGATAATAATATCCTTTATATAGACCTCTATCTAAATAACAATGGATGGGTAACCTCTTAATCCCAATGTAGGCCAATCATTACCTAATGCACTAACTACACAAGTTACTCCATTATCCTAAAATATTGGACCCATATAACTAACTAAGGGGGATGTGTGCCACATGCCAACATTTCCATCAACCCATATAAATTAATATATCATGTCCCTAGATACATAGCATACCCATTCCAAACATTTGTCATGTTTTATCCTCCTTCTTTCCTTGACCCCCTTTCAATAGTTGACTGTACTAGGTCAACTGGGTCGGCCCTTTACAGTTTTTAGCCTCTAATTACTATACATGGTCAACTAGGTCAACCCTACATTATTTAGGGATATTTTTCACTTGGAGTTTCATTATCCCTTTAGCTGACCTAGCTCAGGTCCTAGTGATTTACCTCCTAAAAACATACAGGGTCTATTGGGTCAACCCTGTATAATTGGCATATTCAAAAGGATTTAGGGTAAGATCTACCTATATATACAACTTAATTTCTAACCATTTGATAAGAGATAAGTGAATAAGAATAAGTGTGAAGGAACATTTGATTATTGACCATTCTACTTGAGTAATAAAGCTTAGAGTTCCATACTTTCTTTGGATATATGAATCTTGTCTTATGGAGAAGTCTTTTGGATGCATAAATAGGTTGTGTATCCTAGAGCTGATTTGTCTTTGTTATCCTTACATACCACAATAATCTCTTGAGAAGAGCCTTATCCAAAGGAGAGACTGAGGCCTAATAGGTTCATCTTCAAGGTAAGTATTCCTAACTTTATTTCTCCTTTGTAAGAGTAGATAGATAATGTAGATGTGCTTCTATCCCATGCATTAGAATTTCATATACATTGATGTGAATATATGTCTTCTATGCATGTTTGTTTAGTTTATTTTTTTTATAACCCCCACTTTGTCACACAAACTCTGGTGTTAACTAGATTATATTTACTTTCTTGTTTATTACAATAGAGTGAACATTAAACCTAAGAATATTTTAGGGTTGTTGTATGATTATGTTAGACTATAGGATTTGAAACCCTTATTAGTATGGTGTATTATAACAAATTATCCCATAATCAGGTCTAGTGGATCCCCATATTGGTCATGATCCTGCTTAACAAATGTATTTCCAATTGAAAGTGAAAGTATGCTTTATCTTCTCCAAGCTAGGATTGATTTATAGACATGATGCATTTATGATTACTTACACACTTTCCCATGGATGGATTGGTATGAAAAGTGGGGTATACAAGCCCAAATTCTTATTACTAGGATTTATAGTGGCCAAAAGAATACAACCTTTTACACACTTAGATACATTTTCATACATTTGAGGCCAATAAAAATATCTTTGTAATTGTGCAATTGTTTTCCCAATGCTAATGACCAAAAATAAGAGAATTATGTGCTTCCCTGATTACATGAACTCTTTTATCTTGTGGAATGCAAAGTTTACCAATATTATTAATTATTACATCATGTAAGTGGTATTATAATCTTCTACTTGATTACTGTCAGTTAAATCTTCATAAACATCCTTGAAATAATCATTTCTTGCATTTTTTTCTTTATAGATTTCATGCATCAAAGAACTATGCTGCAAAATATCAAATAGAATAATATGAGGTATTGAAAGAATATCAACAACCTTATTTTGTTTACCTTTTTTTATACCTTATCATGAGATGGAATTGTTTCAAAAACCCCATCCAATGAAAGTGATTTGATTGTTATAGCTTTGACTGTGATTGGAGATATTACAAACGCTGATGATCCATGTGGATTATTGTCTCTTTGCCCATTAAATAATGCTTCTATTTTTTCAAAAATTTTCCTAAAACATACAACTATTTATCATAAGTAGGATAATTCATTACTGCACTTGTGAAGGTTTCTGAATGGTAAACAATAGTTTTTCATTTTTGGATTAAAATGACACCCATGGCATAATCACTTGCATTGGTTTTAATCTCAAATGGATGATATAAATTTGGAAGTGATAAGACTGGGGTTGTGCTTATATTTTCTTTCAACATATTAAAGTATTTTTGGTGTTTTCCTCCCCACTAAAATCCCATTTAATACTTTTTAAAGCATGCAAAGGAGATGAAATAAATGAAAAGTTAGCAATGAACTTCCTCAAATATTGGATGACCCTTAGGAAGATTATAACTTTAGTAAGATTATTAGGCTTATTTCATTTTATAATGATTTAAACTTTAGAGGGATCAATTTTAATCTCACCACCCACTGATACATAGCAAAAATAAACCAAATATGTTTTACCAAATTCACATTTAGACATATTTAAGTATAATTTCTCCTTTTGAAATGTATCTAAGACTTTCCTAATGTGTTTAACATGATCTTCCCAAATTTTAATAAAGATAAAAATATCATATAAGTAGGCTATAAAAAAATCATCTATGAATGGAATAAATACATCATTAATAACATGCATGAAGGTGGTGGGTGAATTAAAAAACCCAAAGGGCATAACAAGCCATTCAAAAAGACCTTGTTTAGTTTTAAAAGTACTTTTCTAAATATCACATTCATTAATCCTAACTTGGTGATAACCACTTATTAAGTATAAATTAATGAAATAAACAACATTTTAAAATTTATCTAGAAAATCATCAATGTGAGGAAGAGGGTAGAAATTTTTGACCATTATCTTTTTCAATGCTTTGAAATCTATGCACTTTCACCAAGTTCCATATTTTTTTGGCACCGAAACAATTGGTGAACCACTTGGAGAAGTGCTTGGCCGAATGAACCATTTATCAAGAAACTTTTAAACTTGATTCTTTATTTATTCATTATCCACCATAGACAAACTATACATGCTAATGTTATGAAGAAATGCATCTTGTTGTAGTTGTATCTCATATTATATATCTCTTTTAGCAAGTAAACATCATGGATCCTAAAAAACATCATCATAGTTAGACATTAACTTAACTATTTCATGATTATATTTAGGATCACAACCATATAGATCTTTGGATTTATCATCATCTTTGGCTTTTAAAATCATGAGTACAAAGTTTTCTTGCATTGACAACCCATTTTATTTATCCCACATATACACTTTATAAATTTACCTTTATCCAATGAGATCTTACAATGTATTCAACTCCATATTTTATAAGAAAATATTTTATTCTCTTATCTATAAAATATTTCCTTATATCATTCAAATATGGACTTCCAAGTACAATGCCACAAATATCAAGTGCAACTACATCTAATTCTACCTCATCAATGAAATTCAAGGTGATTATAAATATAAGTTTACATGTCTTAGTGAAGTGCAATTTTGCATCATTAGATACCAAACACAAAGGGTATGGATTAGGACGTGGTTTAGTCTTAAGTCCTAATTTGTTGACAAATTCTTTAGAAATGAGATTAGCCTATGATCCACTATCAAAAAGAGTATCTATTTTAGTATGTTTAAAAATCACCCTTATGTGGAAAAACTCATTTATTTTCTTTTCATCATGCATAGGTTTAGAATTAAAATAAGAATGAGAAGTATGATATTTAGTGTAATGAGAGTAAGAAGATGAACCTTGCAACCCCATAATAGTGACCTTGGTCTCATCACCTAAATTGGATCCAAAATTTTGTTAGGTTGATATTTTAGTATTCTTATTACCTTTCTTGTTCCCAAGCCTTTTTGGCTTAGGTTCAAGATGGAGCTTCCAACACAACATCTTCATGACCTTATTTTTTGCATTGTTAAAAAATAGTCTTCCCTTCCTCTTTTTTGACCATGAATGTGTGTTTCATCTTATCCTTTCCTTTACCTTGCTTTTAGGCAGTTTACTTGGTTTCTTTATGAAGTTTTCCTTATTCACCTTACCCCTTGATTCAATGTGGGTAGCTTAGAAAAAAACATTGTAAAGGTTAGTGAGATTAAACATAAGTATTATATGCCTCAAATAACTATGCAACCCACCAATATAATTTAAAAGGGTCTCTTGAGTGTAAATGGGAATGCCCAAAACCAAATCCCTTTTTCTAAACTCTTGAGTGTAATATTGTACACTTTGACTCTTAGTTTTCTTTAAGTTTTGACAACCCATTGTAGCTTGTTACATATAACCCAATGGATAAAATTGATTTTTAAATGTAAAAAAAAAATCATTCTAAGAAGAAATCACTTTACCATGTTTCAAGAGATTTTCTTGTGTCTTACTCTACCATCAAATGAGTGTTATACCACCCAACCAAAGAGTAGCTAAATGGATTTTTCCTTCCTCATCCATAATATTCTAATCCCTACATTATAATTTAATCTACTGGATCTAATGGTCCAATTTATTATCACTAAGCTCTCTATTATAATTTGGTAGATTAAACTTAACATCAAGCTTTAAAATAGAAGAAAAATAATCAGATTTTTTCTTTTGTTTAGCATCAAAATAAGAATTATAAGTTTTGGAAGGAGATGGGGGAGATTTAGGAGGTTCTTCTCCTTTACCCTTACCATTGGATTCTTCTTCTTGTTTACCTTCATTCCTCTTCTTCCTTTCTCAATACAAATCTTCCACTAGGCCCTTCATCTCTAAAAAAACTTGATGAAGGCCATTTATGAGTCTATTTTCTATGCTTTGAATTAGACATAGTTAGCGTTCAAAACAAAAAATCACAAATTATAAAACCACACAAATCAAATCCTGATCAATAGTTCTGATATCAAACTTGATCTAAAATTGGTTATACATGCAAACTCTATCTATTTTAGCAATTCTAAATACTTATAATTTTTTTCTCAATTTATTAAATTTATGTAAAAATTGGCTTAAGTAATTAGAATCAGATTTAAGAATGATAATAAGCAACAAGAAAATGATAAAAAATAGAAATATATAAACCTAAGTTGATAATAGAGTTAACGCCTATTGAGATATGCCTTTGAGTTTGAAAATCACTCAAATAGATCTATTAATGATGAAAAATACACTTTTTCTAAAATATTTACATCAAATTATAATTTTGGTCTACAACTAATTACTCTCCTCTATCTCTAGGAAGTCTATTGTTTCCTCAGTACAACCTCCCAATAGATCTTCCTATAATAAATTAGGACATATATTTGGTTTTAAAATTTTAAAAAAGGCTTCAAAAAGTCCCATTTCAAGTACAATTTCCTTCCTTTTATAATGTTTTACAGCCTTGTGGTATAAAATCTAAGGCCTAATCATTTTACCATGGAGATAGGGGTTCAAAATCCTTGTAACACCCTTTATTTTGGTTCATTGAACAAATTTTAAAATACAAATATAAGATATTTGGCTGCCTTTACAAATATTAGGCTAGATCATATGGTAAGAACCTAAAAATGGGTTGCATAGGGTGAGCGGGTCAAGCGCACCTCCCATGCCTTAGGTCTTGTTAAGGATTTTGATAACCTTAGCACTTTTATTTTTAATTTTTCAAACTTGGAAATTTAATCCCACATTGATGGGTATTTTACACTATCAAGTGTTTAAATAGAATCTTCTATTCCCTTTGAATTGGTCTTGAAGACCATCCATGCTATGAGCTCGGTATCCAACTATGTGATGGAAATTATGTTGGACTTAGGACTCGATATTAGAAGACACATTGTAATTATTTGTGTTGCCACATAGTGTCTTGAAATGACACCACTTTTCTTAGGTGCTAAGATTTGAAAACCATGGAAGTTTAATCCCACATTGATTGTGGGGAAGCCTGCAACATTTTTTATATGGAAATTCACTTCCATAGTGTTGTAAAGAAAGGTAGTAGGGTCCTACTACAAAAAAAAAGATGACCCCATCAGTTAAAGGGCCCTCAGCTAGAAAATAGTGTGGGTCCCACATATAGTAGGTACACTATCAAAGATTAAACCCCAAAAAATAAACCTATTTGTTCTCTTTATGTACATATCACTATGTGATTGGTCTATGTGTAAAGATGTGATTGGATACTCAAAATTACCAACATATCCAATTATAAAAATGATGACAACACTATACCATGCCCATATTTTTTTACATATTTAGCTTTAGCTTCAGTAGGCCATAACTTTTACATATGGTGTTGGATAGATTTTATTCAATTTACATTGGAAATCTCTCAAGAGTTCTTCAATGTGCATACATTTTTAGTAGAATTTGAGACCATATAATTTTAATATTTAAAAATATCCTCATGGATCAATATTTTACATTTAGATGTATGATTGAATGCCATATCTTAATATTTAAATGATTCTACTAGTTTCTATCAAATAGGGTTTGTAAAACCCATTAGGGTAAAATATATTTGTGAACTTGACATAAATTGAACACGTAACTTTATAATATCTAAACCATTCTAAATCCTTAAAATTTATACTCTAATATTATTTTATATTTATGGAGGCTTATTAAAAATAAAATTAAATCCTAATTGGTTGGATCCATTTGTGATTACAAATAAGGTAGGTATAGGAGCCTATCAATAAGATACACTAGAAGGGAAACATGTGAGGAACCCTAAGAAAATAATGCACTTAACTAATAATTTTTCTATAATGCATTGATAGAAAATTATCCTCACATGCTTTTATTATTGAGTCTGATGGCTAGTTTTGGCCATTGGTGGCATTCTAGTAGTTAATCACTTGAATATATTGACCCCTATTATGTCTTATAGCATTTCATAGCACCAGTCAAAAGTGATCACCAATAAAAAAATGAAAAATGTTAATTCCCCCATCATTACCATATATTTGGTAAGTGTGAAGTGGAATGAAAATTATTTCCCATTCAACTGTAAACTATATAGTTGTTTATGTGCATGAACTAGTATCGTGACTCATGAATATGTAAGTGTGTATATATGTATGAACTAGTACCATGCCCTGAAATCTATGGTAACTAATATAGAATTCTATAAATCTATATGTTTAATTTGAGAACCTATATCTCAAATGTATGTGTATGTGGAAACCTATAATTATTATTCATGTAAACTATGTGCATATGATCATGCATACGCACCCAAGTGTGTATGATTAGATACTAAAGTATTTAAAAATTAATTGAATATGTATGGTATATTCCCCTATAATTTTTATTTATGTTAAAATATATGTCATTTAAATAAACTATCTAATATCTAAACTATACTTTGATCTTATTTTTTCATTCATGGAGGCTTATGTTTCTATGCCAAGCCCACTATAATTCCCCACTTTTAAGATTAGGGATGTGTCATGTAAGTAACTCATCTAAAAATAAGAGTTAATTGTATCATGTCATGCATAAATATATCATCACATATAATCATGTGAACATGTGGGGAGTATGTCATCATAGTAATGCATATGTCAAGTAAGGCATGCATGTACCATATGTAATGTAAGGCATATAAGTACGATTTATAGATAGATATATCACTAAAACATGAAATATTATTATCACTAAATAATAACACATAATAAAATTGCATGATAT
The DNA here is from genome assembly GCA_037957365.1 of Torreya grandis. Classification (NCBI taxonomy): domain Eukaryota; kingdom Viridiplantae; phylum Streptophyta; class Pinopsida; order Cupressales; family Taxaceae; genus Torreya; species Torreya grandis. Next base: position 3,343,893 of record JARHVA010000325.1, on the reverse strand, counting down.
GGATCTTGACACCACTTAAGTTTATCAAGCTCAACAAGCACAATCTAAAGTGTTAATGTCACACGTAAGGACTAGATACATGAATATGCCTCAACACATAAGACTAGGGGCCAAAAAATATACAAGAGAAAATTTATATGCAAATGCATTATTTTTTTAGGGTTATTCACCCACAAATGACCTCATATGCTTAGCGAGATTAAACCTAGGTGGGGATTGAAACAACCAAGCCACTTTAATAACTCACCCACATCTCATCGACAACATTGTTAATTTTATTTCAATCATGCATTTTATTATACATCAAGTGAAATTAAGTGAACTATATAATAAAACCTATGTTCATGATGGGGGCATAAACATTATTCATTCCCTTTCGATCATGCATTTTATTTTACATGGAGTGAACTTTAGTGAACTGAAGTGAAACTATAAAATTGAATCTATAAGCCATTCATAGTGGTTGATTAAATTTATTTTATTAAACACATCATGTGGTGGTGAAATACCAAGGGGGTTTAGATCCCAATGAAGAGAGATAAATGAAAGTAACCTAAGCTTCCTCATACTCTCATAATGTACACTGTTTATAAACTCAAAATTATATTATATTACTTACTAAAAAAAAAATACATAAGTTTTCAAAAAATTAACTTGTTTACAAGGATATACCACTCACTCACTAGGCTTACAATCATTCAATCTTAATCTTATATAAGGCACTCAGTCTCTTTATTTTTTTTGGCCTTGTCTTCTTCCTCTTCTCCCTCTTTACCAATAAATTTTTGTAGAGTCTCCCTATTTTTCTCACTCTCTTTTAATGATATTTTTGACCTCTATTAATAGACCTCTTGGAAGGGTTTCAAAAACCATCTTCCTACCATTCAGTCTAGTTTCCAATCAATTATATTCAACCATTGGATTTTTAAATGAAATTTAACCACCAAACCTGAACTAACAACCTTACTACATTTATGGTCTTTTTTTATTCAAAATTATGATGTGTGCTAATTTAAATTTAGGTGGATATAAGGATGCAACCTTCACATTCAAACTCTTTGACCTTATAATAGCTTCAAATTGTCTTTTTTCATTCTACTACTCAATAGTTTCCTTCATGCACATGCCTTCTTCAAAATTTGTGCACTTGAGTTCTATGATTTTATTCTCCTTATTCAGTTGCCTTTATTCTTATTGCATGCTTTCATCTAAAGTTATTACAAGCATGCATGCATGTCTATTGTTCTTTTGAATGAATCCTTTCTCCAATTATTATGCAATAATGCCCTATATCTTATGTGTCGTGACCTTATTTCTAAACATTTGCATTATTTTGCCTAACTAGGCTTGCCAAGGTCTTAAAAAAAAATAATAGTTACTCTTAAAAATGATGTAAGATAACTTATTCACCTAGACACTCCTGACATTAGACACCCTAATTAATTGAAAAGTGATCCCCTACTCACAAGTTGACATTTGTGAGATCACATCCATAACAACCAATCTAGGTAAGGTTTACTCATGAGGTGTCTTATATCAAGTAATTTTTCCACTTTATTAGATATTCCTTATACCCCTTTCTGTGTGTATTTTTCACATACTTAACATCTAAGAACTCCTCTATCTCATATATTTATTTTTAGGTATTTGCACCCTCCAATCCAGGAATTACACTTCCTCTTCTTCTACTTCACCTTCCTCACATGAATTATGAAAATCATGCATAATTTGATACATTGAAGAGAGGTGATGTATTCATCCCTTCCACTATCTAGATCTCATATGAATTTTTTGAAAACTTACATAACAATCTGCACGGTCCTATCTTTTTCAACTTCAATCTATTTTAGGTTTCTCATGGAAACCCTTCCCTATGTAAATATTTAAATACTAAGTCAGCTACTTCAAATTCATTTCTCCTTCTATTCATGTTTATGTACTACTTACATTATTGACTATTATGCTATAGTATTTGTTATACTTCTTCATGTAAGATTCACATGTATTTTGGATAGTCTTCTACTTCTACTCTCCTTCCACACACCTAGTTTATCTTTCTTAGTTTGAAGACTCTACTTGGATTAAATCCATAAATAGCTTGAAAAGGTATTTTTCCCATACTTTGGTTAATAGAAATATTATATGAAAATTCAGCTTGTGCTAACACCATGTTCCATTAAGAGAACTTGACTCCTACTAGAAACCTCAACAAAAAATACAAGGCTTATATTAATGACCTTCATTTATTAATCGATATTTAGGTGATATGCAAAAACTATAATGTAGTCTTATTTTCAATTTATTCTACAATGTGCACAAGAAATGGCCTATAAAATTAGTGTCTTTATCAGACACTATATGGCAATGCATGTATCTTTACCACCTCTATTAAGAATAAATTGATGATGTTGGTTGTAACATCTCCACTAGGATTTATTAGAATAACATATTTAATAAAATAATTAATTCCACGTATTCAACATTAGAATTCACCACAAGAATATAACTAATGATCCTAATATAAACATATTGAATATGTTATTCATAAAATAAGCATGTAACAATCCATTTCAGTTACTGATCACCATGAAATAAATAAGCAAAATATAACTACATATATTCTAGATAGTAATTACATAATTTCTAGCCATGACCGATACAATATTATAACCACTGTTATCAATGTCCATATGAATAATTAATTACATTTTCATCAGGAATAATGTTTTAATAATAAATACAATACTAGATACAAAGTTCCACAGAGCTTGAGTCTCACAAACTCTAGTATCTATGTCAATCTTAAGTGTAGTCTCCAATGAATTACTACTGTAGGGAGGGAGAGCATCATCTGAGTATTTTTCTACACCAACCACGAAGCCATCTATCCCTCACACAATCTCCCAACTAGGGAATGACCCTCCCTTCATGGATGGGTAAATAGTGATGGTGTAGAGAATCTAAAGAGATAATATAGTACCTATGTGAAATAATATATCTAATATATGATGTGTACCATATAGAAAATACGTTCTAACATGATATTACAAAAACATGTAAACCATAAATATGAAATGAAAATGTTCAACTAAACATTACTTTTACCAAAGTTTTCAACTAGTTAATGATCACTAAGATCTAGTCAAATTCATACAGACCACTTGATCAAATTACCCTCATCTAAAATTGGTGATGATAAGTAAGCCAATGAAGTCTGTCTCACCACTTATTTATTACCAAAAATGAGAGATTTGGTTAATATAACATATAACCAATAGATTCAAATAGATTACTTCCTATCGGTATGTATAAAATGTGCTAATTACATGAATAGTCAAAGTACATACATTTAGTTAATCAAATGTATGCAATGAATCCCAACTATATTATTTATTACATAAATAATAAACATAAACAAATATGGTCTATACCAACTAGGTATATATTATACTGTAGACTACATGTTTCTAACTTTCCAAAAATAACTCAAATGTAATACCATCTATGACAAACAACATTATCACAATTTATTCCATGTACACATTTCTCAAATTATCAACAAGCTAGTATAACTAATTTCAGAGATCAAATACCTCATAATTAATGTCTTATCTCACATTAAACATAAATCCTTTATTGATATTAATTTGTTAAGCTATGCATGCTTATAATCATAATGGATGACCTCTCAAGTTTATGACTTAATTTTATCAGTCAACAAATACCATAATTATAAACACACATCTCATATGTACAATTATATGCTTATATATGTGTATGGGTACATAAGTTCCTCATATAGATATATTTCATACAAATGTAATTGTACTTATCAAATATATACATAATATGTACTGCATACAAGTACATGTTCACATATAAAAATACTATTTTTCCATACCAATAGTAATTTTATTAATTTTACAATATGAACTAGATATGATTCGAACAAACATTAATAATTTATCTATTCATAAAATAACATTCAAGATCAATCATAGGATTTCAATTTTTCTCAAACCCCTATTCTAATTTCTCTTATTTTAGTTTATAAATCAAAATCCATTTTTGATGGAAAAAACTATTCACAGTCTATTTATCCTATGTTCACCCCTAATTTGGGTCATTAACTAGATATGCTATCTAATTTTTTTGATAACTAGTGTACTATAATCAACTGACAACTTAGACCTATATTATACCCCTTCCACTTATTGTAAGACTATATTTTACCCTAGTTTCATAAGTAACATTTAAAATTAAGTCGACAACCAACTCAGATTTATGATGAATTGTAATATTATAAACAATCAATTGCACAGTCTAACATAAGTATTTAACCTTATTATAGTCTATGCTCCAGTTCATAACCATTTTTAAATGCATCATTACTAAGTTCAACTTTGTCAACTATCTATTTATTGAAATGAATACTCTAAAGTATTCCCTAATACTTACAAGTTTCATAATAGGGATTGTACATAATACCCAATCCACATAAATGATATACAAGTCATATGATCTATATATATGTGTATGTGAGATTCTAGTTATACTTATATCCAATTCAACACTCAATATACACTATGTGAAATGTTATCAAATATCAAATTAGTTATTAAAGTTGCCTCACATAATACAATTTTCTATAGTATGAAACTCTATGTTGAGATAGGACTTAGTCACTCATTGTACCCATTCTAAGATAGCTTTATCTTATCCTTCAACCCAAACATAACTAATTTATACAGATTTAGTTTACCATAATAAGGTTTAAAGAATCTAGTCCTTATATATATGTTCAGAGTTTTTAAAACACAAGTAAACAATTCATTCCTATAGACTAAAACCCATTATGAACTTTATAATAAACATATATAACATTTTAATAACATTCCATTCATTCAAAAAACTAACTCATAATTAGTATTTTTACCCCCTTTAAGTATAAACATACACATATTATTTGTGTATTATAAATATACTTAGGATTTTGACATATTCCTAACCATGTATATATAATAAGCATTTCCAAACTAACAAAACATGGTCAGCCTTTTTTTATAAAAAATTGACTGTCAAAATTCTATAGTTTCTTAGTTTAAGCATATTGTAATCATAACAAAACTAAATCCATTCAACTGTAATAGTTTACACATAGAATCCTAGTTTGCGATCCATAAGGATTCAGGGGATATAGCTTTAGTTTTGTGGATGGCCAAGCCATCCACAAGGCTAAACCTATATCTTTAATATAAGACATTTCCCAAAACTCTAATAAGACATATTTATACATAGAATTTCTTGTTTCAAACAATAATTAAATAACTTCAACAACCTCACAATAGTTTCTAGATGAAAACTTTTTGAACCAGAATAACTCTTTTCTCCTTCTCTCTAATTCTTCATTCTCCTCCTCATGTCATTCCCTTTTCTCTCTTCTCCATATTATTATCATTTCTCCATCAACCTTACTCATACATGCAATGCATGCAACTATAACATCAAACTCATAGTTTTCCATCTTCCACCATGTAAAATCCCCATTATCCATAGATATGTTTAAGCTAGGTTAAATCAAGTTAAAGCCCTAATTATCTCAAAAGTTACCCAAAACTCTTTAATCATTATTTTAATTTTTTGTTTTCTACATGGTCTTTTATAATTTACATGCCTATATATTAAATTTACAAACTCCACATACAAAATCATTGCTCATGATGTCGATTAATCCTAAGTATATCAAACTAAGAAATCACAACCTCATATAGTAATGCTAATGTATTTGACCCCTTTAGTTAAGGTTAGTTCATAGGATATCTTAGGTAGTTATAACATCAACTTATCAAGAATCAACATCAACATGACTTCTAATAACAAGGTGACTAGTGTAAAGTCAATAACAAGCTTTTGACTCGTAATAGTAAATTAAAAAATTATTATAACAATGTCAAATATGATGATATTGTAATAACATATTCATTTGTTATTACAACTTTATATAGACTATCCCAATGTCTTCTAGCTATCTTTTATATATCAAGTCATTAAGCTAAACAATGATATTTCTTGAATATCATAATAACCAACTAATGTGTTAAGACATTAAAAAGACATTCGGTTAGTCTATAAGCAACAATAGATAAATACTAATCCAATATATTTACTCACTCATTAAATCAATATCATCCTCAATCATGAATACAATAGCACCACATGATCAAAAGCAACATTATGCACTCAATCTATGTACTAAAGCCATAATGCAATCACACAATTATATCCTCATAAGCATTAAACTGAAATAGATCACACCTAAATGCAATTAACTCAAATGACATAATACATTTAACAATTTAAACAATGCATATAAATAATGTTATCTATCATGGTGCAAGCATGGGTTCTAGTTGTTTTTATAACATCCCCCAACAACTCCATCTATGCCATTCTCTCCGATGATGCTCTCCCTCTATCATGCTCTGAGGGATGGATCTTTCCTACATCAAACTCAAAATAATAATGTAGTTAGCCCATAATATCATGATATATACCCACACAATACTATTGTAATAACTTATAATATGATCATAATGTATAGTATATATACAAAAAATCTAACTCATAGCAATATAATCATGTAATCTAAGCAACATACAACTGTCCCATAATAACATGACTTACAAATTAATTAAATAATAAATAATCAATTTAAGATCCATAATAATCCATGGATAAATAGGTAAATTAGCTTAGAGAGAAATTGAGATGTGACATCTTTACCCCCTAAAGCTCATCATCATCTTGATGATGCTTATTCAAACACTAGTTTTGGATTAAAATATTATTCAGTAGAAAAATAACCTATTATGAAGCGAAAAATCAAGAAAACAAATGTATAAATAGCTTGTAAAACTCATCATAGTATTCCCAAGTGGTACCATTTTCAGAGTATTGGTCCCATAGGACCTTGCACTGTGATACTTTTTAATTACATAAATGAAGTTTGTGAGTGTCAATTACTCTGATTGGTTCTACCATTACCACCCTAGGATCCATAACCTACAAAGTATTCCAATCCAACACATGTGAAGGATCAACTGTATATTTATTTAAATAAGACACATGGAAGACATTATGCAATAAAGCTAGGACTAGTTGCAATGCAAGTCTATATGCTATAGAGTTGAGCACTTATAAAACCTCAAAGGGTCCCACATATCTTAATGAAAATTTCATTGACTTTCCAAATTTAATCAAGATTTTATGAGGCTTAACCCACAAAAACACTCTATCACCTACTAAAAACTACCTAGCTATTCTCTATAGATTAGCATAAATCTTCTATTTAACATTGGCCTCGACCAACCTATGCCTGGTTGTATTGACTTCTTCTTCCATTTATAAAAGCATCTCAAGTCCAAAGATTGCCCTATCTTCCAACTTGTCCCAAATGATTGGTGTTCTACACTTTCTTCCATACATCACTTCAAATAGTGTCATCTTTAAATCTAATTGGTATGATTTATTATAAGTAAACTCAACCAATGGAAGGTACTCCTCCCACTTATATTGTTGATCCATGAAATACATATGAAGGAGATCCTTTAATACCTAATTAACTCACTTGGTCTGACCATTAATCTATGGGTGATATGCAGTGCTAAAATTTAGTTGCATACCTAAAGCTAAATTTAGAGTTAACCAAAACCTATAAGTCATCCTTGAATCATGATCCAAAATGATATTTTTTGAAAAACCATTCATCTGATACACTTATTTTATGAATCTATTTGAAAGAGTAGGTGCATCATCTATCAAATTTCTTGGTAAAAAATGAGCTACCTTAGTTAGTCTATCAACTACTACCAAGATCATGTCATCCCTATTCCATGATAATGGTAATCTTTGGTTAAAGTATATACTAATAACCTACTACTTCCATTATGATATGTCATGTGGATATAACAATCTAGCTAGATACACATTTTCAACTTTCACACACTGACATTCTAGACAATGAGACATAAGTTAGATGCATCTTTATTGATTTACTTCCATAAATAGAGTGGTCTAAGATCTATCATGAGCTTGGTTACTCCTAGATGTCCTGAATATGAGGCATTATGTAGTTCTTTTAGCACTATGATCCTCAAATTCTCTCTATCTAGTACATATATCCTTCCACTGTATCACAAAATACCATTAATATCTATTTTATATCCTTTATACATGGGATTATGAGCATTCCCAGACATTGCTTTCCTAACCTGATCATAGAATTCATCTCCTAAAGATAATTAAATAATTTGATCCATGAAAGTCTCTTAATATTAACCATGACTACTATGTACCTCTTATGGCTTAGGGCATTAGCTACTCTATTTTCCTTGCCTTTGATATTGTTAATATTAAAATCATAATCAAATGAGAAATCTAACCACCATCTTTGATGAGCATTCAAATTTGGTTGGGTTAAGATGTACTTGAGTCCCAAGTTATCAGTCTTGAGCTCAAACCATTTTACCAACAAATAATGCCTCCAAACCTATAAAGCATACATAATTACTACAAGTGCTAGGTGATAATGAACATAGTTTACCTCATAAGGCTTCAATTTACTTGATTCATAGGCTACCACTACACCATCCTTCATAATAACTCCTCCAAGTTCATCCCCAGATGCATCTGTGATCACTAAAAACTGACCATTATGATCAAAAAATCTTAGCATTGGTGTTGAAGTAAGCCTCCTTTTCAATTCCTAAAAATCTACTTCACACTTATCTGACCAAATAAAACTTTAATTATTACACTGTAGAGAGGTAATCAAATTAGCTATCTTAGAAAAAATTAGAACAAATTTCCTATATAGTCTGCTAATCTCATAAAACTCCTTACCTCATGGAAATTCTTTGGTGCTGGCGACTCTATAATGGCTTTTATCTTTCCTAGATCTACTAAAATATCATCCACAAATATAATATATATTAGATACTGTAGTTTTTCTTGGAAGAATATGCACTTCGACAATTTTCCATATAACTTGTGCTTCCGCAAAAGTTACAAAACCAGTTATAGATATTGAAGATGATCTTATTCATCTTTATAATATATAAGAATGTCATATAGAAAGACCAAAATAAAATGATCTATATAATCCCTAAAAACATTGTTCATGAGATTCATAAATGCTGTCAGAGCATTTGTCAACATAAATGGTAACACTGTGAACTCATAATGCCCATAACAATTTCTAAAAGCTATTTTTTGGAATATTCTCATATCTTTTCCTTAGCTAATGATATCCTAATCTAAGATCAATCCTAAAAAATACCATTTCCCCTCAAATCTAATAAAAAAGATCATTTATACGAGGTAACATATATTTGTTCTTGATAGTCACCTTATTTAACATTCTGTAATCAATACAAAGGCAAAAAGTATCATCCTTATTCTTGATGAAGACATCCAATACACCCCACAGTGAAACACTTGGTCTAATCAGACATTTTGATAACAAATCCTTGAGTTGAGCCTTTAATTCAATCAATTTAGTGGTTATCATTATGTACGATGCATTAGACTATGATTTTGATCCAAGTATGATATCTATTGAAAACTCAAACTCACATTTAAGAGGCAATCCTAGTAATTCCTCTAGAAACACATCATGAAAATTCCTAAGAAAAAGATAATCTTCAAGGGATGGTTCTTTAGATTCTTCCATTTCATTTATATTGATAATAAATGCTTGGCACCTTTTTCCTTGAGCCTTCTTGAGTTGTGTTGTAAAAACCTGCTTAAGCCTTAATTCTCTTTTCTCACTCTAAATTTGTGTTTGATTTCCAAAATCATCTTGACACTCAAACTTATTTAGGTAGTGGTAAACCTAGGCTTTATGCTTCACAATCCAATTGAGTCCTAGGATCACATCATATGACCCTAGTGGTGTTGCATAAAGATCCACCACTATTGTGAATTTAAGAAACTTAATCTCAAATTTAACTAAAAACTTATCAAATTTGACCTTTGACTCATTACCATATTTTATTGACCATGAATTTTTCATTACTCTAGATTTTATAGATAACTTATTAAGTTTTATAAGAACAATCAAACATTATGTAGCCCCTATATATATCAAAATAGAAATAGATGTTCAAACATAATATTTGATAGTTCTATGGGTGAAGCCTAGAATTTAGCTTGATGATTATCAAATTCTACATGAATACGTTTTTGAAACATTCCATATTATGGAGTAGACCCTTTGTTATTTGACTTATCCTAGGTACCCTCATAATAAAAATGATCACCTCCAAAAATGAAGCAACCTCTAGGTGATCCTTTCCTATCATACTATTGGTTTCCATTGAAACCACCTTTAAAACCATTACCCAATTTCCTATTACCTAAACCACTATTGAATCTAGCATTATCATTTATGAATTGGTTCTTGGAGTCTCCACTCCTCTTCTTCCAATTTTTCTTTTTGAAATCTAGTTTATAATTTCCAAACTTTTTCTTAAACTTATGTTTGACTTGAGCAAGAGATTTCAGCTTCTATTCTTATTTGAATGCTTTTTTGAAGACCTGGTCCATGGTTGATGGTACTATGCACATCCAACTCACCACCAATATGGGGTTTTAGTCTCATGATAAACTTTCTAATTCTAAACCTCTCATCAAATAGATAAATTATTAATGGTTGTTCTTAGTATTCATTCACCAATAGATCTCCTTGCTTAAAATTATAAAAATCCATAAGCTTTTGGTCAAAGTATAAATGTAGAAAGCCATCATGATTTAAAAAATGTCACAAACTTATCCCATGTGGTGGTAGTAAAGTTAAGATTCATTTCCAACTTTTTGTTGGCCCACCACATAACTGCTTCACCAACCAACTAGTTAGCTCCCTAAACTGCTTTAGTGACTTCAGAGTAGTTTCAAATCTTGAAATATTTATCCATCTTAGTCAACCATGCTTCATATCCATCTTCTAAAATGGTTCCATCAAACTTAGGTGGATTCACCTTTTTTATATCTCTTTCTAATTATATATCTACACAATCTCTCATATGTTGAGGCAATTCCTCATGCCTTTACTCTTGAAGATTTTTTTGCTCAGCAAGATGCTCTTCAGGGACACCTTGATGGGCTTTCTTTTCATATTCATGGACTTCTTATTTTAAGGTGACGTAATCTGGTCCCTAGTTTTAGTCATGATTATGATAATCTAATCACACTTCACTGCTTGCTCAATAACAAATTGGTTAGGATCAAATGGAGGGTTATTGTCATTGACATTTGAAGGACCCTTACCTGATGTTCTAGCTCTCATCATTCTCTTTTTTGGTAAATATAAGGATAAGAAAACAACAGTAGACTTATTAAGTCCTAGAGTTCAAGCTGCATCTCTGAATACCATAATGTAACATACCCATTGGGATTTACTAGAATAAGACACACACACACACACACACACACACACACACACACACACACACACACACACACACACACACACACACACACACACACACACACACACACACACACATACATTCTATTTTTTGGTAAATATAGGGATAATAAAACAATAGTGGACTCATTAAGTCCTAGAGTTCAAGCCGCATCTCTGATACCAAAATGTAAGATACCCATTGGGATTTACTAGAATAACACATATATACACACACACACACACACACACACACACACACACACACACACACACACACACACACACACACACACACATAATATTTAATTCCATGTATTCACCATTAGAATTCACCACAAGAATATAATTAGTGATTCTAATATAAACATAATGAATATGTTATCCATAAAATAGGCATGTAACAATCCATTCAGTTACTGATCATTATGAAATAAATATGCAAAATATAAATGCATATATTACAGAAAGTAATTACATAATTCCAACCATGGATGGTATAGTATTACATCCACTACTATCAATGTACATATGAATAATTAATTACATTTTCATTAGGAATAATGTTTCATTAATAAATACAATACTAGGTACAAGGCTCCATGGAGCATGAATTTCATGAACTCAAATATCTATTATAATATAAAGTATAGTCTCCAATGAAGTACTGCTATGGGGAGGGTGAGAATCATTTAAGCATTTTTCCACATCAACCACAGACCATCGATCCCCCAAACAATCTCTCAACTAGGAAATGGCCCTCCCTTCATAGATGGGTAGATAGTGATGGTGAGGGAATCCCAAGATACAAACTAGTACTTGTGTGTTGCAATATATATAATACATGATGTGTACCATAAAAAAAATACATTCTAACATGATATCACAACATGTAAATCATACATATGAAATAATAATGTTTAACTAAACATTACTTTGGCTAAAGTTTTCAACTAGTTAATGATCACTAGGATCAGTTAAATTCATACACACCACTTGATCAGATTACCCTCATCTAGAATTGGTGATGCTAAGTAAGATAGTGAAGTCTATCTCACCACTTATTTAGTATCAAAAATGAGATATTTGATTAATATAACATATAACCAACATATTAAAACAAATTACTTCTTATCAAGAGGCATAAAACATGCAAATATATGAATAATCAAAGCACATACATTTAGTCAATCAAATGTATGTAATGAATCTCAACTATATTATTTATTACATAAATAATAAACATAAAAAAGTACAGTCTATACCGGTTGGGTATATCTTATACTTAAACTACATGTTTCTAACTTTCCAAAAGTAACTCAAATGTATTACCGTTTATGACAAACAACATTATCATAGTTATTCCATCTACACATTTATCAGATTATCAACAAGCTAGTATAACTAATTTCAAAGATCAAATGCCTCATAATTAATGTCTTATCTCACATTAAACATAAATCCTTTATTAATATTAATTTGTTGATTTATATGCATATAATCATAGTTTATGAACTCTTAGGTTTATGATTTAATTTTTTTAGTCAATAAATACCATAATTATAAGCACACATCTCCTATGTACAATTATATGCTATATACGTGTATGGGTACATAAGTTCCTTATATATATATATATATATATATATATATATGAACCTATACTTATCAAATATATACATAATATGTACTGCATACAAGTATTTGTTCACATATAAAAATACCATTTTGCCATACTAACAATATTTTTTTATTTTCCAATATGAACTAGATATGATTTGAAAAACCATTGATAATTTATATATTCACAAAATAACATTCAAGATTAATCATAGGATTTCAATTTTTCTTGAACCCCTATTCTAATTTCTCTTATTTCAGTTTATAAGTCAAAATCCATTTTTGATGGAAAAACTATTCATAGTCTGTTTACCCTGTTTATCTCTAATTCATGTCATTAACTAGATATGTTATCCAAAAAGTTTGATAAAAATTGTACTATAATCAACTGACAACTCAAACCTATATTCTACCCCTTCCACTTACTATACGCATTATATTTTACCTTAGTTTCACAAGTAACATTTAAAATTGAGTTGACAACCAACTCAAATTTATGGTGAATTGTAATATTATAACCAATCCATTGCACAATCTAACATAAGTATTTAACCTTATTATAGTCTATGCTAAGTTCATAAATATTTTCATATGTATCATTCCAAGTTCAACTCTATCGACTATCTATTTATCAAAATGAATATTTTGAAGGATTCCCTAATACTTACATGTTTCACAATAGGGCTTGTACCTAATACCCAATCCACATAAATGATATACAAGTCACATGATGTGTGTGTGTGTGTGTGTGTGTGTGTGTGTGTGTGTGTGTGTGTGTGTGTGTGTGTGTGTGTGTGTGTGTGTGTGTGTGTGTGTGTGTGTGTGTGTGTGTGTGTGTGTGTGTGTGTGTGTGTGTGTGTGTGTGTGTGTGTGTGTGTATGCGTGCGTGTGTGCATGCGTGTGTGTGTGTGTGAGAGAGAGAGAGAGATTTAAATTATACTTATATCCAATTAGATGCTAATATCCACTATGTGAAATGCTATCAAATATCAAATTAGTTATAATAGTCACCTCACATAAATATAATTTTATATAATATGAAACTCTATGTTGAGATAGGACTTAATCACTCACTGTACCCATTCTAGGATAGATCTATCTTATCTTCTAACCCAAACATAACTAATTTATACGGACTTAGTTTATCATCACAAGGTTTAAAAAATGTAGTCCTTATATATATATATATGTTTAGAGTTTTTGAAACAAAATTAAACTGTTCATTCCTATAGCCTAAAACCCATGATGAAACTCATAATAAGCATACACAAAATTTCAATAAAATTTTGTTCATTAAAAAAACTAACTTAGTAATTTTACCTAGTAAGTCAAAACATACACACAATCTTTGTGTATTATAAATATACTCAGGATTTTGACATATTTCTAACCACATATATATAATAAGGGTTTTCAAACTAGCAAAACATGATCAGCCTTTTCATCAAAACACAACTATCAAAATTATATAGTTTCTTATTTTAAGCATATTGTAATCAAAACAAAACTAAATCCATTTAACCATAACAGTTTACACATACGATCCTAGTTTGTATTCCATAAGGATTTAGGGGATACAGGTTTAGTTCTATGGATGGCTGAGCCATCTAATTAGCTAAACCTATATCTTTAATATAATACATTTACCAAAATATTAATAAGACATATTTGTACAAAGAATTTACTATTTAAAAAATAAGTAGATAAATTCATCAAACTCACAATATATTTTGGATAAAGAATTCTTGAACCAAAATAATTATTTTCTCCTTCTCTTTGATCGTTCCTTCTCCTCCTCATGTTGTGTCATGACCTTGTCTCTCTACTCCCTCTTCTTATCATTTATCCATTGACCTTCCTCATACATTAAATGCATGCAATTGTAGCATCAAACTCTTAGTTTGCCATCATTCTACCATGCAAAATCCCCATTATCTATAGAACTATTTATTAAACCACGTTAACTTGAGTTTGAGCTAAAAAAAAATCCCTAATTCTCTCAAAAATTCCCCAAAACTCTTTAATCATTATTTTAATCTTTTGTTTTCTACATGTTCTTTTTGACTTTACATGCCCATATATTAACTTTACAAATTCCACATACAAAATCACTACCAATGATGTTGATTAATCCTAAGTATATCAAACTAAGAAATCACAACCTCATATAATAATGCCAATGTATTTGACCCCTTTATTTAAGGTTAGTTTATAGGATATCTTAGGTATTTATAACATCAAATTATTAAGAATCAACATCACCATGACTTCTAATATCAAGGTGACTAGTGTAAAGTCAATAACAAGCTTTTGACTATAATGAAAAATCAAACAAATACTATAATAATGTCAAACAAGATGATATTTTAATAACATCGTCATTTATTATTACCACTCTATATAGACTATCTTAATTCTTCTGGATATATTTTATTTATCAAGGCATTAAGTTGAATAATGATATTTCCTAACTATCATAATAACCAACTAATGCATTAAGACATTAAAAAGACATTTTGGCTAGTTTATAATCAACAATAGATAAATACTAATCCAACAAATTTACATACTCATTAAATCAATATCATCTGCAATCATGAATACAATAACACAACATGATCAAAAGCATAATTATGCACTCAATCTATGTACTATAGCCATAATGTAATCACATAATTAGATCCTCATAAGCATTAAATTAAACTAGATCACAACTAAATGTAAATAAATCAAATGACATACTACAACTAAAAATTCAAGCAATGCATATAAAGAATACTATCTATCATGGTGTGTGTGTGGGTTCTAGTTGTTCCTCTATCATCCCACAACACCTCCATCTATGTGATCCTCTCTATTGATACTCTCCCTCAATCATGATCTAAGGGATGGATCTTTCCTGCATAAAACTCATGAAAAGAGGGTAATTAGCTCATAATATCATGATATATATCCAAAAAATATTGTTGTAACAACTAACAACATGATCATAATGTAAAGTATATATAAATATAACTAACTCATAATAATATAATCATGTAATCTAAGAAACATACAACTGTACCATAATAGCATATGACTTAAAACTTAATAAAATAGTAATTAATCAATTTAACAACCATAATAATCCATGGATAATCAGGTAAATTAGATTAGAGAGAAATTAGGATGTGACATTGGTCACATCATTAGTCTTATTATAGGCAATAAAATGTGCTATATTAAAGTTGTTTTTTACTAAAAGATAAATGGAATCATTTCACCTTTGTGTCTTGGAAAATCTAATAATGAAATCCATGCTAATATCTTCCCATGGTCCTTATGGCACTATTGGGGGTTACTACACACCTGTATTTTGGCTTCTTTCCTTAGCCATCTATAAAATCCTACACTTATATACATATGCATGTGCATCCACACTTATCCTTGGAATGTAATATCCCTTAGCCCATAACACAAACATCTTATCTCCTCCAAATTGCATGGCCAATCTTCCACTATGATTTTATTTAATCATGTTCTTGTGCATCGATCCTTTTGGTATTCATATTTGTGTGACTTAAAAAAAAATACATATTAGATCACATAGTCAAACCATGGTGTCTAATTCATGCTTGTTAGATTTTTATAGGCTTTCTAGGGATCCCAAAAGTCCTCACCATCAACATACTATTCTTTCATTATTTTAAAACCTTGTGGCTAAATTAACATTATTTTTATTATCACTTCTTTCTTGCTTAGCATGTCAATTTTTTTTTAAACTTCCCACTTCTATGCTTTAGCATGAATGTATAGATATGTAGGTATTCAACCCACTTCATGTACCTTTAGATAAAATTTCCTTGGAATTTAATTAACTAAATTACTTGATGATCTATATAGAGTACAAATTCAATGGGAAATAAATAGTGCCTCCACTTCTTGAGTACTTGCACTATGGTATAAAAATCTTGGTCATAGACCAAATACTTGTGTTTTGCATCATTGAAATTCTTAATAAAATAGGCTATTGGCCTTCCTTAGTGGCTTAACATTACACCTATTATTGTGCCACTTACATTGTAGTCAACTTTGAATACTTTGTTGCAATTTTGTAACACTAATATAAATAAACCCAAAATCCATATTTATATATGTCAAAATGTTTTACATGATACAAGTATAAAATGATCAAATATAAATCTATAATGGGATCATCATCTTGTATATCACCACCAATCTCTACTAACAATCAAATATGTGAATAAGAATCTATAATATCAACTACTTATTATATACACATGATATTTTAAAACTTTATTAATTACTTATGCTTTCTCTCTTGCAAGAACCCATTGAGTCTAAATCTCTCTAAGTGTGCACCTTAAAGGGTGCACTAGGAAAGGGGTGGATAGACCATTGATTCTTTGCAAGATTGTTTTCCCCTATAACACCAGTTGTAACCTACACAACCTTATCTTATACACTTCCATAAGCTTTGCCTCCTCCCTTATATTCTCCTCCAAGCTATTCACCACCTTTCTTAACCCCTTCCTAAGCTTAAAACCCTTTTTGACATTTAACATACATTATCAGCTTCGGACAAACCTATATTGAATTTGATAAAAGAATGTTATGGATCTAGGTTGGCCTTGGCTAACCTAGACTGAGACCTAGCTTATTTTTATAAATTAATGATATAGAGTTAAATTAGGCTGACTCTGTTGGATAAACTTTCAAAAGGTTTAGGGTTAGCTACAACTATATATACACATTCATTTAAACATGTATTAGAGAGACAATAGAGTTAATTATTCATTTGCACTTATTTACAATCTACTCTTCGACCATTCTACTTGAGGAGTTATTACTTAGGGTTTATACTTGGAAAAGAATCTTTTCTTGTGGAAAAGTCTTGGATGCTTAGGCCTTTATTAGTGATCCTTACAAACCAAAACAACCTATTTCAAAGCACCTTTGGCCAAGGGAGATATTGTGTATCAATGGGTTCATCTTCAAGATAAATATCTCTAACTTTATTACTCTATTTAAATAGATAGAAGTAGCATAAGTAATAGATTTTTAATATATTACTCTCTCCATGAATTAGGGTATATCTATATATATTAATTATAATTATTCTATGCATATTTAATTTTTATGTTTATTACCCTGACTTTGTGTCATAAGCTTTGGTGAGCACTAGATTAGATTTTAATTTACTATACATTTACTTAGTGAATATGAAAACATAAGACCTATCTATGGTTATTTCATAGTTTTGCTTGAATAGAGGATTTGGAACCATCTATAGAGATGTTATTATGGCAAGAGATCCCTTGGTTAGGTCTAGCAGATCCATCTTGGTCTTGACCCTAAATATATAATGTATCAATAAATGAAAGTGTAAGATTTATCTTCTCTAAGTTAGAATTGATTGATAGGTTAGCTAAATTTTCCTTTGTATACATTCTAGTGAACCCAACATGAATCAAACATTTTTAGGTTTTATTTCATGAATTCATTTTTATCATTATATTATATTTTAATTTTTATATTACTATATCAAACTTGTCAGTATAGTTATAATAGTCTATGTCCAGGTTTAACACATAGTCACCCCAAAATAAGTTTGTTCTATCTGTGCATGTTCTCTCCAAATATAGGTGACTAGATCGATAAGCTTGACACATTATTCTTCTTCAATTATAGAATTCCATACATAGTTGAGCTAGTTGACTCTATTTGTAAATATTCTTTTTTAGCATACAAGTTTGTAGACATAGTCGAGTTAGTTGACTTTTATTGCATATTATTTTTTAGCACATAGGTTTTGCAAACTCCATCGAACTAGTCAACTCTGTTCACAAAATATTTAATCAACACTTGAGCATCACAACACAAAATTTTACAAATTAAGCATCTACAAAACCACCAAGGTTCAATCTTACCTTCTCTATAATTTAAATTTTTCATTTTCAGTACCATTTTTCACAAGTTTATAGTCTATAAAATGATAATCCTACAAAAAATTGGTTCTACTAGCTTAACATAGTTCTATAGCCTATCTTCTCTTTATATGACATAGTCAATCTGTTCAACTCTATTATTCCAAATCTTGCTTTCGTAGAACAATAGAGACCCTGCCAACTCTATTATATATTATTTGCATATATTATTGACTGAACTGACTCTATACTCTTCACAGTCAAAGGAATTTACCTATTTTTTATAGTAATTAATTTACCTTTTATTTTAGATACTTTCATGTTTAAAGTAACAAACATAGACTAATTAGATGTTTTTTTAATTTACTAATTTAGTCACACTATTTTTCTCTTTTTCACACAATTTTAATTCACTTTAAACTAAAAATGTTAGGTTGTGGAGCTAAAAGCTTCATTGATGCAAATTGAGGAGGTTGCTGAGTGTTACAGTAACCGACATCGGTCTGATCAACTGACGTCAATCATATCCAGTGTTAGAGCAACCGACATCGGTCTAATCAACTAACGTCAGTCATATTCAGTGTTCTCAGTAATCGACATCGGTTATGAGTTGGCTGACATCGGTCAGACAGGAACAGACGTCGGCAACCTGTGTGTGCATGCATTTGCATGTGCTTATAGAACTGGTCTAATTTTAGACAGATAGTTTGCATGTAAAAGACTAATTTTAGTCTTGGAGTCTATGTTTCTAATTATTGTAATTAGGAAGTCTAATTATTGTTTGTATGGGATCTATTTAAGAGACCCATGGGGCATGTATTGTAATCAAGGACTAAGAAGGATTAGATCCTCAATTGTAAGATCAGTTGATCTACAAGTAGCAAGATCAGGGAAGATCTACATGGTAAGTAAGATTAGTTGATCTACAGGTGTGCAAGATCAAAGGAGATCTACTTGGATTACTTGGATTACTTGGTGGTATGTAAAGGTAGGCAAAACAACCATTAAGTTGATTGTCACAGGTGGACTGGCAGTGTTGTTACTGACTGGTGGAGGGTACAACTCTATGTTTGAGTTGTGGTTGTAATTGAGAGAGAGAGAACTCTTGAGAGAAATACTGGACACCCAAGAGGTGTGGAAGAGTGTGATTTCTTCATTGTATTCTGGAAGAGTGTTAATACAAGTTTTTATTGTTTCTTATATCTCATGTTCTTTGCTGATTCTAAATTCTAGTTACATATTACTTCTGGTTTAATTCTGTGTTTAGTTGCTTATACAAAGGAAATCAATTATGTTCTTGAGGAGTTGGATCCTGACAAGAGGTATTAGAGCTTGGTTCACTAACAACTGGTATAGAGTAGGTTAGTGGTTATTGATTACAGGTTCACTCACAGTGTTAGGTTGTGGAGCTAAAAGCTTCAACTTGTTGCAAACAAAGAAAAGGAGGTTGTTGAAGACCCAGAAGCACCAGCGTCGGTAGCATGACCGACGTCAGTCATGATCTGTGCAGAAGGCAACTAGCGTCGACAGGAATTCGGCCGACGTCGGTAGCACCAGGCAAGTAAGGACCGGCGTCAGTCGCCTGCGTGTTCCAGAACTATTTGTTGCACAAACAGTTAGTTTAGTGAACAGAGTGTTTGCATGTAAAGGCTATTTTGAGTCTTGAGCTACGTGTCTATTATTAGTAAAATAAGAGTCTAAGTTATTGTTCAAGTCTGTGATCTATTTATAGACCCATTGGCATGTATTGTAAAGTGTGCTAGTGAAGAGAACAAAGTGTGTGTTTCTCCTAGTTCCACTAATGAGATAGAAAGGAAGGCAAGGAAGATCCTTCCATTGTAAGTATGGTTTGTTGAATTTCAGGTTACTGGTTCATGGGAGATCAACTTGAAGTACTATAGAGTGCTTGGTGTACTGGCAGGGTTATTACTGACTGGTTAGAGAGGTGAACACCAATTCTGTGTGTGAGTTGGTTGTTGGGACCATTTTTGGTAGGAGAGTGTTTTGAAGAAGAATTACTGTACACTTGAGGTGTGGGAAGCCTCTGTAAGGTGGAAGAGTGTGGCGGCTCTTTATTGTATTCTTTTCTGTACATATGTTAATACAAGATAGTGTATTGTCTCTCATATTCTATGTTATTAGTGAATTCTAGTTACTTGTGTTTTTGGTATATTTCCGCATGTTTAATTGCTTAAGTTTGGTAATCATATTATGCTCTTTTTGAGGAGCAAGATCCTAACAAGTGGGATCAGAACAAGTGTGTTTATTCTTAGATTCCCCGACAACTGGTATCAGAGCATGTTTGTTGTTCTAGGTACCCGACAATTGGTATCAGAGCTTTTGGTTGGGATACTAATAGGTTGGATTAGATCTAGTTAGTGTGTGTTGATTATAGGTTACTCACAGGAGTTTTTTTTTGAGTGGGAGTAGAGCAATGGTAGAAGAAAGTAAACTATGAATGGAGAAGTTTAATAGCAGGAGGTCCAAGTTCAGGTATGGCAGAATAACCTGCTGGAGATATGGAAAGAAAGAGCAGGAAAAGAAAGATTGTTGGTTGGTAGCAGATCAACATGAAGGACATGAAAAAGAAGTAGATTTTGCGGATTTCATTGCACAAGACGCTCTGGTATGTTTTTTGGATAAAGTAGAATCTTGGGTTTTAGATTCTAGTGCCTCTTTTCATGCATCCCCAAATAGGGATTTTTTTCATGAGTATGTCCAGGGAGACTTTGGAAAAATTTGTGTAGGGGATGGTAAGCCTTGTCATATGGTTGACAAAGGGAAAGTGAAGCTGAAATTGTAGATAGGCAACACATGGGTGTTAAAGGAGGTCATGCATGTCCCAGTTTTGGAGCGGAATTTGATTTTTGTAAGAATTTTGGGTGATGAGGGTTACACAGTAACTCTCACAGCAGACTCTTGGA
This sequence comes from Torreya grandis, assembly GCA_037957365.1. Lineage (NCBI taxonomy): Eukaryota > Viridiplantae > Streptophyta > Pinopsida > Cupressales > Taxaceae > Torreya > Torreya grandis. Next base: position 3,321,958 of record JARHVA010000325.1, on the reverse strand, counting down.
AGGTTACCAAGGGTGCACTTGTTGTAGTAAGAGGTAAGAAAGTAGGTACACTTTATCTATCTACTTGTATTACTGATTCTCTTTCTAGGTTATCTACTTCAGCTGTAGATTCAAAGATGTGGCTTAATAGGCTTGGTCACATGAATAAGAAGGAGATGCATGTTCTTGATTCAAAGGGTATAGATCAAGATTTATGTATGTAGAAGAAGAAGGTGACGTTTCTTGAAGAATTTGATGTTAGTGACAAGAACAAGAAAGCCTTGGTTTTCAAGGAGAAGGTGACGGACAGAGTTCAGCACAAGGGGCAGATGAATTTTGAGTAGAGCAAGGGTGATTTGGACAAGGGTTTGATCCAAAAGGAGTTCATGGGTAGAAGTCAGTTCTCACAAGCAAAACACAGAGACCAACATCAGCAAGAAAATTGGCATCGATGTCCAGATAGGGACTGACATTGGCTATGTACAGACTGACATCAGTGACTCAGGGCAGATAAACACCAGCATCGGCAAGGGAGAACCAACATCGGTGATGAGGCAGTCGCAGGGAACCGACATCGATCAGGTGTAGACTGGAATGTGATCGACATCAGTCACTGAGATGAATTTTGGGTGGACAGCAAGCTGTCAAGGAGTCTCAAGCGCCCATATGGAGGACTTAAAGGGTATGTAAGCCTCAAATTCATCATTTCCCTTCTTTACACTACTTGTTGCTCACTTATGGCATAGAACCAGGAAGTTATTAAAGAAGTAGAATAGGTAGATCCAGGAAATAGTGGAAGCTTGGCATGGATGGAGGATGTGATTCCTTGGAAGAGAACCAAATAGGAGTTTTGGGTGGAGTTGCCAGCTGGAAGTAAGCACTGAGAGATGAATGGATGTTCAGGATGAAGAAGAGCAGAAATGGATATGTGAGATGGAAGATTAGGGTATATGGTCTTGTATAAGCTGTAGGGAAATGGAGGTTTGATCATTGTGTTTCTCTTTACCAGGTTGGATAATATTAGCTACATTATCCTATTACTGTATGATGTGCTTGTTGCAGGGTTACATATACAGGTATTACTGAACTAAAGGTAAAGCTAGTTCAGGGGTGTGTCATGGAGAATCTGGGAGCAACGAGATTCTTTGGCATGAGTGTGTTTTAGGGACATGGAAGGTCATATGTTGACTTTTTTTCAGGATGATTATGTGAGACCGGTTAGCATGCTGATGGTTGGACAGTTCACAGAATAGTGTCTTGATTCACATAATAAGGTTAAGTGCATGATATGTATTAGACCTGAGTTTTCCCAAGTAGTGGGAGTTGTCACAAGTTTGGAGCCAATCTGGGAAAGAAGCATTGGAGGGAAGTTTAGTGGATTCTTAGAGGGACCATCAGCAGGTGCACATGCTATGCAGGTTCAAGTTATTTTCTACATGGGTTTGTAGATGTGGATGTGGCAGGTGATTTGGATGACAGGTGTTTCACTATAGGGTTTTTGGTGGTTGGTCTTCAAGAGTGATCTTGAAGAGGGATATAGAGCCAAGGGAACAAACTAGATGGTGTACAGGTACAGGTACAATTGCAGCTGTTTATCTCTAAGTGGGAGATTGTTAGGTTGTGGAGCTAAAAGCTTCAACTTGTTGTAGACAAAGAAAAGGAGGTTGCTAAAGACCTAGAAGCACTGACATCGGCAGCATGACCGACGTCAGTCATGATCAGTGCAAAAGACAACTGGCATCGGTAGAAAGTCAGTAGCACCAGGCAAGCAGGGACCGGTGTCGGTCGCCTGTGTGTTTCAAAACTGTTCGTTGCATGAATAGTTAGTTTAGTGAATGGAGTGTTTGCATGTAAAGGCTATTTCGAGTCTTGAGCTGCATGTCTATTATTAGTAAAATAAGAGTCTAAGTTATTGTTCAAGTTTGGGATCTATTTATAGACCCATTGGCATGTATTATAAAGTGTGCTAGTGAAGAGAACAAAGTGTGTGTTTCTCCTAGTTCCACTAATGAGCTAGAAAGGAAGGCAAGGAAGATCCTTCCATTATAAGTATGGTCTATTGAATTGTAGGTTGCAAGTTCATGGGAGATCAACTTGAAGTACTATAGAGTGCTTGGTGTACTGGAAGGGTTATTACTGACTGGTTGGAGAGGTGAACACCAATTCTGTGTGTGAGTTGGTTGTTGGAACCATTTTTGGTAGGAGAGTGTTTTGAAGAATTATTATTGTACACTTGAGGTGTGGGAAGCCTCTGTAAGGTGGAAGAGTGTGGTGGCTCTTTATTGTATTTTTTTCTAGTACATATGTTAAAACAAGATAGTGTATTGTCTCTCATATTTTGTGCTATTGGTGAATTCTAGTTACTTGTGTTTTTGGTATATTTCTGCATGTTTAATTGCTTAAGTTTGGTAATCATATTGTGCTCTTTCTGAGGAGCAAGAGCCTAACAAGTGGGATTAGAACAAGTGTGTTTGTTCTTGGATTCCCTAATAACTAGTATCAGAGCATGTTTGTTGTTCTAGGTACCCGACACACAGGGGTTTCTATTTGAGTGGGAGTAAAGCAATGGTAAAAGAAAGTATACTAAGAATGGAGAAATTCAATGGAAAGAATTATCAATTATGGAGGATGCAAATAGAGGATTATCTATATTAGAAAGATCTATACTTACCGTTGGGTGGGAGTAAGCCCACATGTATGCAAGATGAAGAATGGAAGGTTCTTGATAGAAAGGCTCTTTGAGCTATAAGGCTGACCTTGGCAGCTTCTGTGTTTTCAAACTTATCTCAGGAAAGGACAACGGTAGAGTTGATTGAATCTTTGGCAAATTTATATGAAAAACCCTCAGCTTTGGATAAGGTATTTCTTATGAAGCAATTATTTAATTTTCAAATGTTGGAAGGTGGATCGGTACATAGTCATCTTAGTGATTTCCATGGTTTGGTAAACCAGTTAATTTTAGTCAATATAGCTTTTGATGATGAAATTAAGGCTCTCTTAATCTTATGTTGTTTACCTGAAAGTTGGGATAGCTTGGTAATGGCAGTAAGTAATATTGTGTCTGCTTCAAATATCTTGAAAGTTGATGATGTTGTTAGTGTAATCTTGAATGAAGAAATTCACAGGAAAAGCACAGGTGAGACATCAGGTAATGCTTTAAGTGTTGAAAGTAGGGGAAAGCAAAGAGAGAAGGTCGAGTAAGGGAAATCAAAGTCAGAGATAGTCAGTGGATCCAGATCCAGGTATGGTAGTATAATTTGCTAGAATTGTGGAAAGAAAGGACATGCAAAGAAAGATTGTTGGTTGGTAGAAGATCAGCATGAAGAAGCAGATGTTGTAGGTATTGTTGCACATGATGCTCTTATAGTTTCTTTGGATAGTCAGGTAGAATCTTGAGTTTTAGATTTTGGTGCTTCTTTTCATGCAACCCCAAATAGAGATTTTTTTCATGAGTATGTCCATGGAGACTTTGGAAAGATTTATTTAGGGGATGGTAAGCCTTGTCAAATGGTTGGCAAAGGGAAAGTGCAGCTGAAATTGTAGACAGGAAACACATGGGTGTTGAAGGAGGTCATGCATGTCCCAGACCTGAAGTGGAATTTGATTTCTATTGGAAAGTTGGGTGATGAGGGATGCACAGTAACTCTCACAGTAGAATCTTGGAAAGTTTCCAAGGGTGCACTTGTTTTAGCAAGAGGTAACAAAGTAGGTACTCTTTATCTATCTAATTGTATTACTGATTCTTTTTCTGGTTTATCTACTTCAGATGTAGATGCGAAGATGTGGCTCTCTAGGCTTGGTCACATGAGTAAGAAGGGAATGGATGTTCTTAAGTAAAATAGTAAGAGTTTAGATTTGAAAAGTAGAGACCAAGATTTTTGTGAGCATGGTATCTTTGGGAAACAGGTGAAAGTGAGGTTTCTCACAACTGGGTCAACAAACAAGAAGCACAGGTTGGATCTTGTTCACACAGGTGTGTGGAAACCAGCTCAGGGAGCTTCTATTAGAGGATCACAGTGGAAAGCCTTAGTTTTTAAGGAGAAGATGATGGACAAAGATCAGCTCAAGGGGCTAAATAATTCTAAGTAGGGAAGTGTTGGTTTGAACAAGGTTATGATCCAAAATGAGCTCGCGGGTAAAAATCATCACTCACAGGAAAACACAGTCACCGATGTCAGGCAAGTGAGAACTAACATTAAACAGGTAGGTACCGACATCAGTCATGTGCAGACCAGAGTTAGTGGTGTCGAGTAGGTAGATACCGATGTCAATTAGGGAACTGACACCGATGACTAGGTGAACACTGACATTGGTCAAAGAATTGACGTCGACAATCAAGAGGAATCAACATTGGTCTGGTGCAGACCAGGGTCGGCCAGAGATGACCGACATCGGTCACTATTAAAATGGATTATGGGTGGACAACAAGCTGTCAAGGAGTCTCAAATGCCTATATGGAGGATTGAAAGGATAAGTAAGCCTCAAATTCATTATTTGCCTTCTTTACACTACTTGTTGCTCACTAATGGTCAAGAACTAGGAAGTTTTAAAGAGGCAGAGCAGGTAGAATCCAAGAAATAGTGGGAGCATGGCATGAATTATTTAGAAGAGAACCAAACAGGAGATTTGGTAGAGTTGCCAGCCGGTATGAAAGCACTAAAAGACAAATGGATTCTTTGGTTAAAGAAGAGAGAGAATGGACATGTGAGACAGAAGGCCAGGTCATATGGTCTTGTGCAAGCTGTAGGATAATGGTGTTTAAGGTTTGATAGGTGTATGACAAAGCATGGCTTTATTCAATGTCAATGTGACCATTGTGTTTACTTTACTAGGTTGGATAATATTAGCTACATTATCCTGTTACTGTATGTGGATGATATGCTTGTTGCAAGTTCATACATGCAGGGAGTTGCTGAGCTAAGGGTAAAATTAGTTCAGAGGATTGCCATGAAGGATTTAAGAGAAGCAAAGAAATTCTTTGGCATGAGTATTTCTAGAGATAGGGAAAGTCACAGGTTGATGTTGTCTCAGGATGATTATGTGAATAAGGCAGTGGAGAGGTTTGATATGCAGGATGCAGAACTAGTTGGCACACCTATGGATGGACAGTTCACAGAATAGTGCCCCAAATCACATGATGAGGTTGAGTACATGTGTACTAGACCTGATATTACCCAAGCAATGGGAGTTGTCAGCAGGTTTATGGCCAATCTAGGAAAGAAGCATTGGAAAGTAGTTTAGTGGATTCTCAGATATCTAAGAGGGACCAGCAGTAGGTATTCATGCTATGCAGGGTCAAGCACTTCTCTACATGGGTATGTAAATTTAGATATGGCAGGTTACTTGGATGACAAGAGAAGCACCACAGGATATGTGTTCACTGTTGGTGGAATGACAGTTAGCTAGATTTCAGAGATGCAGAAGGTTGTTGCAGTCACGGTGGCTAGCAAGGAAATGATATGGATGACACAGTTCATGGAAGAGTTGGGAAAAGAGCAAGAGAGTTGTAGATTGTACAGTGATAGTCAAAGAGCAATTTATTTTGCAAAGGATCAGCCCTTCATTTAAGAACCAGATATATACAGCTTAAGTACCACTTCATTAGATAGGTATTGGAGGATGGTGAGTTGAAGCTGGAATGGATCCATACAAATAAGAACCTTGTAGGTATGTTAACAAAGCTAGGAACAAAAGAGAAGTTGAATCTTCATTCAACTTCTATTGGTCTTCAAGATTGAACTTAAAGAAAGATACAAGCCAAGAAACAAAATTAGAGGATGTACAGGTACAAGTGTAGCTGTATATCTCCAAGTGGGAGATTGTTAGGTTGTGGAGCTAAAAGCTTCACTGATGCAAATGGAAGAGGTTACTGAGTGTTACAGTAACTGACGTCAGTCTGATCAATCGACGTCGGTCATATCTAGTGTCAAAGCAACTGACATCGGTCTGATCAACTGACGTCAGTCATATTCAGTGTTCTCAGTAACCGACATCAGTTATGAGTCAGCAGACATCGGTTAGACAAGAACTGACATCGGCAACCTATGTGTGCATGCATTTGCATGCGCTTCCAAAATTAGTCTAATTTTAGATGGACAGTTAGTTTGCATGTAAAAGACTAATTTTAGTCTTGGAGTCTGCGTTTCTAATTATTTTAATTAGGAAGTCTAATTATTTTTTGCATGGGATCTATTTAAGAGACCCATGGGGCATGTATTGTAATCAAGGACTAAGAAGGATTAGATCCTCAATTGTAAGATCAGTTGATCTGTAGGTAGCAAGATCAGGGGAGATCTACATGGTAAGTAAGATCAATTGATCTGCAGGTGTGCAAGATCAAAGGAGATCTACTTGGAGTACTTGGAGTACTTGGTGGTATGTAAAGGTAGGCAAAGTAACCATTGAGTTGATTATCACAGGTGGACTGGCAGTGTTGTTACTAACTGGTGGAGGGTACAACTCTGTGTTTGAGTTGTGGTTGTAATTGAGAGAGAGAGAACTCTTGAGAGAAATATTGGACACCCAAGAGGTGTGGAAGAGTGTGATTTCTTCATTGTATTCTGGAAGAGTGTTAATACAAGTTTTCATTGTTTCTTGTATCTCATGTTCTTTGCTAATTCTGAATTTTAGTTACATATTACTTCTAGTTTAATTCTATGCTTAGTTGCTTATACAAAGGAAATCAATTGTGATCTTGAGGAGTTAGATCCTGACAAAAAATCATTAAACATTTTCTTCCCAAGGTGTACCTACTTGGATTTCATCACCAAGGGGGAAGCTAACTTAGTTTTCTAGCCAAGTATAAATACATGGTCAATGGTATATATTGGCAAAGAACCCAACATTATTAATGTTATGGGATTATGAAATGAGGGGGTAGGTCCCAATACCAAGCTAGTACTATCACCAATACATATCTCTTTTAGCTTAAACTACCTAAAACTATCCATAGATTGTTTTCTAGTTATTTATTACAACTAAATCCCCATCAAATTAATTTTAAATTTTATTATAATTTATGAACATTTAGGAATGACCAATTAGTTAGCATTTACGTTCAAGTTACTACTTGTTCATTAATCATTATATTTTATATTTCAAAACTTGCATTAGCCAATGTTAGTGCAATGTTTGCATTATGTTCCAACTGGATTAATCACATTGATCCAATTGCTTGTGTGCTTCATTTCATGTGATTAGATATTAACTTATAAAATCATTCCTTATTTTCAAAACATCATCATTCCTATTGACACAGTCTCTTACAAATTATTCATCTTGATTACTTGTAGTACATAGTTGACCTGTCTGACTATGTATCTTTATCAACTTGTTTATTTTTTTCTCTAGAATACATAGTCAAATTATCTAACTGTGTATCTTTATCAACCTATTCTATTTCTTATATTTATAGTACATAGTCTATCCATCTAATTGTGTACTTTTATTCATCATGTTCCACTCCATCTATAGTATATAGTCAAACCATACCCCTATGTATTATTCTATCCTATCTTAGTTTTATCATTTATAAAACACATTTAAATGGGTTTAATATGTCTTTTGCATCCTATTCTATGGACCTTTTTCACAAACTTTGTTGACCTAGTTGACTCTATATGTATTGGTTGATACTATTCCATGTGTGGCCAAACTTGTACTTGTTTTTCATGTTTACTTCTTGATATCTGATTCTTTCTTTAAGTATCATGAAATACCATATAAATATATTTTTGGACAACATGAATCAATTTATACACTATATGGGATGTTTTTTTCTTTCTACCTTCACTAACCAAAAATCTCCTCAATCTTGGAACACCTCTTCTCCTACCTCATCTTTTGATTGCAACATGGTTAAAATCACTTAAATAGATGAGATTGGTGGATCAAATCCTTTTCATACTTATCAAGATAATTAACATATTAAAAAATCTTACCATACTATGGGGACAATTGATATAATCCTAAAAAATAACCCCATGTGAAATTTTCCACCTAATAAACCTCCTCCTAATACTAATTTGGGGAATCCTCCTATCAACACTAACTAACCAATTGATACAACTCAAATCATTACATCGATAGTCTAACAAATGAACATCATGTAAACATATAAGACCTCTCAAATGATGAAACTACAAAATCATTTGATCAATATGGATAATTAGCCTCCCATTCTTCTTCCCCAAAATAATCAAAATTTTATCCCTCCACTTCTTAAAGATGTCATGGAAAATGAGACTTCCCAACCTATCATGCACAATAAGTTGATTCAACACATTCAAAATGATCTTTTAATACATTTTATTATTTATATTGATATTCATAATATATCTCCAACTATTAAATATCATGGGACTAAAGACCCTACATCTTTTCTTATGACATTAAGTAATATTTACAAAGCATGGATCCAAACCAATACCTTTGCCAAGAATAAACTTTTATTTAAAACCTTTAATGGAAATGTATTTTAATGGTACAACCAACTTCCCAAACATTCTATATGGAAACTTGATGATTTAGTCAATCCTTTAGTTGAAGAATTCCAGCATAATGATCTTACCTAAAATTGTCTTAGTCATTTCATCAACGCTAAGCAATCTCCTACTAAATTAGCTCATGATTTTATCAAATAATGGAAATATTTGGATCACAAGGCTGATCACAATATGATCAATGATAACTTGTTTATACTTTTCCTAATGACCTTAACACCTTCACTCCAATACAAGGTTTAAAATTTTGCTCCTCAAACTTTAAATGATGCTCTTGCCCAACCTAAGTGTCAATACTTCATAATAAAATAGTTTTAAACTATCACTAAAACCATCAAGGGATCTTTCCAAAATTTAACCAATGCAATAAGTGAAAATCCTCATAAACCAAAACTAGGAGTCGTCAAAGCAAAAAAACCCCAACCTTCCTATACACCATTAACCATGCAACAAATGAAACAAATTTTATCACCTTCTAAACCATTCACATATCTTAATAAACACCCCAAATGGTATGATCCTAATCATTTTTGTTGGTTTCATGCCTATATAGGTCATTACCATGAGACATGTCAGGGGCTTACAAAAATTTCCATTTATTTTATTCTATGAAATTCATTCAATCATGATGCCATGATCATAATATGTCATCAAGATTATGTCAATTCTTTTCAAAAGAAATAAGCTTCCAAAGCTTCTTCATCTAACAACCCAAAAAATTTCTCTACATATAACTCTCAACAATCAACCAAGGATATTTATTCCATTGATGGTGATTATGATTAATATTATACCAATTCCCAATACATGAATATGGCTAAGGTTAATTATCGATTCAAACTAGCCCACAAATATTCTATTACCAAACAAAAGAAACCATTGCTACAAGATCAAATTCTCAAATATACGAATACCACTAACTTACCTTCAAAAATCAATGAGGAACCACTTCCTCAATCTAAACCTTTAACAAATTCTCTTCCTCCTAAACATATTTTACCTTCTGAGATTCATGGTGGTTCTTCCTCTTCCAAAACTCATTGGAATTTCTTAGAGGAACTCAACTCTATGCCTTGAAAAATTCATCTCATGGAGTTAGTTCACACTTCTCCCTATCATCATAAATTCATATTGTAACAACTCCAAGAAATTGAAGAACCATCTTTCGTAGAAAAGGAATGACCTTGTCACGAGCCTCAAACAACATAAGTTCATACCATTAAAACTATTTTTACTTATTCAAAGCCTTTCATAGAGTTCCTTAAATAAGACATCATCAATGTTTAAATTATATTTCAATCTGGAGATCCACCTCTATTTATCAAAATATCCATTAATACCACCCTCATTCGTAAAGTATTAGTAGATGAAGGGCTGATAATTAATGTAACATATCTTTGGCTCATTCAAAAACTCAAATATAATAAAAATTATCTCAAGCAAACTCATTTAACATGTCATGTATTTGACATGACAAATCAAAAACTACTTGGTTGTATTTGTCTCCCTCTTACTATTGGACCCAAAACTATACATACTAAGCTTATGGTTCTCGATTTACCATTATATTATAATATACTCATAAGATGCCCATAGACTCATCATATGAGACATATTTCCTCTTTTGGAATCCAATGTATCAAATTTATTCATAATGATAAATGATATAAATGTGAGGTTGATCCTAACCCATGGAGTATTTAGCTTCCCACTCTTAAATCTCAGTATCAGATTCCCACTATTCTAAATATTAATAGTGGACCTTTACCTGAATTCATCAATATGAATCTAGATTTACAAGTCACTCTTATTGATTATGATGATGATGAGCCAAATTATTTTAAAAATACATGAAATACTACCAAGATACCTCACATTTTAGAGTGGCTTCCTCCTTCCCTATTACCACATGATCATACCATCTTTTTTATCGGTGAGATCACCAATTTCCCTCCTCCATGTAATATACATGAAGCATATTATATAGAAGGTGATTTCACTTGTAATGATTATAGAGTGGCTAAATTATTTCAAGATCCTTTAACCATGTCACCACATAAATTTAGTAATCTAGGCATCTTTCCCTTGGAAGTTACTTTAGAGACATAAGCATGTACTATCTCTACCACCTATGATGATAACTACATTATGGCCCAAGCTCAATCAAGAGACTTAGATGTTCAATACTATCAAAAAATCTTAGCTAAAATACAAGCTATTTAATTATCATTGTTCACAACTATTTCCATGGATATTGATTTAGAAATTGAAGGTTATGTACCTCTAGTTAATTGTCCACTTCTCGATACTCCTTAGAGTGGTTGAATAAATCCTATCTCTCACACCCTCAAAACTCATAAAATATTTTATACCTCCTATCACACTAGTTACTCTATTAGATCCTCTACCCATCAAGGATTCCAAAGATACACCTATTTTCCAACCAATTCAACCTAATCAACCTTCTTTCACATTTCCACCTACTCCTGAGGTCACTCTTGATGCCAAGGCCATAGATGTATGCCAGATACATTCTACATATGATCTCCATGGTAAAAAATATTATTAATATAGAAGTAGATGTGAAATATTATGGACATATACCTATATTACCTAGCAATGAGGTCATATTTTAATTTATTCATGCCCTAAAACCTCAACTTCCTTGATAACATCAAAAACTTTGGAATTTCAAGAAAAATGACCCTTATTTTAACAAGTTCATTACTATCATTGATCCTAAAACCAGTTGTATTTCCTCTTTCTCAATGTGCCATATCATTTTCAAGATATAAATGCTATGCTTATTGAGGAAACAACTAGAATTAAATATGGCACACACTCATATCATGTCCCTATAATTGTTTCTCAAGAACTCACACTAACTGAACATGATAACTTTAGTCTATTATTAGATAAATATTGATAGAATTTTACTTGGTCATGTAAGGAAATGCCTAACATCGATCCTAGTATCATTATCCCCAACATAATCACATACCCTGATGCCAAACTCATTCAATTTTTTTTTTGGAAATTTCCCCCCAAAGTTTCCACCATATGCCATAGTTAAATTATCAAACTTTTAGATTCTAAGTTTATTAAATACATGGAATATTTTTAATAGGTGTCAAATATTTTTCCCATTCACAAAAAGGTTACCATGGTCATTCACATATATATTGACTTCTGCAATCTCATCCTCACTTCCAAGGATTATTTTCCATTACCTTTGATAGATGCCATCATATATTCAACTACTAGATATTAAATGCTGTCCTTCATGTATTATTTTTTGGGCTAAAATAAAATTCATATCAGCCACAAATACCTACACAAGACAACACTTAATATCGAATGAGGCACTTATTGCTATGTTAAAATTCCCTTTGGCCTTAAAAATGTTAGAGCTACCTATCAATGGGATATGACCCACATTTTTCATGAACTTATCCATAAAATTTTGGAAACCTATGTGGATGATCTCATTGGAAAATATAAAAGTTTAAAAACCCATCTATATGATCTAGCTATCATATTTGATCAACTCATCAAGTAGAATGTCAGACTCAACCCCTACAAATATGTTTTTGGTATTACATCTGGTAAATTACTAGGGTTATTAGTCTCTCTCATGGTGATGATGTCGATATTATTAAACTAAATGTTGTATTCCACATGCTTATTCCTCACTCTATTCTAGATATTCATACCTACCTCGACAAGCTTGGGGTAATTTGATGATTTGTCCCTAAAATAGCTTATCACACATATTATATTAATTCTCTTATTAATAAAGGTAATGATTTTTAATGAACCTATCCATATAATAAGGAATTTGACAACATGAAATAATCCCTTCTCCATCTGCCTACCCTTCATCTACCTTCTAATGTTCATCCTTTGATTTTATACACTTCTTCCACTCCTATATCAATTGGGGCAATGCTTGCACAAGATGATGATACTAGAAGATAGTATTCTATCTACTATATTAGTTAAGGCCTCATTGATTATGAAAAATGTTATACCAAATTAGAACATGATTACCTTGTTATCTATTTCATAGCTAAAAATCTTTGTCACTATATAATTTATCACACAACTTGTGTCATAGTTCATTTTGACCCACTTTATTAATTTTTATTCAAAGAATTTTTACTTGGAGATAGAATTAGAAAGTGGATGGTTCTATTAATGTAATTTTACCTTCACATCATCACACAAAGATATGTCAAATGACAAGTCATTTCCGACCAACTCACAATGTCACCCATACCCACTACCAACCATATTCAAGATTGTCTCCCCGATGTAAACATTCTCTATATTGAAGGGCTCAAACAAGATATCTATCTTACTTTCATAACTTCAATATTGAATTATAAGTAAGTAATCAAGAATATACCTATGTCCTTATCGATACTACTAAATCTAAAGTAAATATCAAAGAACGTCCTGAGATCAATGTTGATTTACTCTAAAACACCTAGAACCTACACTTTGATTGTGCCAAATGTCTCCAAAGAGTTGGGGTAGGTTTTATTCTCACTATTATTTATGGTAAAATAATCCCTTTGGAATTTTGGCTCACTTTTAATGTCACTAGTAACATGGTAGAATATGAAACATTAATCTTAAGTATGAGAGTGACACTTGACTTAGATATTCCATATATGCATGCTTTGGGTGAATCCCAACTCATTTGTCATCAATTTAATGGTGATTACCAATGTAAAAGTGAAAATAATATCACTTATCATCAAGTAGACACTGCCCTCACCAAAGGGTTTACCTCTTTTACCATCAAACCCATTCCAAGATATCATAACTCTCTTGCTTCTTCATCATCCTTATTTCATCTGCATCAAGTTAATGATTCCCAATTTATTATTCAAATAAGAAAGTCCCTATATTATATCCAACCGCAAGAGTCACTTATCTATCATATTGAGGCTATCACCATTTGATAAAGCCCATGGTATAAATACATTACCAATTTCTTGAACACCAAATTTATCCTTTGAACATGGATTCTCATGAAAAGAATATAAATCACAAGCAAGATTTTGAATTTTTCTTTCGATATAAAACCCTTTATTATCAAAATGAAAAAGGTACCCTTCTATACTATGTAATGAAAAAAAATGTCCCTCATCTCATCAAACAAACACATGGGGGAATTTGTAGTGGTCACTATATTATACATGCTATAACACATAAATGCCTATGTATGGGATACTTTTGGCCTACTCTAAAAAATGATGCTATTTATTTCACTAATAAGTGTAGTATTTGATAAATATATGATGATCTAATATATTCACCAAAAAATAAGCTCCAAACCATGGAATATCCTTGGCTATCTTCCATGTGGTGATTAGATCTCATTGGCAAACTATTTAGGTCACAAGATGGGCATGTTTTTATCATCACAACTACTCAATATTTTACCAAATGGGTATGATCCATGCCTCTTGTCAACGTCACAAGAAATACCATTTATAAATTTATCCTTAACTAAATCATTTATCATTTTAAAGTTCTCCATACTATTATTTATGATAATGGCAGTAATTTTAAGAACAAGGATGTGAAGTAGTTATGTGTTAAATTCAAAATATCTCATAAATAATCCACACCTTATCATCCATAGTGCAATTCCAAGTTGAAACCACTAATAAATTATCTATAAAATCCTCCAAAATACCATCTAAAAATCTCACACAAATTGACATCTTCATTTATATCCCACACTTTAGGCCTATCATACTAGCATTTGTACTACCACTAGGGCAACACCATTCTCGCTAGTCTATGATTCCAATTTTGTCTTACCACTAGAATTCAATATTACCTATTTATGTATATCTCTTCACAATATCACTCTTGATGAGGAAGTATGTGAATCTTTCCTTCATGCTTTCGATCTTCTTGATAAACACCATATAATCTCTCTACAAAATAATCACCAATACAAGGCTCATATTACCAAACAACATAATAAAAAGGTTAAAGTACACACTTTAAATGTTGGTGATATAATCCTTAAATTAGAATATACCCATGATAAACAAGGCACATATGCCAAAAAATGGTGGGGCCCTAATCTAGTGAAAGATATTCTTGGTCTTATCACCTATCACCTCCAAACTAATGAAGGCCATGTTTTTAATGAACCGACCAATGCAAGATTTTCAAAGAAGTATTTTGCCTAGATATTTCCCTTATCATATTTATATATGATATACAAATAATAATTTTTTAAATATTTATTTATAGGTCTCACACTCTACAATAATCTTATCTTTTCACAAACCTTAGTTTCTTTTCTTGGTCCTTTGGTTTCTTTTTCTCATGATTTACATTATAAAATAGTGGATAGGACCTAGTATTCCTCATGAATTCTTTTAGATTTTATTGATTTGTTATTTTCAAATAATTTTTCACCCTCTTGGGTTTCTCTTTTTGTGAGTTGTAGTGTAAGACCATGAATTAGACTAGGTTTGCCTCACAAATACCATTTTTACCATTTTTTGTTTTTACATGCTCCTTTTTTAGAATGTTAAGAATTGGTTAAAAATTTATAATCCCTTATTCTCAGCTTTAGCTTTTTTTTCTTTTGTAGATAAAACTTTCACATCAAATAATGCTAGTATGTTTCCCTAAACTTGTATACATTATTATGATAAGGAATCACACTTAACTACCAATGTATCCCTTTTCACCTTTGTCACATTTTTTTTTAAAATTTAAAATAATTTAAATTATTTCATGTTTCATTCCCCTTAGTTTCCTTTATTTTCATTCCACTTTGTATAAAATAAGGTCAAATTCAAGATATCACTCTTATTTCACATGAATTAATAAGACTCTTAGACACCATGCTCTCTAAGTTCTCTTTCTTAGTAACCAAGTCCCAAAGTTTTCAAATAATAGTCATCTTTAGCACCCATGTTTGGTTCTCTAAATCCATATGGAGGAGGAATATAAAAAGCCATCAAAAGTTAAAATCCAAATCATTTAAAATAAAACAAAATGATCAAAAGGCAACATACAAAGTCAAAAGTCAAAATAACACCAAAAGATGTGATTAATAACACATCTCCTCTCTTCAATAAAATCTCAAACTCTACAATTGGCCTCATGATAGAGTTGAGGCCATTTGGGTGTGGTAGGCCAGTATATTGGGATAGGATAATTCAAAAAAAGTCTTAGTACTACCTACTTTCTCATGCAAGTACCCAATATTTGTAATAGACTGATGACTCTGTAAGGGGTCCTAAGGAATAGGGAATATGTTGTGGGAAGGTAGGTTCATTTTCTTTTTCATGCATATAACCTTCATGGTATGATATTCATATTTCATTTGGTGACCCAAGATTTGTGTGGTTAGGAGAAGTTCTTCAAAGTCCTTAATGTCAAAATTCCTCTTGTTATGAAAAACCTAATTTAAGTGTATTTACTTTGATAAATAGTTTCTCTACCTAGATTTTCATTCATTGCCCCCCCACCTATTTCATTTCCCCCCTTGACAAGCAAGTTTGATTCTAAATCTAATTTCCCACTTCCATATTCCCTCTTATTCATATCCTAAAAACATGCTAGCAATATTTTGTTTTAGTTTTATCTATCCTTAGAAAAAAACAATATGCTTGAGTGACTATTGATTACTTTATTTACACCATTTCTTTACATTTCTAGAATTGCCTTGGTTTAGTAGCAAATTTTTCCATTTTTGTACCTCCTTTTTTTAGCCACTTGCATTCATTTCTATTTTTAGTACTTTTTACATTGTTGAATGAGGTTGGTTTGTTACTTCTCACTCACCAATGTTGTTTTCATTTTTATTAACTTTTTCCATTGATGATTTATTAAGGACTATTACTGCTCACTCATCAATGTTGTTTTAACATTTTTGCTTGCCCATCTTTTTTTAAGTATGTATTATTACTGCTTTCACATTGATGTTTGATTACCATTTTTACTTGTATCCTTAATATGACTTGGTTTTTTTTCCTTTCTTACTTAAGGTTTACTTATTTTAGTTTTTCAGTCATTTAGTACCCTTGGATTTTTAGTTACCCAATTTACTCTAAATTTTAGCTTGGTCATTTGGTCCTAACTTAACATTTATCACCCTAGCTCACCAAATTTCAAAGTATGTCATGCCTATACCATTTTTGTTATCTTGTATTTATTGCATTTATTTGTATTTGATCTTTAGTTTTGCATCCTTGGGTTTGTCTAAAGTAGTCTCTACGCCATCCATGATCAAAACTACAAACATAATAGATAGCCATTCAAAAATAAAGGTACATCAAGGTATGCATACATTAATTTTATTTTTAGTTATTTCATTTCAGCCATTTACTTTGAATTATTTTATGATTTAAGATACTATAATTTATTTAGCTTCAGCGTTGTGTGTTGTTATGTTATTTTCTTGAAGCACCATCCCCTATTGCACCTGAGTGACACATGATGAGCTTCAAGTGGGGCATATATATACACATAACATTTTTAAATTTTATCAATTACTGATACTTTATCTCTTATAAGAACCTATCGAGTCTCAATCTCTTTGAGTGCATGCCTTAAAAGGTGTATCGAGAAAGGTATGGGTATACCATTGGTGCTTCAAAATATTATTGTACCCTATACCACCACTTTATACCTACACAACATTCTCTTATACACTTCCCTAAGCTTTGCCTCCTCCCTTACACACTCCTCCAAGAAATTCACTACCTTAATTATCCCCTTACTAAGCCTAAAACCCTTTTTGACATTTAACATACACTTTCAACTTGGGCCAACCCTAGATTCAAATTGATAAAAGCACATTATGGGTCTAAGTCAATCTTGGTTGACCTAGAGTGAAACTTAGCTTGTTTTTATCAATTAACGATAGAGAGTCAAATTAGGCTAACTCTATAAGCTAAAATTTAAAAAATGTTTAGGGTTAGATCTAGCTATATATACACATTCATTTCACCATTTCTTAGAGAGCCAAATATTTAATCATTCATTTGTACTTATTTACAATCTACTCTTCGATCATTCTACTTGAAGAGTTATTACTTAGGGTTTATACTTGGATAAGAATCTTGTCTTGTGGAAAAGTATTGGATGCTTAGGCATTTATTAGTGATCCTTACAAACTAAAACAACCTCTTGTGAAGTACCTTTGGCCAAGGGAGAGATTGAATCTCAATGGGTTCATCTTCAAGGTTAGTATCTATAACTTTAATCTTTTATTTTAGTAGATAAAAGTAGCATAAGTAATGGTTTTTAAACATATTTCTCTCTCCATGCATTAGGGTTATATCTAGAAATAACTTAATAAGAATTATTCTATTAATGTTTACGTTTTATGTTTATTACCCCCACTTTGGTGAAAAGCTTTGGTGAGAACTATATTATATTTTACTTTACTTTGTGTTTACTTAGTGAATATGAAAACATAGGACCTAGCTAGGGTTATTGCATAGTGTTCCTTGACTAGAGGCTTTGGAACCCTCTCTAGTGATGTTATTATGGTAATATATCCCTTGATTAGGTCTAATGGATCCATCTTGGTCATGACCCTAAATATCTAATGTATCAATAAACATAAGTGTAAGTAGGATTTATCTTCTCCTCTTTGAGTTAGGATTAATTAGTAGGTCAACCACATTTTACTTTGTATATACTTATTATCTAAATAAATATTGATTCCTCTACTCATGATCCATGTATAAAACTAGTCACACCTTTAATGATGCATGATCATGCTATAACTATGCATACTAATGAAATTCATTTTGGTGGAGATCTATTGATAGAGCAGGAGTGGGAATTTGATATGTCATGATCTCTATCCTCGGTTGATCATGCTAAAAAATAATTGCATCTCTCTTAACTATTACATCATCATAGTTCATCACTACTGTACTAGATATAGCTACCCAATAAAAAAATAGGGGCATATTTACACATAAGATTAGTCACATGCTCTAAGAGACCATAAAGAACTACCTCACTAGGAAAATGGCATGTGATAATTTTAATGGATATCTATATGATGACCTATCAAAAGTCAACATCCCCTACATAGTCAATGACAATAATATAAAATTAAATAAAATTACACACACACTCTAAAATATATATATATATTATATATATATATATATACTTACTTGTAAAAGGATCTCAAGGTTCAATTGCTACCACACCACTTGCATCTACTCCACCCTGTGTTGTAGGAACATCATATACCGCCACTAGGAAAATAATAGTCAACCTATGGTTAGACCACCATTGTTTATTTATAAATAACATCATCTATGTTATGTGTCTAGAACCTGGGATCCACATCTACTAGTGGTATGGGAGCTAGGTATACAAGATTTGAATGACGCATATCAATCTTTCATATTAGATCCCTCGCAGATCATCTTCACATGTATGTTATTATGGGAACATCTTGGGGGATGCCAAACTATCTGCTAACATGATCAAACTAGAAACACTTATAAACATATAACCATTGGTTGTGAATATAAAACATGATACTCCCCTCTACCCTCTGACCACACTCCATAACCCTTGTAGGGCTACCACACAATATCACCAGTAGATAAATAATCCAATATTTAGTGTCACTCCCCCATCCTACCTATCATAACATAGGTTATCACCACCTATCTCTCAACATATATTTGTGGATTCACCCATCCAATATGAGGTATCCCCAAAGGTTTAATAATTATAATGTGCTCATAGGCCTAGCAATGTAAAGTGTGGCCAAGCCTATGCCACCTCCAAAACCATATCAAGTAAATTTATGAAGGTCCATATATAAGTGGCCCAACATGGTGTGATCCCAAGAGTCTCCCATATCATTATCCTCAATACCATGGATAAATATATGCATCTAATATGAAATAACAATGCCACTACCGATAATTATAATAAATGATGCGAGCAAGGCACAAATGAAATTTCACAAATGCTGAATAACCACTAACATAATCTATGATAATAGTATATTAGTATCATTATGGGAATAATTTATTAACTATAGACACTTCACTTTCATCACTTCCATGTCAAAATTGATATATCCAAAAATTTATGCAACAACACAAAAATCAAACCATAATTTGTCAATTATCTTAAATTCATCCACACAATTGTTGTGTATATCCTAAAACATATTGATGCACTCATAATTAGAGTAATACACGACATCAGATCATCCAATTTGTTAATGATATTCCAGATCAATTGGTTACTTTATTAATATCACCTTGATTTAATTAAATCAAACAATTAATTAAAAGTGAATATTACACAAAGGTGACTACACTATCCTAATCATTTTTATTAGATATTTAATTTTTATTAACTAATTAATCATCCAATAATAATAAATTCCATGGAATGCACATGTCATATTTACCAAAAAATAAATAAATACTAATTTACTACATCACTCTAGCCATGTGGCAATTTAAAGTCATTTTCCAAAAGTCAAGGGTGTCCTTCACAAGGCAAGTTTAATACAAGGTGAGAGGAGTGAAATAAATGTGTATGAAATGCACTTACACACTCTAAACCCTCATGAATAGAACTCCTTACAAGCTCTTACACACTCCATGCCATAGTATTTAATGCTTTCCTCCCATTACAGGATTGATCCTCCACCATTGATCTTAATCTTGGATCAACGGTCCACTTTTATCAAAAAAATAAATAAATTAAGGAGTCCTCTACTCATTTAAGAAGATCTAAATATAAAAAAAATTTATGCAATAAAAACCTTAAAAAATATTCAACCACATCCATCATGAATCTTTAAATCACCAAGTTAGCAAGGGGTTATAATGTTAGATTTCCCACACACACTATACAAGACTTTTACAACTACATTTGAGCACCATCACTCTTTTTGACAAGGAGATAAAAAATAAAGGTATAACCATTTGTATTTACTTAACCATTTATCTATCATCTTATTTATTTTAATCAATTAAAGGACCATACCTAGGTTAGTGGTATGTTTCAATTGATTTTGATTTCATACTAATTATAAAACTAACCTTTACAATCATTTATTTGCATATGGCATGCCTGGTGGGATTGTAATCCATAATCATCACTTGAAGTCATTTAATAATTTGTTTATAGTAATTTTTTACTCTTTTGAGAAAAAATATAAATAATTTATCAAAAAATGTTCAAAATTTGAAGCCCAAACTTGAAGAGATTTCTCTCTATGTAAATGTGACTTTGCTCTCTGAAATCAAGACTTCACTTCATGTAGTTCTGATTTTGATTATTTTGTGCAAAATCACATTTGTTGAATTTGTAAATTCATTTTTTCTATTAATGACTTTGTTACCTTTTTTTGTGATTTCATGTTTTTGTCTATTTTTTATGTGTAGGTTTGAACTCACTTCTTCAAGAAGCATGACATTGACATCAAAAAAAGTGACTTTAATCATATTATTCATAGATTCAAGAGGGTTTCAAACTCATTTATGAAAAATATGATATCAACATTGACAAAAGTAACATTGCTCAGTTGACACATGACTTCAAGAATGTAAATAGTCTCAATTTGATTAGTCTTTTAATAATTTTTTGTAAATTCACTTATATTTTTAGCATCTTCACTCATTGTTTTAGTAGCCTTGATTTGTTAAAAAATAGCTTTGAAAATAAGTTCAATTTCTATTTCCATGGATTTAATCTAACCCTAACAAATTTTCTTTGAATTTAATAATTTCATTATCAACAAAAGTGATTTCACTTCTGTTATGTTTTTTGAGCTAATCTATCTATGTAGTAACTTTGGTATATGGATTTTTAGCTTCATTCTTGATAGAAGTGATTTTGATATTCTATGTTTTTTTGACTAATCTATTTGTGAGCATATTTTATCTGTGTAAACAAGGTTTCACTTTGTGGATGTATGGATTCACTCTGTGTACAAGTGATTTTGATTTCTGGCTATGATTTTCTTATAGGTTACCCATTGGGATAAAAAATAAAACTATTAACCTTTTTTCCATAGATTTCTACTTGCCAAATATGTGATTATTAAACCAAACATCTCATCACACTTATTTTGGTTCATTTAAAAAGACTGAACATTTAAATTTGGTGCTTAAAATGAACTTGTTTGAGTTTACTTGTATGTTTGTGTCTTTTTTATGATAACTTGACATGTATATGTTCTCCCCTTGCATGGTTTCAAGATCTTGGTTGAAAAAACACTTAAGCAATCTTTTCCCCAAATATACACTACGTATGCTCTCCTCTTACCCCTTGTGGGAGGATAACAAATATCTTATCTTCCTTTTTTCTTTTTGGCTACATGAGTTTAACCTTCCTATCTAACCATGAATCTTTAGGGCATGGTGATAGGGATTTCATCCCCAAATGCATGTACCAAACTTGTGTTCTAATGAGATTTACAAATTGAGAATAGTTTTTAACATTGGTTAAGTAGTTATGTGTTTTAATCACATTTGTGAAGGTAAATATTTTATCTCTAACACCAAGCTATAAGAAACCACTCTTGAAGAATAATTTATGATGACACTTCACTGAGATCTTATGGCTGGAATAGCCATGAAGGGACCAATTCCTCTTGTGAAGTTTGTCATTGTCTTCTTCCATGAAACTAGGCTCCATTGTACCACAAGGTATATGAGGGATGTACCTAGATAAGTCTATTTATGCCTAACTTAAGACCTTAGGACATAAATAAAACCTAGTGTAAGGAAAATAACATTGACTAAGATTACCCATCACATACAAAAACTTACTAAGGGTTGGGAGACCAACCTATTCATCACTTTGCATGAGTAGAATGATAGGTTTGAGGTCATTTTACATACCTATTTAACACTAAGAATAGTAATTGTTACTGTGTGCTTGCATGCTTATTATTCATACCTATATTTATGTGTCGAAACATATACATGTCAAATAAAGTCCAATTTATCCAAGTCCAACATCATCATATTTAAATTACAAAAGTATGTGATAAGGCATTACTCTATTGAAATCATGACTCATTCTATCTTATGTAATGTTACACTGTCTAAATTATACCATTATTCTATCTAATTTGAACCATGTCCAAAATCCAATTATGGCTATTTTGACCAATATCTAATTTCAAATCAATTATTCCAATCTAAACCACCTTTTTAGTCAAATCAAGTCTAAGTCAAGGCCAAACTTTGAAATAAAATAAAGTTAAATTTTTAAAAGTCAAGCCTTTTCAAAGTCAAACAAAGATCAACATTAATAAAGTTAAAGTCAAACTCAAAAGTCAAAGGTCCACTTGAATCAAGTCAAATTCAAAGTCAAAGGGAAAAATTAAATAGATTCAAAGTTAAGGTCAAAAGTAAAATTTGGTTTGAAATTTAAATCTAAAGTCAAATGATGTTAGACATCTACCTTTTACCAATTTCAAATCAAGAGTAATTCAAAACTAAATTAAAGCCCTAAATCAAGTCAAGCCACATTAAGGCATTCAAAACATACTCAAACATTCTAATGGGTTTTATAAGGTCAAACATTTCCAGAAAGCATCTTGAAGTCAAAGAATCAAGAAAATGTGTTTCAATATTGATGAAGTAAATTAAGATCAAATGCTAAAGCATCATGTTTTATTTTAAAAATGCCTAAATTGGGATTGTTAGTTAACTCAAATTTAATTCCTGAATCCAAAAGTTAAGTCCAAATAGAATCATAAGTTCTTATTCAAATTCAACATCTAAGTATAATCATTTCAATAACTACTCTAATCTTAATTCAAACATAAATATCTTCAACATGCGTAAGTTCACTAGAAGTGGGGCTTTGTATAACCCTACTTCATACAACCCTAGTTTTGATGATGATTGGAGTTATAATCCACTTAGATAAAATGTTGAAGATAAAACTCATAGTGAGGTATATCATCTAGAATATGAAACCAAACCAACTCACACAAAAATAAAGAGTGGTAATGGCTACCGAGAAAACTAATATTTAAAGAGCCCAATTTAAACAAGAACTCTTTGACATAAGGATGAGGTTATTTTATGATTTTTAGAGTTAGGGAAAACATTTCCTTAAGGGTATCCCATTTAAAATTTACAAATCCTTGTTTGCCTACACGAGAAAGTGATTCAAATCCATAAAAAATATGGGGCCACTTCTAGGCAAAACAACAATTAGGATCAAGCCAATTCTGAAAAACTTGAGTCCTCTAACAAAGGGAAGGAAGTCTATTTAGAATAACTGCCTCCTGATACCAATCAAGTAGTAATCAATAAATTGAAAAATATGACCCAAATGTTTAAAAATTTGGTCTCTACCTTGTAATCCATTCAATCCAATCAGCAACAACAAGTCCCACCCAAATCAAATATTGAATTGAATTATCATAAAAAATAACAAGTTTTTCCTAATTCATCTAATTAGCAACAAAAAATAGTCTTATCCAACCAATAATAATAATAACAAATTCCCTTAGCTCAGTATCAAATTCATCTTGTTCAACAAAAAATCCCTATTAAACCTAGTAGTAGGATATTTATCCCCTCTAAATTAGGTTTTAATCCACTTCTCTAGTCTAATCCACCTTCCGATATCAACAACATGCATTACATTCACTCCAAAACCCATTGTTATCTCAAGAGTGGAAAGAGATGAAGGGCTACTAAGAATACAAATGGGAAACCAAATCAAAAAAATCATCTTTGATAGTCCTTATCCATTTGATACAAGTATCCTTCAAATCCCTTTCCTATATCATTTTGAGATGTCAAAATTTCATGAATATAAGGGGAAAGGGGACCCAACAGAGCACATTACGGAATTATTTGTGGCTTGACAAAAAGTGGAATAAAACCACATCTATTTTCTTCTCCTATTTCCCCATAATTTAGGTGGCCAAACATTGGAATGGTTCCTATGCTTGTTTAAAGGATCAATTACAACATTTGATGATTTGTCTAAGTGGGTTACCAAACATTTATCATACAACTTGGAGCATGATTTGGCCATGGTCGACTTGTGTAATACCAAAAAATAAAGTGGAAAAATCTTTGATGCCTTTTTAAAAACATGGAGATGCTTATCCAACAGGTTCTCCCATTTTATCCTTAAGAAACAAATGTATAACACCTTCATAGCTAATATAAATGGAGAAATGACCTTCCACTTATGACTAAATTGTACTAATTATTTTGATGAGATCATTAAAAAAGGGGTGTAGATCAAAAAGGCCTTGATTTAAAGAAGGATAATTAAAATCTATTCTCTAAATAAATCTCAAGCTTAATCAAGTACCTCATCCAAGAAACACCAAAGTTTTTAACAATAAGAATGTAGTAGGTGACATTTTAATAGAAACAAGGCACATGAAAATGGTTCAACTGTTCCTTGTCCTAAAAATTTCATCCACAAAACCACTCATACTTCCAAGACTATTAGCTAGAACATAGTATTAGAGAAGAACATTATCCAATCTTGGTGAGTCTATAGATGATGTCTTCCAAAAAAATTTAGTATAAAATATGGTCATGTGGCCTATTACCAAGAATTTTGAGAAAGGTTAACCAAAACCCACATGGTACAAAGATAATGAGTATTATGACTATCAAAGCATTAAGGGCCATGCTACACACATGTGTATGTATATTTTACATTATGTAAAAACTTTAATGAGTGGGGAGATATTACACTTGATAATGATACCTCATCCTCTAATCATAAGGGTATCTTTAAGGACCTTTTACAAGGAATAATTAGTATAATAATCAAGCCAATCAGAATAATCGACAATAAAATCAACACAATCCAGGTAATCAACAACAATAATAAGATCAAGGTCAACATTCCTACACCAATCGTGTAGATTATTATAACACCCAATATAACTATGATAATGTTGTGGGTCACATTAATGATAATCATATGGTGACCATCAAATTCAATCCCCATCATCTGTCTAAAACTAATCTATGTGCTAGAGTCATTATCCAAAGACCTTTCCCATCACATCATGTTAACCCTACTCTGGCTCAAGATTATGCCATTACAACAAAACACCTAAAGGTTAACATTCAAGGTCCTTACACATCAAAGTATAACAATCAAACCTACGGCTATTTTCCTTTTGAGTCCAAACTGTCCACTTTATCCAATGAGAAGCCATATGACGTTCTTGAACAATTGGAAAAAAATCTTATGTAGATTTCCATTTTATATCTCTTACGTACATCTAAAGTTCATAAGGACATATTATATAGCTTCTCAAACATTCCAAATTCCTAAATGATATTGATCCATTTAAATTTCAAGATATCATCAAACATTTGTCCATAGGGAAAAAATCACTTTTGACCAAAGTGACTATCTCCATCTGGTCCTTCACATAAAAATCCCATTTACACTGAGGAAATAATTTATAGACATAAGGTCAAGATGGCATTCATAGATAATGGATCCATGTTGGAAATTCCTACACTCAAGTTAATCTAGCATATGGGATATTCACCTATAAATTTTCTACCTAACACTATCAAAATCAAAAGGTATAATAATGTGGAATGAGAATCAATTGATACTATCAGTTTACTCATATATGTTGGGCCTGTGACCCATAACACCTCATGTCATGTCATTGATTTAGAGATATCATATAATCTACTTCTCGTATGCCCATGGATCCATGATATGTGTGTAGTCTTGTCGACATTGTATTAATTTCTCAAGTTTTTGCATTTAGGCACATGGAAGTTACTATTTCAAGGGATATACAACCTTATAAATATTAGATGAACTTAGACATAGAATATGATATCAACTATTATCCTAACATTGAACATGTGTACCCAAAAAGGATAAAGGTCTAGTTACCAAATCTCCTAAGTTTTCCTATATTGATCTTGATAGGCTTCCATCCCCATATAAAGGTCCTCCTCATCCAAAATCATCATTTCATTTCACCATCAAGGATAAGAGTTGTGGATAGTACCTCATCAGTGATACCTTCCACATAGCCCAAATACTTAACTCACCTAAGTCCCATGGCAAGTCTAAGATGGATTGGCATATAAAAGTTGATTTTTATCATGTGGGTCTATTAGCTTTTGTGAAAAATGGTATTTTAGATCAAAGCAGGTCAACAATTTAGGGGATTTTTGGTTATATATCAATGGAATTGATTCATGTTATCAAAATAAAAAATATTCTATCCCTCATAAAATCATGGAGCATTTTGATTATAAAGACAAAGGCTTGGGGGCAAAAAGGGTATTCTTGAGCACATTCCTCCAAGAAAACAAAAAGGCATTCAAGGTATAGGATACCAAACCCCTGGGGGTGACCCTTTAGATCTCAAAAGTGACAAAACTATAATATATAATGATGATTGTCTTGAAAGTGATTTAGATGTCCTATTATAGTATATATGATTAACTCACTAATATAAACCTTTTTAATACCAATGCCATCCTTACCATCGTCCTTGACCTCCATTATCCCCAACTCATCAACTAGGACTAAAATGATTGATCCATAAACTGAAATTCACAAGTCAAAAAACTAAAAAATACACTTTTTTGTTTACATGGATTTTTTTAATCTTTTCCATTTTTTTTATTATAAAATAAATAAATCAAACTTATAATGTATAAGGAATGAATAAAAAGGAATATTTAGAATTGTAGAAAAAGGAACAAATTCACTAGAAAGACTTTATAACAAAGTTTGGCTTATAGCCTATGTCTCTAGGTCCACTCCACGTGAACAATGCTCTATTAAAATTACTGCATCTAAATGGCCTAACAATATTTTAAAAGTCCTCATAATTCTCCTTTGATGTCTGCTCTCTCTTGGAAATAATTATGTTAAGCTATCTTTCTAAGCTTAATGCCCTATTCCTCTAAGAACTCTATGTCTTTTAAAAAATAATACGTAGTCTGAAAAACATTTATTTCATATAACAAGTTCGTGGCCTTATATATGCATTTAAACCCACGAGTCTAATGGACAAGGACTTATCATTTTGTTTGGATAAGTCCATGGTTTGAACCATCGGTGTTTCCATTTTGGCAAAAAATCTTAATTTTTTGCCCCACATTTGGGAGGTGATAACATATTATAATCTCTAAAAAGTTGAGACTCCACCTTTGAAGCTACTCGATATCCATTTTATTGGCTAAAGCATTTAATTGGCTTGATCCTCAAGCTAAGTTAGGTTCATCAAGCTTGGATTAGACTAATGGTACTCTAGTTTGATTGAATTATGAAGCTAAGTTGGGATTGGCTTTAGTTGGGATTTGAGGATAATTTGAGCTCGACCCAACTTGGTACTGTATCTACTTAACTTGGCATAGTTGATGGTAATGATGGTAAGCAATTTATTCTAGGTTAAGTTTGTTGGAACTTAGATTGAGCTCAATAACCAACTCAAGTTGACAACTTGGGTTAGCCTAAGCTTGTTTATAATATATGAAATTTAGTCCCACATGCATAGGAATAAAAAGTAAACAAGAATTTAAATACTCCAATGCATACAATGTATTGTGAAGCAAAGGAGGCCAAGGCACCCCTCCTCACAAAGAGTGTGTTGACCCTTGTTGAGGGCCCCCAATGAGACAAATAGCATGGGGTCCATTTAACCAAAAACCATATGACCATAAAATATGAAGGATGAAACTAAACCCAAATTTTTACTCCAATAAACTACCAAGTGTCACCATTTCATTGGTCCACTTGGCAAGTTGAAATTGCACCACATCAATCTACATCACCGATTTTTACTTATGAGCCAAAAAATTTAGCATGCAATATCTTGTGCATACATACTCAAAATCAATCTGTTTAATTTGTGCCAAAAATCTCTCGATGAGTTTTACATTGTGTAATTCTTTAAACTAAAATTTGAAGACTTTCATTTTAGAATGGTATATGGATCAACTTGGATCAATGATTGTATACCATTGGATTAATTCCAAAATAATGAGGCCATTTTAAAAATTCTTGGGGTTTAGATATGGTTTCCCACTTGGGGACCATAAATGGGGATTCAAGACCATTTATTAGTAAAAAAAAATAAAATAAAAAATTAATGTCCTCTAGTTAAAAACTCTTTGAGGTGCTATTAGAAAATAGAAAAATTAAAAATAAAGATGTGTTCATTAGTGAAAAACTTTTAAAGGTGATAATGGACAGGGAAGTCAATTCTCTTTATAAGGAAGCACCTAGTCCCAAAAGTCCCTACATCATATTCAAATTAGATGTAAGTCTTGAGCAGTAACACGCATTTGAATAATTAGTTTTCCACATATATTCAATGATTATCCATTTTCTAAAATGAATGATTCTAATTCTTCTTATATGGGTGAGCTCAATGGAAAAATTGGGCCACAATCAGATGAAATATTGTTAGTTCCTTTTGGTTCCTACTTTGTTGGAGGATGGTTCCATGTTTCTTGTGGAAGACACAATTGATGTAACCCTTGGTACTAAGGATAATCCACACATCATTAATCTCAATGCTTCTCTCACTGAATATGATTGCAAGTTTATAATAATTATCCTTCAAGAATCCATTGATATCTTCATATGGTCATATTATGATTTTCCTAGAATATATCCTTCATTGGTCATCCTTCATCTCATGGTGCATTGTTGTTAAATACATCAAGCAAAAATTATGGAAGATGCATCCTTGGATTGTGATTTTGGTCAATAAGGAACTCAAAAAACTATTGAAAGTTGGGTTCATCAGGCTTGTTGATTACTCCAAGTGTATTTCTTACATTATTCCCATAAAAAAGAAACTAGAAGGCATTCACATCTATACAAAATTTAGAGACATGAACAAATATTAGCGAAACAATGATTTTATACTGCCCAAAATTGATATGATTATTGACTCCACAATCATTTATGAGATGTTATTGTTTATAGATGGATTTTATAAATATAATAAAATCAAGATAACAATTGAGGATCAACATAAGATAACATTCAACATTCCATGGTAAACATTTTTTATTAGGTCATGCCTTTTGGCCTAAATAATGTTGGTACTACTTGTATGCAAATGAAATAAGATAAATTTAAAATTTATCCTACTCAATAATATAAAATCTCGAAGAATGTAATCAACTAAAAATACACTTAAAAATAATTTATTAGATCATCGTCACAACCAATGATGGATCCACTAAACCTAAACTAAGGGATCTCTTACTATACAATGGCAAAGGAGATGTTTCTAAGGCCTCTAGTCAAATTACTATCATATAACAATCCTAGCTAGGTATTATGATTTTAATAAAATTAAGCAAGCTAATATACTAAATAAATATGTAACCTAATCTAGTAAATGAATAGGCAAGCTAACCTAGTGCTCACCAAAGCTTGTGGCACAAAAGGGGAAGACAATAAACAATCAAATATAATTATATTCAAAACATTATAGAATAAATATAGGCAAAGATAAATAAAATTCAATCCATTAGTTTATACAAGATATACTTATCAAAATATGAAGAGCTATGTGTATGCTTACCTTGTTTAAGTGAACATGTCATGCCTCAATCTCTACCTTTGCCAATGGTGATTTACAAGAGGTTATTTTGGCTTGTAAGGATCATAATGAAAGATCAAATATAGGATATAAGACTTCTCCTATGCATCCAAAACCTCCACAAGACAAGTTCTACTACTCCAAGGTAAAAACCTAAGCAATGAAACCTCCAATTGATAGTATAAGCATATTTTTGAACTGTAATGATACATAATTGAATGATCCTCTTTTAGAAATGAAGCTGAGGGGGTATTTATAAACAATTATTAACCCTAAATTCAAGAATTTATTTGACAAGGTTGACTGGGTCGACCTTTTTTGGTACATTAGGTCTCTAATTAGGTTGGCTAGGTTGACAAAGTTTTGTAATGTGTGTTAAGTCCTAACAAGGCCGATCGGGTTGACAAAGTAAAAACAAGTTTTTATTAATTAGGTAATTGGGTAAGAGTTTGTTGTAATGGTTTTAGGTAATGGTATAGGGTGAATAATCCTATGAAGAACCAAAGGTATCAACCCCTTTCTTGATGCACCTTTTAAGGCATGCACTCAAAGAGATTGAGATTCGACAAATTCCTACAAGAGATAAAACATCAATAATTGATAAAGTTTAAAAATATTGTGTGTATTCATATGCCCCACTTGAATCTCATCATATTTCATGCAATTTTAATATGGGATAATGCTTTGAGAAAGAACATAGCAACACACAACACTGAGCTAATAAATTATAGTAAAAAGCATAAATTTAAATGACAGTAAGGAAATAATTGAAATAACTAAAAGTATCATATACATACCTTGAATTACCTTTATTTATAAATGGTTTCTTTATATATTTTTAGTCTTGATCATGAAGGGTGCATCATATGATTTGGACAAACCCTAGGGATACAAAACTAAAGAGCAAAAGCAAACAATCACATAGAAATCAAGATAAATGAACTTTACATAACTCAATATATCACTTGGATAATTGGTAAGCTAGGGTGAGAAATGATAAGTTAGAACTATAAGACCAAGGAAAAAAGGTTAAAATGAGAGTAAATCAGGTAATTTAATGACCTAAAAACTCAAACAAATGTACCTTAAGTAAGAAAAGTAACAAACTAGATTAAACCAAGGACATATAAAACTAAAATAATAGATCCAACATTGATGTAAAAGAGTTAAAAAACCATAATTAAACAAAGATGGAAAAATATCATAAAATAGAATAACATTGATGAGTGAGAAATAATAATCCAAACTCACTCAATAATGAAAAAATTGAAAATAAAAAAACAAAACAAGATTATCTGCAAAAATAATGATAATTAAAAAAAAATGAAACCAAGGAAATCTGAGAAGGATAAAGCAATGGTGCAAAGAAGTAATGCATAGTCACTCAAACATAAAGTGTTTATTCATTATTTAAGATAAATTAAAC
This sequence comes from Torreya grandis, assembly GCA_037957365.1. Classification (NCBI taxonomy): domain Eukaryota; kingdom Viridiplantae; phylum Streptophyta; class Pinopsida; order Cupressales; family Taxaceae; genus Torreya; species Torreya grandis. The sequence goes on along the minus strand of JARHVA010000325.1, from coordinate 3,290,451 downwards.
TAAAAAAAAAACTATTAGTATAATGTTTTTAAGAAGATATGAATGATAGAGAATATAGAAGTTGGGAAACAGATTTAGAAACAAACTTGCCTATCAAGGGGGGAATGAAATGGGTGATGGGGGAAATGTAGGTAGTACTAAGGTAGAAAATATTTATTGGTATCAATAGACTCAAATTAATTTATAAAAACAATAAATTTTTGACATTAAGGACTCTAGAGGACTTGCCTTAGACACACAAATTTAGGTTATCTAGTGAAGTATAAATATCATCCCATGAAGGCTATATGCATGAAAAGTAAAATGGACCTACCTTCCCATGACGTGTTCCCCATTCCTTAGGACCCATTATAAATATTTTAGTCTATTATGAAGATTGGGTACTTGTGTGAGAAATTAGGTAGCACTATAGAAAATTTTGAAATATCCTATCCCAGTCTACTAGCCTACCACACCCCAATGGATCTTGGATCTATGATGGGGCCAATTGTATAGTTTGAGCTTCAACTAGGATAGGAGATGTGATTGATAATCACATTTTTTGGTGTGATTTTGAATTTTGATTTTGTAGATAAATTTTTATCATTTCCTTTTGTTTTAAATGATTTGGATTTTAAATTTTTGATGGATTTTTCTATTCCTCCTCCATAGGGATTTAGAAAACCAACATGGGTGTTAATAATGACTATCACTAGAAAACTTAGACTTGATAGCTAAGGAAAAGAACCTAAAGTGAATGGTGTCTAAGATTATTTTAATTGCAGGTTAAATAAGAATGTTATCTTGAAACGTACCTTAGTATGCCCAAAATGGAATGAAACATAGGGGAGAAGATGAGAGTGAACATGAAATGATTGAGTAACCTCAAATCAAAAAAAAATGTGAAATTGTGAAAATGATATAATGACAGGTGAGAATGACTCTTTATCATAAGAATTGAGATGAGTGTAGGGAAACATGCAAAAATAGTTTGTTTAAAGTTGTTACAAAAAAAGACATAACTGATTTTGAGAGTATGAAATCACAATCTTTAACCATTGCCTTATTTTATAATAAAAATGCTTAGTTTAAAGATAGTTTAAGAAATTTGTAAATTTATGAGGAAAACTTGGTCCTATCCAAGGTCTTAAATTGTAACTCATAAAATATAAACCAAGGTAGATGAAAATATGATTTTTTTTTTTTTTAGGAAGGCCTGGTCCTATTAAAGGTCTTATATTACATCTCATAAAAGAAAAATCAAGTGAAAACTAGACTAAGTAATAAAATATGTTCATGAGGATGGCCATGTCCTATCCACAGTCTTATGATGCAACTCCTGAACTAAATGGAAGTAATAAAAATAGACTAAAGTAACCATGGTAGGAACTAAGCTAACTAAGATTAATTTAAAGCTGCATATTGGAGATCTTTATAGGAAACCTACAAAGAGTGTTAGTATGTACATGATATGGAAGTATGTGAGAAAAATTAAAATATTTCAAGAAAAACATTTCTTTAAAATTTGAGAATTAAAGGGTTGTTTGCAAATATGTCATTCATTAGTTTGTAATATATAAGTACTAGGACCAAGGATATCTTTTACATGGTAAAGACCTCACCATTTTTTGGTATACTTACCTTCTTCATCATGTGTATAATCTAATTTAAGGACTAGGTCACCAATATTAAAAGTTAAGACTTTGACCTTTTTATTATGTTGTTTAGTAATCTGAGCTTTGTATTAGTGTTGTTTCACTATTGTTTTCATGCTTATTTTTACTTTTCTAGAAAACAAGAATAAACTTAAAGAGGGGTGTGGTTTAGAAGAACCTAGTTTTCATTATGCACTCATGATCTAGTCAATTTAAACACTCCTCTTTGGCTTGGGAGGATGACCTAAAATTAAGATAACAACTTGAGAAGGGTGGATTAGTAAGATAAATGGGTGGATTTCCTAGCATAATCTAGATCCAAGAATCACTAGACTTCCTTGGAGGCTATCAATCCACTCTTTAAACAACTAAATTTTGAAAAATAGATGCTTGCATGAAACAATAGAAAGTACTAAAATCAATGCAAGAAATACTTGAAGGGAAAAAAGTGATTTTAATAAAAATAGCAATAAATAATTGAAAAATAATGGTAAAATGTTCAAACTTGTTTCAAAAAATAGTTTAGGCCTCTGTGGTGTGATAGAAACTCAAAACCTATAATTTGGATGAAGGTAGATAGGTGGGAATTGCTTGCTATTTTTGGCAAAATTAAACATATAGTGACCAGTGTCGACCACTGTGTAACCAGTGTCGATCATTGTACAACTAGTGTTAGTTAAGGAAACCACCATAAATTGAGGGATGAATGATGCTGGTCAGAGATGATTGGTGTTGGTCTCTGTAAGTTCTAGTTTAGGTAAAAATGGGTGTTGGGTGATTTGTAAGAAGGTATGTAAAAATTGTTTTTGGGTTAGGGAATGGTCACAAGGGTAAAATGGATGATCAAAAGTATACAACTCAGGATTTGGGTGGTCAAGTGATTGGGAATGGTCTATGGGTACTTGGTAGAAGATGGCTTGTTTCGATTTGAGAAACTCCAACATAAAGGGGAAGTATGGGAGAGATAGAGAATGAGTGCAAAATAATAACAATATTGAAACTAACAATTAAACTTGATATAAGTGTAGATAATTAGCTCTAAAGTTTTTGGGATTGAAGGAGTGTTGAGGTTGGGTGTAAACTACATGGGATCCTAGAGTAATCTAGGTAGAGTAACAATGCTTGAGCTCTTCATGGTGAGTTGCTGGGGAACTTTGATGTCTCTAGTTTGGTTCTTGGTTCACTTGGAAGCTTTGATTTTCCTAAGAGTTAATATTATTGTGAAAACAATAGTTTTAACCTCTTGAGGTAGGGTCTTTGGGTAGAATTAAGTAATTATCACAGATCTTGGTCAACTAAAGTCAATCAAGAGGTGACTGACATCGATCAAGGAGAAATAGTTAAAACTTGCTAATTTTGGCTATTTGCATCTAAGGCTGGTTATCAAGACCAACTAAAATGGTTTGAGGTTATTTAAGGACTTATTGGGATGCATGAGGAATAAGTTTAGGGGGTTAGGGCATTAAATTCCTAGGTGGGAAATAGTCATAAGGCTAGGTGTCAATCATTTAGCCATGGGTTTGGGTGAGGAAGTGTAAATAAGCTTATTTAATTTAATTTACTTAATTAAATTAGCCAAATAGGGTAGGTGGGTGTGTGTAAGGGGTTTTAGTAATTAATCCTAACACAAGGGGGCTAAGGGGTATTTTATTATGGCTAGAACTGTGTGGTTTTTTAGTGTCTAAATTTAACCCCTTTTTGTTGTGTAGGTTGCATCCTCAAGATTTAAAATAAAAACAACTAGTGTTGTGGCAAGTTGGATGCCCTGAGTATAGGTATAGGTATTTCCCCTCAAACTAGGATGTGATGAGGTGAAAACAAACTTAGGTTTAGGTTTGACAAGTGTTTATGAGTGGAAAAATAATTATGATGGTATGAAGTGGAAAATAAGGCTGTATTGATGAGGATAAGTGACAAGTGAACTAGGACACTACACTAGTTATGTTTGGATATGGGTGCACTTGTAAACTCAAGTCACCATGTGAAGGTATCTGAGTTCATAAGGGTCCAAAAGTTGGGTAATCCTGAGAAAATGAAAGTGAGCATAGGGGATGGATCTACCATTGGGCATAACATGATACACTTGAGAGGTTTGTGCAAAATTTATGAATATGAAAAATGTTTCATAGAGTATGGCAAGGTAGGTGAAATCATAGTTAAATATGGGTTGTCATAAAAATAATGCAAACAAGTGGACTAAGTGACTAAAGTTACAGTTGATGGGCTTTCTACATTTTTGAATAGGGGTCATTTGGGGTGGAAGTGGAAGGGAGAGGGGTCCAAAACACCATAAAAGGGGTCAATCAATGTCGATTAGGGTCAAACAATGTCAGTCATATTAACCTTGTCAGTGATCAATATCAATCACTAGCCAAACCTTAAAAAAGGGTTGTCAATAACTTAATAAGCTAAAAGGCACTTTTCATTTTCAAAATTATCTTTTGTGTTGGTTTATAATTTTGTGAAAATGATTATTTGTGAAAAAATGCAAGAGTGTAAGGTGCTAAGTGAAGTTGATCAAAAAAATTGTGGGGTACAATACAGAGTGAGAGTGGTTGAAAAGGCACTAGGTAAATAGAGGAGAGGCAAGGATTTAGAGGGCGAGAGGATGAGATAGGGGAGGATGAGTGGTGGTTGTATAGTGGGCTCCACCATGGAGGCTCACTTAGAATGAGGTAGGTGTTTTGTTTGTATTACTCAATTTGGTTGGGTGGGTTTGAAAATGGTGTTTGTAGGTTGTAGAGGCAAATTTTGAGGATAAGGGAAGGTAATTAAATGTGTTGGATAGAAGTACAATTGGAAATTTGGTATGGCAAGGGAATATATTAGGTATGGGTAGGTTTTTGAGGGTATTTAGGGAAAAAGATAAGGTTCAGGGGATATTAACCATACACATAGTGATCGACATTAGTTTTTTTCAACCAATGTTAGTCAAAAGGTGATCAGTTGTTGGTCAATTCAGGATCAACACCGATCCTATAATGCAACCAGTGTTAGTTGAGGGTCGACTAATAGTGATCCAACAAAGGACTAACATCGATTGAAACTCGATCGACCTTGGTCTAAAAATAATGGGTGAAAGGGTAAAAAAAGGTTGAAGGGTAGGTTGAACGTTTTTTTATTAGAGGTTGTATTGAATTAGCTTAGGGTGATTAGGCCTAGGCTTAGGAAGAAGTAATAGATGTAGTAAATGGATGGGATATTTATAAGCTAAGAGGTTGGTAGGGGTAGTTTTGAATAGGTGGGATGTTTTCATTATTTGGGAAAGTGTAGTAAATCCTAAAGTTTTTAGCTAGCTTTGTAGGCAAGGATAATGCTAGCAATGTGAGATTAAGTACCACTTCTCTCAAAGGATATACATAAGGATATTACCTAAGTGGATTGGGATCATATGATGGTAGTGGGATTGGGGACATATGATATTATTGGCATGTGTCATGGGGGATGTAGTGATGATGGTAGCCCTCATCGAGATATGGTACCCAGCTACCAACACCTTTGTGTTACTGACTAGAGAGATCATTGTCCTATTAGAGCACATTCATAGGATTTTGAGGTTGCCTATATGTGGTTAAATAGTGGAGTTGATCCAGAGTGATGAGCAGGATGTCTACATGGATCAAATATTTAGAGATGACTTTATAGATGTGAGATGGCATGTAGGGGATTTTTTACTTTAGGGATCTATATCACATTGATAGGTATGGGAGATGGCTCATGACCATGATGATGATAGACATCACTTTATATGCACTTCAAACTCGAGTGGAGGTAGATTTCTCTAGGTATTATTAGGTATATTGGTAGATATGATTAAGGACCAAATAATCTTTTCTTAGGTCCCAACACTACTAGTATAGATCTATCATGAGCTCTAGGGGTATCGAGTGCACAAACACTATGGGATGAGCATATGCTTTATATTATACTATTGGGAATATGAGAATATCATTATTTTATGACCAGTTGAGATGCTATGGTATATATATGAGATTAGGCCAAGTTTAGAGTCAATTTTATAAGATGGAGGGCAAACCATGCACTACCATGAGTAGGGTAGAGGGGTAGGACTTGGATTGGTTTAGAGAGTGATTGGATGCATTTGTAGATGGTGAGGTTATCTAGTGACTATACACAAGATTCCCATCATGGTTGGGGATTTGGTGCATAGGCATTTTCCTTGTAGAGATTTAGATGGATATACAAGAGGTGATAATAGGATATAAAGTTAATCCCTTTTGATTGGGTGAGGAACCAGTTTGGATTGATTCAAGGTGTCCCAAAGGCCTTTCTTAGGTATATACATGAGGATGTAGAGGTACCATTACCTCAACCATATCCAGTTGAGGAGTGTTTATATGAGGAACTACTAATTTTTGTAGATATAGAGGATGTTAAGGTTACACAAGATTATATTGTGTGGTGGTAAGGATAGTATGCTATAGATTTTGGGGGAAATAGGGGATAGGGTCCAGCTAGATGTGTAGGTGGATAATAGTAGGCTATTGATGTAGAGATGGAGGGGGTGATCAGATGGATGTGGATGCCCTAGATAGATAGGTCATGATTATAGAGAGGGACTAGGTGAGAGTGGTATTGGCCACAACATAGGTAGCACTGACATCCATGACTTTAGAGAGGGATATAGCATAGAGTTAGCTGGTAGTGAGGATGCAAAGAGAGAGATACTCTCCAGGGATAGGTGACTATCCTCACTCAAGAAAGAGACCAGACATGAGGATAGGTAGTGATCCTCACATAAGAGAGGGATCATGCACAAGCTCAACTAACCACTATTATCCAAGCGAGGGATGCAACATAGGGACATGTAGCCATCATCATGTAAGATAGAGATGGGATTAGGCATAAGTGACCTTGATGTATGTGGAGAGCGGCCCTTAGATAGGTAAAAGGATATGTATCTATAAGACTTGCTCAAATGATTCCAGTGTCCAGATATGTGGCCATAGTAGAGGATTTGAGATATTATGAGGCACTTGGCTTCACCCAGCTTTTAGATGTGCCCTAGTATGTTGAGTATGTAGTAGAGTGGGTTATGGGAGGGAGAGTTAGCAGTGCATCTCCTAGTGAGTGGGAAACATCTAAAATTTCTCATTCGAGTCCTAAATATGGACAAGCTCTAGGGGGTAGTAGTACCCCTACACCATAGACCTAATTATACTCTTTTATACTATTTATTATGATTTTGATTCTAGCCTATGAGCCAATGCAGTGATATGTAAATATCATTTTGAGAGACATGGACATTCATATATATGTATTATTTGATTTGAGTTATGATTTTATGATCATGATGTATGTTGTTTATGGTTAGGGTTAATTTATGCTCATGTGATTATTTATTTGATGATGTTTACATGTGGTGATTGATGTAGTATTATACCTATTTGAGGTGCATGCATAATTAGATGTTGGACATTTAAATTAATGAATTTATGTGATCCCATACTTAGATATGTGATGGAGAGCATATTTGATGGCTCATTTATTCAATTTTTAGAAAAATGATAAAATGGTTATTATTAACATTATGATAAAATTTATAATTTATTTTGATGTGATAGAATTAATTTGATTGATGTGATAGAATGCTGAGAGAGATGAGATGGTAATCTAATATATGATCATGGTGATTTTTTATTAGAATGTTCTCATGATTAAAAACACTCAAATAAATGATGTAAAAGGATGATGATAATCATTTAATAAAACACATAATGCATTTAATTTTTTTAAAAAGTTATGATTATATTTATTTGGATGAGATTTGATTGTTTTAAAACCATCTTAACATAGAGACTAAGTTTGGTCAAAAAAGGTACATGTAAGACAAGAGAAGAAAGTTAAAACAATAAAAAAAAAGTCTTAATGAATGTATCAACAAGTAGACATGATAAATAAGAAGGAGAAATAATTATTTATCATTGATGAGGACCAAAAATAGGAAGTTAGATCGGCTTATGAACATAATCCCTTCACATGCTTCACATTAGCATTTGGTGGTTTGTTAAGAAGTTTCTTGATAATATAGTGTCAAGTAAGCTCAAAATCCCTTGTTTTATGGAGGGTAAAAGGTGAGATGGATGAAAATAGAACCTTCTTATGGCGATAAATTTCCCCTTCTATAGGTTTCCAAAGAGGTATTATAAACAAGTCTATGTCTTACTTGGTATAGATTAATCGATGCAGGAAGTATACTTTTTTGACTTTTGTGAAAGCTAACTATAGCTTCCAATTTTTATGATTTTTTGTGAATTTTGAAAATGGGTCTTTTGATGTTTTGAGAGGTTAGGGAAGCTAATAAATGTGAGAAGCTTCCATGAAATTACTTGCTTTAATAAATGTTGGACTTAGCCATTCTTTAAGGGAGTGATTTAAGCTTATGACTTGTTTTAGGCTTTGATATCTATCCTTCAAGGGAGCAATCTATCTTATATTAATCAATTTTTGAGTTATTTTGGTAGCTATCCTTCAAAGGAGCAGTATGCAATGCTAGAGATGACCTACATGATGGAATATTTTTGTACTCTTTTAGTTTTACTATACACATAATTTTTTATATAGGCTTAAGGTTTACCTTTATGAAGGCAAAACTATAACACATGAAGGTTGAATAATGGGTGAGAGGATGATTTAAAAGACAATGACCATGGGATTCCATCCTATTATGGATGAAAAATATCCATGAGAATCATGCCATGGGTAAAGCCATAGTACCCATATTTAGGATTGAGACTGAAACTATGATGGATAATTACATGATTCTATGCTTTAATCAGTTGTCCTAAAAGTGAGGGGATGAATGTGATAATCTCATAAACCAAGGGATGAGCTTAAGTTAGATAGAAGGTGAGTTGGAATTGGTTTAAAAAAAGAATGGATGTAGATGCAAAGCATTTAGGGGCTTAGGTTCTAGTTTCCCTTCAAAATATGATAACTGATAAGCTCCCAAACCATACTTATAAATTATGATATATGGTCTAAGCCAATTGAAAGTAAACTTTCCCCACTTGCTTCTTTCCATATTAGTTACATGCTAATTTTCCTTTAAGATGAGGTCTCCAATATTGAATTCTTTTTATTTTATGTACTTTTTATAAGTGCATTTGATTTATCTTGATATACAAAAATATGGTTAAACATGGCCAAATGACGCTCATCAAGTAACTCCAGTTAGGCTAAACATTCTTGATGATAATCACCCTAAAAAATGATATCCTTTAGGGATATATGAAGAGAGGGAATTTAGACTTTGAGAGGTAAGACAACCTCTTTTCCAAATACAAGAGAGAAAGGGGTAGTGCTTGTAGGGGTTCAAATGCTAGTTCAAAATGCCCATAAGGTGAAGAGAATGTGTAAGTACCATTATTGACCAGATGTATTGACCATTTTAGTTAGCATTTTTTAAAGTGTTTTATTAGAAGATTTAGTGTATTTATTAGCTTGTGGTTGATATGTTGATGATAATCTTAAATTAATGCCAAATGTGTCATAAAGACCTTATACTTTTTTATTTTTAAAGGATTTTCCATTGTCAGTGATAATTTTATGAGGAACATCAAAGCGACAAATAATATGATGGTTAATGAAGTTGAAACCTTATTGGCTTTAGTTGAAATGAAGGGAATATCCTCCACCCACTTAGTGAATTATTATATCATAGTGATGATAGAATGGTGTCATTATGAATAATGAGGGTTAATTTCACCAATGATATCTAATCCCCACTACGAGAAGGGGAAAAAATCTTTAGAGACTTGAAGACCATGACTAGGTATGTGATGTAAATTAGCATGTCTCTGACAGTTAACACACTTCTTTACATAATCACAATAGTCTTGATTAAGGGTTGGCCAATAATAGCCAAGGTAAAAGATTTGCTTAGCGATAACTAGACTAATAAAATGTCCTAAAAAAATCCCATCATGCATCTCTTGGATAGCATGAGAGATTTCGTAACTATGTAGCAATCTAAAGAGGAGACCGTCAAAGTCTCTTTTATAAATAATTCCCCCTAGTATGATACAATGAGAGGTACTATGTATAAATTCTATTCAACCATTTCTATAGAGATTGGAAGGGATGATGGCTAGGTTTAGATAGTCAAATATTTGCTTATACCAAATATTAGATTGAGCCTCTTTCAATAAATAGAAGGGAGGTCCAATTTGGTGTAAGAGGGATCATTAAAGCAATGGATAGTGACAAAGAGTTTAGAATAAAAATTTGTAGATAGGATTTGGGAAGTAAGAGAAGCTATGGTATTGATGAACTTGTTAGTAGAACATGGAGTGGTTTGAATAAGGTAATGATAAAATGTCATCAAAAGTACATCTACCAATTGTTTGCACTATTTTAAAACATAATTTTTACACTGGTAAGAACCATTGATTTAGTATGACCATAAGTTGGGAATTACCAAAAATACTGATCGATCTGACTCCCAAAGATAAAGCTATTTAGAGACTTATTACTAGGGATTTATATTTATCCATGTTATTGGTCCAATCTAAATCAAGCTTAAAGGATAAAAGAAGAGTCTCACCATCAAGGGGGATAAGGATGATACTAGTTCCCCCACCATGTTGACACTTAAATCCATTTAATAACATGGTCATCTAAGTTTAAATGGAATCATTAAGCAATTCAAGAGGAGGAGGTTGGTTGTCTACTAAAAGAGCTTTAGCCAATTGGTTAGCAATTATTTATCCTCTGATTGAATTTCATTGGAGGAACTCAATATCAAACTCAGCTAAAAACATATGCCATCTAGCCATATGTTGAATCTGATATGGCTTAGAATGCATATACTTGAGTGGGTTGGTGTTAGTTATGACAAAGGTTTTAGGTTAAGAAGATAATGATGGAGTTTGGAATCCATAAATACCAAGGCAAGGCATAATTTATCAGTATGGGTATATCGAGTTTCATACTTTATAAGTGTTAGAATTATATAATAGACTATTATCTCTTTATGTTGATAATCAAAATGTGCAAGCATGACCCCTAAATAATGTTCTATGGTGGAAAGGTAGAGGTAGAAAGGTTGGTACTCTTTGGGAGGAACAAAAATAGATGGCGAGAGAAGGTATTCTTTAAGTGAGTTAAAGGCCTTTTGATAGTATTTGTTACACCTAAAGGAGATATATTTCTTAATAAGGTGATGGAAAGGATGACATCCATCAGATAGCTAAGATTTGAAGTGAAAATGGATTGGAGATTCACTTAGAATGCATATAATTGATTGGATTGGTGTTAGTTATGACAAAGGTTTCCAATAATGGTTAATAAGATAATGATGGAGTTTGGAATCCACAAATACCAAGGCAAGGCACAATTTATTATTATGTGTATATCAAGTTTCATACTTTATAAGTGTTAGAAGTATGGGGTGATAGTAGACTATTTACTCTTTATGTTGATCATCACAATGTGTAAGCATGGCCCCTAAATAATGGTCTATGGTGGAAACGCACTGAGGTAGAAAGGTTGGTCCTCTTTGGAAGGAACAAGAATAGATGGGGAAAGAAGTAATTTTTAAGTGAGTCAAAGGCCTTTTGATAGTATTTTTTCCACCTAAAGGAGATATCTTCAACACCAAGATAGGAGAATCATTTTAACACTGAATAGTATTAATGGTAGGAGAATCATCTTCTACCATCTTAGGATGAATCGAAGGAATGGTTCTAGTTTCCCCATATTTTGATAAGTTAGGGGTCCTAAACTGATCATATTGATCAAAAACAAGTTAGAGGGAATGATATCAAGATCCTTATATGTTGAAGGAGATGGGGTTGGTGAGGACACATTTTATTCCTCAATGATGGTGATGGGGGGTGGGTTGGTTGGATCTTTTAGTGGAATGAGTTTGAGACCAAATCATTCACAAGGTTTCTAGGTCTTGCATGGTATCAACTTATGTGGTCCATGTTCATAACAACCTAGATTGAATCCCTTCCAAGTACATCTATGGAGTTATGTCTTGGAAAATTCTAATTTATAAAAATAAGATAAATTAGAGGTGAACGATTTAGTGGAAGAGGTGGCAGGGGAGGTGGAAAGTGGTTCATCAAGTCCCCCATAAACAAGATTAGTTTGGAAATTAGGAGGGATGAACAGAATAATGGTCCCAATGTTGGAATCATAGCTATGTTTTTGGTCAAGATTACCATACTCTTGGGGAGTAGGGAAGGCATCTAAGGTCAAAATATGATACTCCCCAAGCGAGAGACATTGGAATGTTGATTCCAAAGGGTCATTCATGGGGATTTAGGAGGAAGGTATGTATGAGCTAGTGGAAGATTGGTTGATGCAAGAAGAAGGGGATGCATCCTTAATGGGGATGAGAACATAATTAGGTTGGTAAGTCATATTTGATGACTTAAAAGGACTAGGGTTGATAGGTATGACATGGACTTGACCCTCATACTTAAACTTGATACACTAATGTAATGTAGATGGCACATAACCCATGGAACGGATCGAAGGGCATCTAAGAGAAATGTTATATTATAACTCACCTTATACCACATAGAATATTTTAGGAAGAGTGTGATGTCCAAAACAAATATGAAGGATGACTATCCTTAAGGTTATTGTCATGGTATCATTGAAGGATCAAAACACCACTATAGTTTTTGACATGATGTTATCTGATAGTTTCAATTAGTCATATATATGGGAAGAAATGATATTAATGTTGAATCCCCCATAAATCATAACCTTCTTGATATGGGTTTATTTGATGTGAGTGATAATGAAAAGGGGAGGATCAGATCATCTAGATGAATAGGGGTATCTTTGAATCCTAGAAGGTAATGAGGGTAGAAAGCTAAAGCACTCCAATGAAGGTTGCTAGAGGTTTTGGATCTTCAGGTTGAAACTCTATAGATTGAAAGGCCTCTATCATGGCTTGAAAGTGTTTGGGTGAGGTATTGATTATCTCATACAACTTCATCTTCATTAGTGTTTGGTGAAGTTATTTTAGAACTATCCCTTGTATTGATTTAAAAGGGTTAGATTGGGGTGCACCAAAGATAGAAATCTTGGGCTTGGATGAAGGTGTTTGGGTTTATTTAGGTTATTTTGTGGTGAAATAATGGTATGTCCATGGAATGGACACCTTTTCTTTCCCTTTATCCTCTTATTGGTCTTGTGATCAGGTGACCACATGAATGGTATGGATTTGGAAAGGAGTTGGGCTAGTGGGCTACTTTGGATTTTTCCACAATCTTAGATGAGATTTTAGGGGTAGGTAGGTGTGGGGTAGTTTCTTTTGGATTTTGGCTTGGTGGTGGGCTCATGGGAGGTTCCTCTATTAATAAGTTCATCCTCATCACATAGTTTATGGATTATGACTTGGAGAGCTTTATAGTTCTCTATATCATGTTTAGGCATCCCATGGTATGAGAAAATAAAATTATCATTAAACCAAGATGGCTTAGGACTAAGGGGACCAAATGGTTTGATAGGAGTCAAGAAAAATTATAGATATTGGATAAACCTTTGAAAAATGGTGAGAATAAGACTCTAGCAAGGGTGTTAAGGGAATAGAGGATTTAGTTTTGATAGTTGGGGTGGAAGCCTTCTTTGGGGTAGGATTGACAATGGTAGCTTTGAATAGTGGGATGCTATTGGTGGGTGGTTCTGGAGTATATGCTTTGGAGGTTGATGGATTTGAGGTAGATGGTTTAGATGTATAATTTTTGGCTAGAATAGGTGGAGGTATAGCTATAAGTGAGGGTGTAGCTAGAAGTGGAGGTTAGGTTTGTGGTTTCTTTGGGAGGCTTGGTCTCTTAATCAAGGTGGAAGGGTGAAGTCCCAAGATGGAAGGCAAAGTGGAAATGACAAGTTAGGTTTTGGATTTGGGAATATTGGATGGCTCAACTTTCTTTGTTAGCTTGACTTATGGTTTCTTAGGTGGGTTTGGTAGTGTTAAATCCAAATTCAATGGAGGATGGGTAATATTCTGAGTGGAGAGGATACCCAGGTTCTTAATGGGTTTTATTGGGATAGTGGAAGGTATTTTTTTTGCTTTAGAAGGAGTTAGGTTAGATGGTTTATCTAAGGTTTGGGAGGTGGAGGCTTTTGTTGGTTCAGTTGGGGTAATGGTAATTTCACAAGTAGAAGTTGAAGGTTGGGTAGGCAAAGGTGAGGGTGATGACTCTTTCTTAGTTGGATAGGGGAGTCCAAGGTGATCCCAAAATGTGGCTAGATCAAGGTTTGGTTGGGATAGAAATTCTAAGTTTTGGACCAACCTAAAAAAAGGCTTATAGATGGGCTTAGTTCCTTCGATGTTGGATTCAAAAGATAAATCAAATGGTTGAGAAAGAGGGATGGCCATGTTTTCTTTTTCCTCTATCAAATATTCCAAGGCCTTTATGGATGATTCTTCCATAGAATGGGTAGGTGAATCAATCTTTTCCTTAGGAATGATTTCCAAAGGAAGGGTGGATAAATTTATCATGGAATAAAAAGGGATATAAGTGATGGTTTCCTCCTTTGCTATGCTTTCTAAAGGAGAGGTTGGTTATTCCACTACCTCGATAAGTGGAGAAGGGATGATAGTTTCTTCTTTTATTTCATTTTACAAAGGATGGGTAGGTAAATCCACTACCTCAATAAGTGGAGAAGGGATGATAGTTTGGGACATGGGTTCATTAATTGTAATTTTTTTAAAAACTACATTAACTATGTGAACCTCATGTTGGTGGGAGGACTCTGCATTAGTATGATCACTATTTATAGAAGGTAAATGGTTGAAAAAATTTGTCTAAAAATATCAAATGATTAATTGGGGGTTGCAATTAGGTTTTTCATCACAAGTTCACCCTTGACAATCAAACTTTAGATAATGTTTTTAAATGTCTTACATCTAACATCATGTCTAATGACACGATCAAAGCTACACATTTATTTCTCCTTATACCAACTTGGTTTAGGGAAGGAAGAATCAAATTGCCAAGGTGGTTTAATTGGAGGAACTTAGATTATAGATGCTTTCAACATATTTTCCAAAATTGAAGTGTATAAATCCCCTAATGGAGTATACTAATTTTGGACATAGCAGTTTTGGGTTTTGGTATTTTGGTTGGAAGAGATGGAAAAATTGGGTTGGTTGACAATCAGGGGAGGAGAGATTTTAAGCATAATTACATTTGTAGTTCCTTTAGATTTGGTGTTAGTGTTGGTATGGTTTGAGGTTTTGAAGGACGAAGCTTCATTTGATTTAAAACTAGAATTTTTGTTCCTCAATTTAAGCTTTCCATCATCAATGGCTATAATCACCAACTTCTGAGCCATGGTGAATGACTCATAAAAGGTTTAGAAAGTCTGAACTTGTAATGTTGATGAGATATGCTTGGCACAAGCCCAAGATAAAATTTCAATCAACTCAAGTTGGAGCAAAGAGAAGGAGATT
The DNA here is from genome assembly GCA_037957365.1 of Torreya grandis. Classification (NCBI taxonomy): domain Eukaryota; kingdom Viridiplantae; phylum Streptophyta; class Pinopsida; order Cupressales; family Taxaceae; genus Torreya; species Torreya grandis. The sequence continues at coordinate 3,275,376 of JARHVA010000325.1, read as the reverse complement.
TGGTTAATCAACCCTCTCCAATGGGCCATAAAGTTGGTAATTGACTCATCCTCAAATTGCCTAATGGAATATAGGTCAGTGATAGAAACTTGATTAGAAATATTTATAGACAAATATTCTAAGAAAGTTTGGGATAGTTGGGAAAAAGAGAAGAGGGAGTGCTTGTTAATATCACTATACCAATCTAATGAGGGTCTGGCTAGGGGCATGAATAAAGTACAAAGAAGAAGAGCATCATCATAAGCAATCAAATAACATGAATGCCTAAACTCTCTAAGACATTATTGGGGATCTTCTTTGCTTTAAAACTTAGAAAATTTTGGAAGTTTCCATTATGTAGGGTATGGTTGGATTGGGATGGATGGGTGGATTGGATCATTACAAATTTGGTCATATGACAAGAGGTTGTGGTCACCATAAATAGATGACTCTAGATTGGTCATCTTATCCATCAACAATTTGATAAGAACAATTTGCAGTGGTGTACCTCCCTAATTTTAAGGTATATTCTATTGGGGTTATGAAGGTGTCACATATGGGTAATTAATAGAGGGTTGGGAGGATGTTGTGTATTGGTAAGTGGGCATGGAAGGTTGGAAAGATGTCACATATTTATAAGTGGGCATGGAAGGTTAGGAAGATGCCAAATATTGGTAAATTGGCATGGAAGGTTGGGAAGAAGGTGGAGGCATGTACCCTTTTGGGTTTGGGACATAGCTCGGGTTAGACATTAGTTGGGTAAGAGGCATAGTTGGATTGGTGGGTTGAAGGTGGGTAGTGACCTTGGTGCTAATGGGTGGAAGAGTAGAGGGTATAGAAACTAATTGTTTTTGGAAAGTAGTGGAAGATGGTGGGTTATGAATGGCAATTGGTAGGGAAGCAACACTAGTTGAAGGCATCCCCATGGTAAGTGGTGTATGGGTTACCAAAGGTTGAGTTGTTCTTATGTTAGAAGGGTTGTTGGTGGAGGAAGATTATTGGGTTATCATAGGTTGGGAGGAGATAGTGTTTACTGAGGTTTCACCCATAAGGTAATTTGGCATGCCATAGGGAGGCTTAATAGAGGGAACTAAAGCATAGGTAAGGTTAGTCATGGTAGAAAGGTAGTGTTTGAGAGACATGAGATTGTTATCAATAAGGGTGGTGAAATCAGTATCTCCTTAGGAAATAGACTGAGGTATTCTATGACTTCGAAAGTGATTGGGGGTAACTCTCTACATCTAGAGTATGTTCCATAGATGAGGAATAAAAAGATGGGTGGTTGGGAGGTGGATCTTTGTTTTGTTGGTTTCTAACTGGTTGTCTTGTCAAAAACACGAAAAAAATATGAAATAAGGGTAAAAGTGATCTCATGCACTCAAAAGAGAAGCAAACAAAATAAGAGATTCAAAGAAAAAAAGCATACACTAAGAGTACATTTAAGTCCTAGAATTATTTTTATCTCTCTTCGGGCTTATGACTCAATTTAATGAGTTATGATACTCAACTTGGGATTGTAAAATGGGAACTAGGAGATGAAGTCTTAAGATTGTTTTAGGTTGTTTAAGGCTCTTAAAAATCTATATTAGAATTTGGTACTTGGCTTAATATTGGGGCCTACCCCTTCATGTCACACACCACAATGATAAGGGTGTCGGGTGCTTAGCCAAAATATACCAAATTTTTAGAGATTATACTTAGCCAATGAATTGAGTTTTGGTTCCTCCCCTTGGTAGTGAAGTCCAAGTGGGATATCCAAGGGAAAGGTTTACTACAAGGTGATGAAATCCTAGTTGGCCCTTATTTCAGTTTTTGATGTTTGATTTGAATGAGTGATTTGGTATTATGTGTGTGACAAGAAGTGAATTACTACAATTAATTTCACTATTTAAATTAAACTATGTGAACTAAAGAAACAAGCAAATAATGTATATAAGTTATCTTTAAACCAAAAGGAAAATTTTGATTTCTTTTCAATGAGTACAAGAATAACTATGATGCAACTAAATGCAGTATGAAGATGCAAGTCCTAATATTAGGATGAGTGGTTTTTGATTTTTAGAAATGAAGGAAAAATGAAAATTTTACTCTTTTCTAAGAATGGAAAGAATACTAAAACTTACTTTTGGAAAGGAATAATTGAAACTAAGATTTTCAATGAAGGAAAGAAAGAAAGAATGTTTAATTTTTAGAAATTAAATTTGCAAAGGATGAAAATTTTACTAATGCAAATAAATGTCCTAAAAACTAAGAACCCAAGAAAAAGCTCCAGGGTCCCACTAGGCATGCCAGAATGTTTCACTATTTTTTCGTGCTTATTTTTCTTTTTCTAGAAAATAAGAAGAAACTTAAAGAGGGGTGTGGTTTAGAATACCCTAGTTTTCATTGTGCACTCATGATCCAGTCAATTGTAGATACTCATCTTTGGCTCAACAGGAAGACTTGAAAATAAGAAAATAACTAGAAAAGGGTGGATTAGTAAGATAGATGGGCGGATTGCCTAGTGTAAGATAGATCCAAGAAGCACTAGACATCCGTGGAGGCTGTCAATACTACTCTTTAAATAATTAGGTTATGAAAAATAGATGCTTACATGAAACAATAGAAAGTACTAAAATTGATGCAAGAAATGATTGAAGGCAAACAAGTGACTTTTATTCAAAATAGAAATAACTTATTGAAAACTTAGGAAGGTGCTAAAATGTTCAACACTATTTTAGAAAATAGTTTAGGCCTCTGTGGTGTGATAGAAACTCAAACACTAGAATTTAAATGAAGGCAAATAGGTGGGAATTACTTACTATTTTTGGCAAAATAAAACACAAAGTGATTAGTGCTAGTCACTATACAACCAGTGATTAGGGATAGTCGATGCTGATTAGAGATGACCAAAGTGATTAGGGATAGTGTTAAGGCTAGGTGTCAATCATTTATCCATGGGTTTGGCTGAGGAGGTGTAAATAGTCCTATTTAATTTAATTTAATTAATTAAATTAGCCAAATGGGGTAGGTGGGTGTGTGTAAGGGCTTTTAGTAATTAATCATAACCCAAGGGGGCCAAGGGGTATTTTACGATGACTAGAACTATGCAATTTTATAGTGTCTACAAGTGGTTATGTTGTAAAGCAACCATACATCACTCATCAAGGAGATCTAAAGCATAGAGACATGATTCACATAATTCCTTATCAGGAATAATACCATTAAGATAAATGCATGAGGATGGTAACTCAACTTCTATAGGTAAAACTAATTCAAACTCATATACGAATGAAAATGGAATTGCCACAATAGCAATACATATGCTGGTGTGATAATCCCACAGTGTAGGATAAAGTTAGAGATGCCAATTAGTAAGAGATTATCTAATGGATTTTTGAACTATTTTGTTCAATATTTTTATTAGTGGATTCTACTTGGCCATTGCATTAAGAATGATAAGGTGTTGAGAGTTTATGTGTAATTTTGAATTTTGAACATAGTTGTTACATATCTTTGTTTTTGAAGTTGCCATTATTAGAATAGTGGTATTATGAACTCCAAAAGGATAGATGATTTGATTGAGAATGAATTTAAAAGTGGTAGTACCAGTAATGTTAATAATAGGCATGGATTCCACCCACTTGGTAAAATATTCAATGGTAGAGATAATGAACACATGACCATCTTGTGATATAGGAAACTTGCCAATGAGATCTAATCCCCACATAGAGAATGGACAAGGAGATTCCAAGGTTTGGAGTTCATCTAAAGGGGAGTTGATAAGATCATCATGAAGTTGAGAAGGATGGCACTTTTTAACAAAATTAATGGCATATTTTTTAAGAGTAGGCCAAAATTAACCCATACATAGGCATTTGTGGGCTATAAAATCACTGCTACAGTGACCACCATAGATTCTCCCATGTGCTTGCTCAAGGAGAGAAGGAACTTATTCTAACATTACACATTGTATTAAAGTTCCTTTTGTGTTATGATAATAGAGGGTGTTATATCAAATTACATATTTGAATGCTTATTTTTTAATTTGAGTCTTTTCAAGAGAATTTACTTTTGGAGGGTAAGTATGATGTTCAATGAATTGAATTATATTTTTGTACCATGGGCTTTGTCAAATAGTAACAACCTACATGTGACAAATTAGAGAACAATTTTTATTTTTTAAAGAAGGCGACTTCCTCATTTGAAAAAGGAATTAATAATCATGTAGAACTTGATGAGGGTGAAATAGATATACTAATAAAAAAAGAGAATCATATATAGCATTTTTTTCTCATGGGATAGGTTCGATGGCAAAATAAGCAAATTCTTTGGCAAGTGTAGTGGAGATTTATGATATGTGATAAGGTTTTCACTTTTACATTGATAATTTACATTAACTTGGTGACATATGAGTTTTGAGTCACCCAAAGTGTGTAGATATGGAATGTTTAAATCAATTATAGATTGCATGCCTAGTACTAGAACTCCATATTTAGCCATATTATTGGTGACATCCAAATTTAGTCAAAATGTAAGAGGTATGATTTTACCATGTGGGTTAGTTAAGATACAACCTACCCCAGCTCCTTGAAGGAATTTGACACCATTGATGAGAAGTTCCAAGCATATTCATGCAAGTCAATTATAAATTCAAGTAATTCTTCAATGACTGCTTTAGACTTAGTAGTATAAGGAGTAAGGTTAGTTTCTTCTTGGTTTTTTGCATCTAGATCAACAGTGAAGTTATGAAAATAATTTGAGTGATATTTCTTGGATTAAAATAATTTATTTATTAGGAAGGGTATCTTGAAGTTGGTTTTTAGGTGGTAGGGAAGCTGCCACAAGTTGGTTTGCGATGACTTGTCCTTTGACATATTTTTTTGTAACAATTAGAAGGTCAAATTACATCAATAGGACCATCCATTTTCCAATTATATTACCATGTAAGAAAGCTTTGGAGAAGAAATGATGAAGTGGATTAGAATGAACAATGAGATAAGTAGTTTGATATAACATATAATGACAAAGTTTTTAAGATGTAAATAGATAGCAAGACAATCACATTATACTTTTGTATATAATTTTTTGTAATCAATTAAGACCCAACTAATATAATAGATGTTGTATTCTCTACCAATATCATCTTGTTGGGTGAGCATTGTCCCAACTGATATGGAGGTAGAGGACATATATATAATTAATATATGATCATTTGAAGGTGGATGAGTATAGGGAGATGAAGTAAATACTATTTCATGTTGTTGAATGATTTTTGACATGAATCTATCCATTATAGAGCATTACCATTTTTTTAAACACAATAATGTACAACCACAAGAGTATAATATATTTAATTTAGAAAATAAACTGAGTTTAAACTTTCCTATCAAAACCCATTATGTAAAATGATTCTACTATTTATTATAAGAAATATAAACTCTCTATTCACTCTTAAATGTGTGATATAGGAATTTGACTCAAGAGAGGATGGTTAGTATGGTGTTAGTTCCAAAATGAAAATAAAATGAAAGAAACACACTAATAACATAACATCTCTAGGCCTAGACACTAGGGAGAGCTTAGTTAACAAAAAAAAATGACAAACACAACTAAAAAGTAAGGAATAAAACACAAGAATTCCTTCACCTTCCTTGGATGCTCCAAATGCCTTTGTAGTGGTGGATTTCTTAGCTTGTGCTCATGAATTCCTTTGCAATGGAAGTTTGGATACCTCCATCTCTCCTTGGCACTTTTGGCTTGTGGCTTAACTTGGAATCAAATTGGCATGGTAACATTAATTGTAATGACTCCTTGAAGATATTTGTGTATTATAACCTTGCACCAAAATAGCTTAGAAATGATGTTCTTGGCCTCTCTATTTACATATTTTTGGATTTGATTAGAATCAACCTCAACCATCCATCCTAAGATTGAGATGTGTGGTTGAGGATTAATTAAATTTTGGAATTAAGTTTATAATTATCATCATCATGACATTGATAAAAGGGGAAATTAAGAGGGATGGAGGGCTTTATTGAGGCATGGGAGGCATGAATCCTGATATTTGTGGAATTTATGGCCTAGGCATGTCTTCCCAAGAAATGAGGTCACTTGATGATGCATTTATTCAATATTCATTTCCAAAAATAAGTATTCAACAAGTTTCCATGGAATTATTAATTAGGCCTTGATTTGGGTTAATTAGCTCTTAATCATGCTTAAGCACTTTGTGCAAAAATTACTCAAATTGATTATAATGCCTTGTTATTGGTCCAAAATTTGACTGAATTAGAATTGGAAGTCCATGTCAGATGCATTGGAACCATATTACCATTTAGAATGTTACCAAAAACAAATAACAAAGGCATGTGTATTGTGTATAATATTTGATAGGAAAGAGCAATCTAGAGCACCTAGGTGCAAAATTGACATTTTGACTCAGAATGATCTGATTAAAGTTAATTGGCTCCTAAATTGCGTAGCCCCATTTAGGGATACCTTAGCCAAAATTATCACTTGAATATGTTATTTTCACATCATTTAGCATGTTTTAGTAATTTTAGGCCAAATTATTTATTTTGGGTGGAAATTGGCCAAAAGCCTAATTGGGGGTTATTGGTAACTAGTTTTAGGTATCTATAGTTGGCCCTTATTTGGGAAAATGTTGCAAACCATAGGTATAGAAATGTCTTATCAAAGAATGAAAAATGCCCTGTATGCCAAAAAGAAGATGATGGTTGAAGAATAAAGCTCCAAATGGTTTTGGGAAGCCTATGATGATGCCCCCTTGATGGAGTGACCATCACATTTTTTGATGGATGGCCCCCCAAAAAGAAACAAGAAGAAAGGTGGAATTAATCCATGGTCGAGATTAAACCAAACTAGAAAATGCTTGCATGCATTGATGTAAAAAGGAGGCTAATTTTCCCAAAGGTGGTTATAATCAGGAATAAAAGTCAAAATAATGATTTGCCCATAGGCATTTATAATCATTAAGAGGACCTAGATTGGCTAAAGATGATTGTGCCCCAGTTAGGGATACTTAAAAAGCATAACTCAAGGATATAACCTAGAATAAATAATAAAGATGAGTGAGTGCAAAGTGATAAAATAGATGAATATAAGAATAATATTGATCAATGTGAATGATTCAATTATACCTATTAATGAGGAGATGCTCATCTTGATTAACAATGATATAACTAGAATGGTCAATGGGTTGATTTGATTAAGATGGGTGAAAAGATTTGCCAAGGTGATAAGGAGAAACTTATGTAGCTCCATTGATTATAGACCTTCTTGAAGCTAATTTTTGTTGTAGAATGTGATGGTAGGCTTCATGATAGAACACCATAAAGATTTGGCCAAAATATGCATAAAGATTGACTCCCAATCCAATAAACACTCAAAAAATAATGCACCAATGATAAAAACCATGATGACAATGTTAATGGATGAAATATGGATGGACTCAAGAATAATGTGCTTGAGGAATTACCCAATGAACACATATAGACTAAGTTAAGGAAATGGTGCTAAAATTAAACCAATAGCCAAGTGAACAAAAAAACAAACAAACAAATAAACAGACAGAAAAACAAACAAACCAACAACCTAAAACAAATACAAATCCTAAAAACAAAGGCAAAAGAAAGCATCCTAATAATGACCATGCCCTAGTAAGGTGGATTGAGTATAACTAACTAGGATTAGATAGGATAAATATTTTTATATTTTGAAATGTTATGAATGTTTTTGGAATTTTGAGGTATCTTAACTCGTTAGAGAATGACAAGATACCTACTCACAAAATGGTGAGAGCATTTGGCTTAAGTTGCTCACAAAATGATGAGAGCGTATGGAAAGGGGGGTTGAGGTGACCTCAACATGAATTGAGCATGACCCACATAGTCCTAAAATGACCTCAAGTCATAGTAATTCCATCCACACAAAAGGTGGGGAAAAATAAACTAGGTCCTAACAAGTTCTCAAATCTGCCAAATGGCCAGTCAAATGAAAATAATAATGGTAAGGTGATGCGAAAATGCATGATAAACAAGTGTTTTGATACAGGAGCATCTGCATTCAAATTCAATTTATTATATTTTCCCTCTAATATGCTTTTAATGAGGGGTAATTGTAAAAAAAATAAAAGTAAAAAGTAAATTGTTGGGGCTGTTGAGGGAACAACGGAGGAGTGGTTGAAAATATTTCAACCTTAGTATATTGTTAAAAATTAAAAATTGTTTCTTGTTTAATCTTGAGCCCAAATTGGGCATAGAGGTTAGAGAAGAGAATAGAAAATAAAATTCATAAAAAAAGGACAGGGGGACGAAGAGGAAGAGAGGGAGGATCTCCTTAGGGAGAGGAAGCCGATTCGGAGGAGGATCTCCAGGAGGGAGAAGAAGGGTCACGAAGGCCAAATCAGCCTGTATTATCCTATGTGGCTGTGGTGACTACCTCAGGGGAGAACGGGGTGATAGAGTCTATAGATGGAGGCCATAGACAATGGAGATTGGAGTGAGCCATTTGGAAAGAGGTGAGGTCATCAAACAACTGGATGGGGAGAGATCTGCATTGAGATCTACAACTAGATGGTGGAGAGGCCGTGTATGCTGTGTGGGGTGAGAGACAGATAGAGAGGTTATTGGTAAAAGACAATTGAATCTCACAAGAGATGATTGGAAGAAAATGGGGTGACTGCTGGCAAAAGGTGTTCTTTGAGAAGAGGATTTGTGTCTGATCACAAAGGAGAGAGTAATGATGTGTTTGAATCGAGTAGGTCGTACAATTTAAATAGATCATCGATGTCTGAAAGGTTTTTGGATTTTGATAGCCATAGTGAATTTGATTCAATACTAGGGGATGTGACAGATGAGGAAGATGACACCTCTAATCGCTCACGGAGGAACAGGTTCTTCTATCCTCAAATTGGTGCAAATGAAACTAGCAATGATAGTCCATTGCTCTTGAACTCGGAGGTTGTTTTCGGTGCTAGTGATTGGGATGAGTTTTCTCAAGAAGTAAGAGGAAATGAATTATTTGTTGCCAACTCAGAGGTGGACATCCAAGAGGTCCATTGTCATGAAGTGTTTAGAAGTATTTTCTTCGAGAGAGTAGATGCTAGAGAGGATACCAGTGGTGTTTCCAATTTGAAGGTAAAAGATTTTGGTAGTTCATTTACAGGGTTTGTTGAGAAATAAAGGGGGAATGCTGTATATATCATGATGCCTGTAGACAAGTGAATTAGGAGTGTGCAGATCTGCCTTATGACAAAATCACTTGCAAAGAGGAGGAAGAGAGAGTGAGCCGCAAATCACACATAGGATGCCCTACTTTTGTAGCTTGTGAAGGATGCACTTCTTGCGTGTGCTTTGGTTGCATCATGTGTCACTTTTTTGATTGTATTTGTTAGACGTGTGTTGATTGCACGTCAAATGTAAAAGCATAATGGATAATTCTCTTTCCTTTTTCCTATTAGTGTGTAGATAAGAAAGTTTAACCCTGTTTGTATTCATATAAGATTAGCGCATCATTTATTTGATCCAGTGCATTTAAATTATCCATTTCTCCAAGATTTTAAGAAACTACAGACTCTATAGGGTCATCATTTTGATTTATATATGAAGATGAATTTTAGTATGAGCAGCCATGCATCATATTTCCCCTAGTTTTCCCATAGGTGGTTATAACTAGGATATAATGACATAGGTCAATGATACTAATTTGCTCATAGGCAGTTATAATTAGTAGCAAGACTAGTGAAACATTGATTTGCCCATAGGTGGTTATCATCAAGCTCACATAAACAAACTTGATAGGATGAAAGATATCTTACCAGATCAACTATCACACTAATTTCATAGACTATCATTGAAACATAGATTGTATTGATTCTTGAAACTTGATTAGAATCCTCTCACAAAAAGTGTAGGAAGAACCAACATAGCTAAGATCAAAATAGGATTGGATAAGATGACTAAAAATAGGCTTTGGTCTAGATAGGAATGGAATAATAGGATGGTATGGTATTTCTAAGGATAATGATGATTTTTGATAGATTGGATAAAATGGCAAGAGGATTGTCCCCAAGTGATGGGGTGAATGGTTGGGTACTTTGACAATGGCAAATGGATATGTAACAATGGCAATGACATGGTACAAGTTTTTGGCTTGGGTGTGATTTTTGCTTCTATTATTCCTATTGATGGGGAGATGTACATCTTAATCAATAAACAATACACATAGAATACTTGATCATGTTAATAACTAGCCCACACCTCATTAGAATAACTAATCTATCAAGAATGGCCTACAGATTTGGTTGCTGAGAATGCTTTTGTGATCTTCATTGGTCATTGATTATGATTCCTTCAAACATCGAGACAAGGTGTTTTTATAGCCTCTATAAAGGAAAGTACAACCATGGATGGTAAATAAGGAAAAATTATGGATGGTATGTTTGATTGTGAAATGGAATGGTTGATGATAATGGAATGTATAATAGTGGGGAAATAAATGAATATCAAGACTTTTAGTCACATGTAATGTTGCTAATGCTAGATTTGACATAATTTTGGTTGTGATGGGGCTGAAGACTTGTTCTCTAGATAGGACAATCATATTTTGTTGTTGTTTCATCTTGAGAGTAGCTATCGTCTGATTAGGCTATAGATTGGAAGATATTTTAATTTGATCTTTGATTTTGTCTACATCAAGTAGTTTAGAACTTTTGTGCTCAGCTATTGGTGCCTTAAAGAGGTTTTCACCAATAAATTTATCTTGATTATCTCATAGTGCCTCTAAGAAAGTTTAACTAAGGAATGTCAACTTTTGAATTTGATTATCTTATAGTGCTTTTAAAAAAAATTCAATAGAAGATGCTGAGTTATGACTTTGATTGTCTCCTAGCACCTTTGAAAAAGTTTCACTAAGAGAGTGTTCTTCTAATACATGGATGTTGTCTTGGCCTCCTTTCTCTTCTTCAAACACTATGTCACCATGGATGAAATTCAAAAAAGTGTGATTCTATCAATCCCAATCGACACTTGTAGGAGATGGAATGTTAATGATATGGCTATTTTGGTTGATGGTAATGGCCTATGGAACAATAATGGAATGGGGAGAGGTTGTATAATCCTCATAGAAGATACTAGGATAACTTGTATCAAAGCTAAAGTACTCATCTTCAAAAACTATTGAAGGATCACAAATGTATTCAAACTGATCTATAAGGCATGCATAACCAATGTTTTAATAGTCATGAACATATTCTATATCTAAATCTGATTCTAACTCAAGGGACTCTAAATCTAATGTTGAGATTGATGTTGATTTTGAATCTGATGTTAAATCCAACATCAGTTTAAAAATAAAACATGACTCTAATTCTGATTCTTCATCTAATGGGTACTCTGTTACAATGATGTCTTGTTAAATATTTGGTTTTAGACCAGTAGTGGCTTATGATGGCATATAGTTAGTTTATCATCATTGTGATTATAGGCATACATGACCTTTTCATTCTTTGAGAAGATGTTACTATGCTTATAGCTTGTAATGCCTTCCCAAATAAGGGCAAACTATAGACACCTAAAATTGGCCATTGATAACCTCCAATCAGGCTTTTGGCCAATTTCCACCTACAATGCACAATTTGGCTTAAAAACACTAAAGCATGCTAAATGATTTAAAAATGACATATTCAAGTGTCAATTTTGGCCAGGGTATCCCTAAATGGGGCAATACAATTTATGGGCTAGCTAACTTTGAGCAGATCATTTCAAGTCAAAATGCCAAATTTGTACCTGGGTGCTCTGGATTGCTCTTTCCTATCAAATATTTTGCACAAGACTTATGCCTTTGTTATTTTTTTGGAAACATCCTAAATAGGAATATGGTTCCAATGCATCTAACGTGGACTTCCAATTTCAATCCAATCAAATTTTGGACCAATAATAAGGCATTCTGATCAATTTGAGTAATTTGTGCACAAAGTGCTTAAGCATGCTTAAGAGCTAATCAACCCAAATCAAGGCCTAATCAATAATTCCATGGAAACTTGTTGAAAAATTATTTTTTGAAATGAATATTGAATATCTACATCATCAGGTGACCTCATTTCTTGGGAAGACATCCCTAGGCCATAAATACCACAAATGTCAGGATTCATGCCCTCCATGCCTCATCAATGCCTTCCATGATGCCCTCCATGCCTCTTAATTTCCCCTTCTTCCAATTTCATGATGAGGATAATTATAAACTTAATTCCAAAAATTGAATTAATCCTCAACCACACATCTTAATCTTGAGATGGATGGTTGAGGTTGATTTTGATCAAATCTAAAAATCTATAAATAAAAGGCCTCACAACATCATTTCTGAGTCTTGAGAATGCAAAGTTATAATGCAGGATTGATTCTAAAAGCTTCAAGAAACTAGTGTTACCATGACAACTTGATTCCAAACCAATCCAAGCCACAAGCCAAAGGTGCCAAGGAGAGATGGAGGTAGTCAAGCTTCCATTGCCAAGGACTTTATGAGCACAAGCTGAACAAGCCACTATTACAAAGGCATTTGGAGCATCCAAGGAAGGTGAAGCAATTTTTGTGTTTGATTCCTTGATTTTTAGTTATGTTTATGATTTGTTTTTGTTAACTAAGTTCTCCTTAGTGTCTAGGCCTAGAGATGTTATGCTATTAGTGTGTTTATTTCATTTTGTTTTCATTTTGGAACTAAAACCATACTAACCATCCTCTCTTGAGTCAAATTCCTAGATCAAAAAATGTTGTCTTGGTTTCTACCAAATAATGGCTTTATGTTTCAAGAAGGTGATAAAATATACCAATCATAAAAGATCATCATTTTTAAAACACAACAATGTACAACCAACCATAAAATATTATTATTTAGATAAAAATAATCATGTACAAAGACCCATAAAAGATTAATAACATATAGATACTTATCCAACAAAACCTTGATTTACTAAGACCAATTAACACATCTTAGTTCTTTTGAAGCATTTTTTTAAAGTAATTCACCATAGAAGTTATTTATACCTTTTGTCAAACAATTGTGCATCTTCCTTAAATCCTAAATTACCTCACAAAATGAATCCATAAAATCATACCAATAAAATAATCACAATTAAAGTGTTGGAAATGCATATTGGTATTAAATTTATGTCTAGCACAATGACAAAAAAACATTACAAAAAGAAGGGCTAGAAATACATATTTGAATTTAATCTATTTCTACTAAAATGATAATGAATCATGATTAAAAAAGGAATGGAAATGCGTATTTTTATTCAATCTATTTCTACCATAATGACAAATAATCATGATAAAAATAAGGGCTGGAAATGTGTATTTGTATTTAATCTATTTCTATCATAAAGACAAAATCATGATAAAAATAAAGGTTGGAAATGCATTTTTGTATTCAATCTATTTCTACCTTAATGACAAAGAGTTATAATGAAAATAAGGGCTAGAAATGTGTATTTGTATTCAATATATTTCTACCATAATGACAAATAATCATGATAAAAATAAGGGGTGGAAATATGTATTTGAATTCAATGTATTTCTACCATAATCACAAAGAATCATGACAAAAAGAATGGTTATAAATGCGTATTGGTATTCTTTCTACTTCTTTTTAAATGACCAAGAAGAATTAACATGATTGATATTTTATCAAAGAAATAAAAACAACAATCTATCAACAATTTATCACTCAATACATTGTGATAGTCTCAAGGCATTTCATAAAACAATTTATATCCATAGCTTCAAGACAATTTATCAAAAAATTCATAAACATAGCCTCAAGAATGTTTTTCAAACAACTAATAGCCATAGCCTCAAGAATATTGTCAAATAATCCAAAATAAATGTCCACAAGCATTTTTTGAAACATTTCACAATGAAAATTACTCAATTATTATATCAAAATTTTTATAGTAATCAACCTCATGCATTTTGTCATACATTTCATAATGAAAATTCCTCAAGTATTCTTTCAAGCATTTCATGATGAACCACCATAATAAATTTGTCAAACATTTCACAATGAACCACCATATGTATCTTGTCAAGCATTTTGTCAAACATTCAAAATAAATGCCCTATAACAACTAAGATAACATGTAACTATAAAAGGAAATATACTACATACATTAAGAAGGATATAGGTTTATACCATTTTTTGCATAACTAACACTCATACAACCAATGATGTACAAGCAAAATGAAGTGATCAAATTTACTTACACACAAAAGGCATTATTTATCTATATAATCAAATATTTATACAAATTTTCCCTAGTCCATAACATAAGCTCATATGGATATATCAAAATATACCCATAAGAGTTCATGTCCAAACACATCTGCCCTAATCCATAACATAAGCTCATATGGGTATATTTAAGGATACACAAATGAGCTTATATTCTAAAATAGGGATCAGACAAGGTCTTAAAATCTATAAATTTGATTTAAAATGTAGAAGTCTATGAAGGAAGGAAGCAACATGCCTGATTTTCCAAACTTGCTTGTGTTTTTCCCTATTTCCCCCTAGTTTCTTCTTCTCTTATGCCTCTGCATCTTCCTTAACTTATTTGGTGCAAAGCTGCCTACCACAATTATTTTACACATAATACCAATTGATAATAATCATTTCCCACTTGAAATTTCATGGATTTAACCATAATGAAGATCTCCATGTTGAATTTAGTGTGCAAACCAAACCCTACAATGCACAACATTTCATTTTTATTTCCCCTAATATGGACAATAGAAGAATCTAATGATTGACAAAACAAAAATTTAAATAAAACAACTATAAAATCACATGATTATGCCTTATTACCAAGGTTAAAACCATAATTAAATAAATCATGGGTTAAATACCTTTACCCTTAGCAAGGAATCTAATGAAATCTCATCACAATAATAAATATAAGAACCCAAAAAAAATTAAATTGAATTTAATAAAGATCATATTCATAATAGGCCCAAACACTATTAGAGATATCTCCAAGGTCTAAGGAATATTAAACTAAAAAATACTTAACAAGATACCAAGGAAATGCATATGAAGAAGGCAAAATTGATTTCTAGTCAATGACAACCTTATAAAATGAGTCATTAATTGAGAAAATATTGAGACGAAGCCTCATTTAAGAATGTTGGCATCATAAAAAAATTGCAACTTACCCAATTTACCACTGCTAGAATAGGGTATGACACTTATATCATAAGTTTGGGATTTGGAACCATTTCCTCTTAACATTTGATTTTTAAGTTACCCTTTTCTAGATCTATATATATCATTGGTCCTTAATCACTCATCTAAGTATACACATGATCTATTCTATTGACCTTATTTGAGTCCTAGTCTTTTGAGAGAAAGAAGATAGTTATAGGTCATTCCAGCCCATGCATATATTCTAGTGAACCTAACATGAGCCTTATCCCACCTTTGGTTGGGTTAGTTTCATTTTTTTCCTTATATCTTCTTGTTAATATCTTCTAAACTATCGTACACTTTTTATTCCAACTATATCGTCTGACTTGATACCATTTCCTATTTGTCTCCCAATAGTATCAACCAAATCAATACTATTCTTTATTTGTATATATTGTATTGACCAACCCAATACAATTTTATGGGTGCTTTTAATTTTATCGATGAAACCAATATAGTTTTGTGTGATTAGTTTCTATTTTTGACTATATCGGCTAGTCTAATACTATTCTATTTACTTGCTTAATTCATTTCATGTTGTAAATATAGCTTTCAACATATATCATTTTTGATATTTATTTTTTATTTTTTCATCCTATAAACTATGTTCCAATAGTTTTAAAACAAACAACAACTATCATTCTAGGACAAGTGGTCATTTGTTTTACCTAAGTTGTGGTATGAAGGGTACTTCCCCAATACTCAAGCTATTAGACAACACTATATATACACTTTAGTTTCCACATATCTTGAAATATATTGTAAATACCTAGTGTTTTTTTTCAACCTTTAGGAAGCCTTTTAGTATTTGATTTTTTAGTGTACTAGTAAGAAGTTATCCCTAAAAAGTTACTCTCAATTTACTTTAGAGATGAGATAGTATAACTATAAGAATAGTGGAATCCTCCATAGTTAGTTATTTTATGACCATGTTCACTATTAATTACTGAGATCAGTGTATTTGAGATCCTATAAGTCAAACACACCCTTCCTATTTTACCTCCCTGCTTTAGTTTTGTTAGTTAGTTATATTTTGGCTTGTTTCTCTTATAGACTATATCAACCAACTTGATATTATTATGTGTTATGTGGCCAATATATTGGCCATATAAATAAAGTTATGTATGTTTTCCCAACTGCATCAACTAACTTAATATAGTTCTATGTATTTACCTAACTACATCAACTATTTTTGCCTAATTTATTTCCTATTGTATTAGTCTATCCAATATAGTCATTTTTATTAATAGCCACTAGTGCTTCCTTTTCACTATACTATATCAACCAACCTAATATAGTCTATTTTATTAAACACAGTAATTTTTTTATTGGCTAGCTTGATATAGTCAGTTTTTCAAACCCAAAAACTAATTATATTGGCCTACCTAATACTATTACTTTCATGTGACCACCATTTTTGTGCATTACACTTTTAATCTCCTTTACCATGATGTCACATATTAGACTTTTCCTAAAAATCCTTAACACATTTAGATTCTATATGGATTACTCTTTCATCCTGCCTTGCCCACCATTGAGGAAAACTCATCATGACATAATTTATCTTAGCATCACTCTAGATCTATTGAATGTAACATTGTTTAAATAAACCAAACTAATGATCTCGAGGAGTCCACCTAGATTATTAATAACCTTGATGACAATACTTTATCTCCTCCAAATAAGAATGAAAGTATTAACAAACTTCCCTCATCCACTACATTAGTTAGGGTAATAAACACCAACATTAGGAATCTTCCTCCCAAGACTAATGTTGTAAATTCCTCATCTAATTATCCATCTTCTTTCAATCATCCAACCAATCACAATATAAATCATAATCCACCTCTAGAGCTATCACAAGTCCTTGCACAAATGTTTCAATAAGTGACCCTTATGAAATCATCTAATAGCAATAAAATGCTCCAATTATAAACCCCATTTTCCAAATGGATAATTAGCCTCCTCAAATCATCTTGAACCAACCAAATAAACATTATATTCCTCCTCCTCTTAGAGATGCCAGTGAAAACACCATTCATCAAACACCAAGGCATAATAAGATGATTAAAAATACAAAACAAACCTTTGGCTCCCTTCATTGTGTCCATAGACATTGGAAACATTTCTCAAACTATCACATATGATGGGACTAAAGATCATACCTTACATTTTAAATCCTTTGGCAATATTTATTGGGTTAAAACCAAAATTGATGCTACCACCAAGATTTTAGCCAAAGCCTTTATCAAAGATACATTAGAATGATCTAATCAACTTCTTCTCCATTCTATTACATAACTAGAACATTTATTCAATACTATAGTTCAGGAATTCTGACATAATGAATTGCCCAAAAATAGCCTTAGCAACTTCATTAACTCTAAGAAACCTGTTTATGAATTTTCCCATACTTTCATCAAATAATGGAAGTAATTAGCACACAAAGTGGACCATAACATGAGTGATGATAATATTTTTGAAATCTTTATTACCATTCTTAAATTCCATCTTCGATACAAGGTTAATATATTATCTCATCAAACCTTATAAGAGGTTTTTGACCAAGTAAAAACATAAGCTTTCATTATGGCTCAATTTGAACCATCTAAAAATACCAAAAAAAATCTGTTCAAACTATAACCAACATAATCACCACTAGTCCTTCTTAGAATAAGCCTCCCCAACCCAAAGTGAGAGCATATAAATTATATAACTAGCTTCCCTCCTTCCTTCCATTCACTATGTAAGAGACTAAGAAATTGTTAACTCCATCCAAACCATACATCTACACTACTCTTCCATCATGGTATGGTCCTAATAAATTTTGTTAGTTCCATGTTGATATTGGTCACTCTCATGAGACATGTCATGCACTCCAAATACTTGTGGTTAACACCACCCTAGGAGAAAAATTTAATTATTATTTCATCACTAAATAATGTCATAATTAACACATTAAAGCATCTAAGAATCAATCTTATAATCTAAAATCTATAATTTAAAAATATCAAAAATCATCTCACCTAGTTGATCCCAATACAAAAAATTCAAATGAACTTGTTTATGCCATTAATGTTGATTATGATCATTATTACATTAAATACTTATTTTTGAATGCAATAAAGGTTAACTACCATCATAATCCCTCTCATAAATATCCAATCACCAAACCTAAGAAACCTTTTCATTAATAAAAACTTCTTAAGGATATTGCTACATCATCTTTTGATATACTATCTAGTGATGAGCCTAATCCACCATCAGAGCATGAGATTAGTGCACCCAATCATTATAATACCATACCTCCTAAAGCAACTAATACTAATCAAGCTAAAAACTATTATGACTCTAACCCTAAATCGTAATGGAATTTCCTAGATGAACTTAATTCTATGCCTTGAAAAAATCCTCTAATGGAACTCATGAGAAAATCACTTTATCTTCAAAATTTCCTTATGAAATAATTGGAAGGCATAAAATAATACTCATCTTGCAAAACCAAACTACCTCCCCAACCTTTAAAAGGTCCTGCACCTATGGAACTCCACATTATTGAAACTATTTCTCAACCTTCTTCCTCTAATAAAATCTCCATAGAGTTTCTTAAAGAAGACATGATTAATAATGAAATACTCTTTCAAGCTAATGACCCACCTCTCTTTATTAATACTGTGATTAATAATAGTTTAATAAGGAAAGTTCTAGTGGTTAAGGCTATGGAATTAAATTTAATTACCTTTGGTTAATCTAAAAACTTGGATGTCCCAAAGATGAACTTAGGCAAACATAACTCACATGCTCTAGATTTGAGAAAAATAATCAAATTCCTCTTGGTTTCATGTCTCTCTCTCACTATTGGACCCAAAATAGTATTTACCAAGTTGATGGTTTTAGATATTCCACTCTCTTTTAGTATCCTTTTAGGTTGTACTTGGACTCATCACATGAGAGCTATGGCATAATCTAGTAGCCAATGAATAAAGTTCAATCATGATGGAAAAAATTACAAACATGAAGTATATTACAACCTATGTGGTGTCAAGCTACCTAATCCTAGGACACAGTATCACATTATCACTAGTTATCATATAAATTGTCTTCATCTTCTCAAGTTTGTCAATATACATCTGGACCTAAGTTACTCTTGTAGAGTCTGATGATGATGAACCTAATGAGTTAAAAAATATTTGTAATACCACTAGATTACCTCCTTACATATCTAAATGGCTACCCCTCATCTCTCTTACCATGAGATAGGACTTTTTTTTATTGATGATGATAATGAGATTCCACCCACATGAAATGCTCATGCAGAATCATATATATATATAAGATGAATTCATTTTAAATGATTTTGGAGTGGCCATATTATTCAAATATCCTATATGAATATCCCATCTAACATTTATAAATATTTGTGTATCTACCAAAAGTACCTTCAATGAAAATTACTAAAAAAATACTTGTGCTTGTAATATCTCTTCATCATATGATGAAGGATATATAGTCTCCCAAGTTCAATCATGGAATTTGGATGTAGTTCATTATCATAAAAACCTTGATAAAATACATGCATTTAATCTAGATATTCATTTAGTTCATATCTCTTCTAATTATAATGATGATGATAATTATCATGAACCTCAAGGGCTAATTTGTCATGTCAACACACCATTATAAAATATTATATGGGTTATCTAGTATATTTTTTACTTTCCCAACAAATTTGATGGCATCAACCAAATTGATATCATTCAAAAATCCTTCAACCCCACTAACTATATCAGTTAGCCTAATACAGTTCAACCCATTTAATAATATTAAAACTATATTGGCTAGCCTAATATAGTTTAGTATTCCTTTCATAACTACAGTGGGTAGCCATTACCAAGTGTCAATATAGTGTTATCATCCCCTATTATAGTTAATTGTACCAAATAAGATGATATAAAAAAATTAATACTAGTTCTACTAACTATACTGACCATGATAATACAGTAAAGCCTCATTCTTTTATATCAAACTATATCATCTAGGTCAATACTATAAATAAAAAGCCATCCATTTCTCCTCTAAATCCAAAAGTCATTTTAGATGATAAAGAAACTTATGTAAGACAAATGCACTCCAAATTTGATAGCAAAGGCAATCAAATTATTGATCTTGAGTTAGATGTTGAATATTATGGACCATTACCTATGCTTGCTAGTGATGAAGCTATCATAGAATTACCTCATGCCATAGAGACTCAACCTCCCCACCAACATTAAAAGCTCTATTGTTTTGAGAAAAAAAATTCCTTTCTTTAGTAGTTTTTCATTAGTATCAACCCTAAAATTTATCCTATATAAAAATATCCTTAATCTCCATATCATTTTCAAGATGGAAATGTAATTCTTATTGAATAAACTCAAGTATTCAACTTTAGTACATCTGCTAATCCTAAGTCAGTTCTTATCTCTAAGAAAATTCATCTTGAAGATAAATATAATTGCAACTTATTTTAAGACAAATATCATGAAGTATTTTCATGGTTTTATGAAGACATGCCTGATATTGACACTAACATAATTATCCATAACATAGTGACATATCCATATTTGAAACCCATGCACCAAATCAATGTGAGTTCCCACGTAAGTTTTCCACATTATATCAAAAATAAGTTATCAAAATCCTAGATGCTACTTTAATTTAACTTATAGATTACTTAGAATGGGTATCCAACATAGTACATGTTTGCTAGATATTCACTATGGTCATTTGCACCTTTATTTACTTTTGTAATCTCAGCTTAGCATGTCCTAAAGATAATTTTACTTTACCATAAATTGATGCTATTATTTATTCTAAAACTAGATATGAGATTATTTTTATCATGGTTGGTTTTTTAAGGTATAATAAAATTCATATCTTACATGAATACCAACATAAAACCACCTCTACTACCAAGTGGGGAACCTATTGCTATCATAAGATGCCCTTCGACCTCAAAACCACTAAAGTGACTTATTAGCATGAAATGAACCACATATTTCATGATCTTATCCATAAAATCATCAAAACTTATGTGGATGACCTTATATAAAAACCAAAACATGGTGAAAATCGTTTTCACAACCTAGCTATCATTTTATTATCAAGAACAAAGTTAAACTCAATACTCATAAGTGTGTTTTCAATGTTACCTATGGAATGTTCTTAGGATTATTAGTCTCATTATGAGAGATTAACATGGATCCATATAAGATCAATGTTATTATCAATATTCATAGACTTTGATCCATTCCTAACATTTATACTTACTTTAGGAAGCTTGGGGAAATCAACCAATTTGTTCTTAGGTTAGCTTGTCATGTATACTCGGTAACACTCTTCTCAAAAAAGGTGTTGTACTTTAATAGACCAATACTTGTTAATAATACTTTGATAACATGAATAAATTATTGATTAATCCTCCTATCTAAAACCACCATAAAATGATTGGCCTCTCATCTTGTATACGTCATCCACTCCCATATCAATTGGGATAATTCTTTCATAACAAGATGAGTTGGGGAAAGAGTACATAATTTACTATATCAAATGTGTCTTGATAGATTATGAGACATGATATATTAAGGTGGAGTGTGCTTGTCTTTCAATGTACTTCACAATAAAAAAAACTTCGACACTATATGTTTTATTAAACCACTTATGTCATCATTCATTTTGATCCTCTTTACCATTTATTTTCTAAGGATTTCTTGCCTGGATATCTAATCAAAAAGTGGACGGTTATTTTAATGGAGTTTTTTTCTTAAAACAATCACTCAAAAATTAGTCAAAGGATAAATTATCACTGATCAAATTGATGTTGCACTCTTACCAAGTCAAAAAAACCTTCAAGATACTCTTCTTGATGAAGATGTCCTCTCAATCAAAGGTATTGATCAAGTTTTTTTTTGCTCAAAGACTAATTTCAAATTTCATAGCTAAACTTGAGTCATCTAGCCTAAAAAAACCAAAAATAGTAGTCTCCAAGCATAAATTATTTATAAAATCTACTTTAGAATAAATATAATAAGAAATTAACTAAGATAAATATAATAACATTGAAAACCAAAAGGAAAATTAATGCAATATAAACCAATATTACCTTAATAGTGAATCAAGCCACAAAATGAGAGACGAGAGTTGATAAATGGGGAAACTATCAAATAGATAAAAACCCTAAAATATATTACAAGGAATATAAATAATTGATCTCCAAGTACAATTACAAGTAGAATCTAATATAAAAATAGAAGAGCGGCTTCAAGCCAAAAGAATCATCACAAGATTGCTCTAGAGTAAGAATGGTAAGAAGAGAGGAGGGGAGGGCTCTTTATATAGAGTAATAGAAAGGATAATGGAGTTACAATAATCTCATAATGGCCTTATAATACCTTCTTATTGTGTGTCAAATGTCCTATTCCCAAAAGATTGAAATGAAGTGTGTGACATGTGAGAGGAGGAGTTACTTATGCAAGTAACTCCCAAAACCTACAAGAGGACAAAACATATGAAATACACTTCATAAATTTGAGATAAAGTGAATTTATTATTATAATAAATACAAACCTAAAAGAGACTCAGGATAATCTTAAAGAGACTAAAATACCAAAGTGAAACCAAATTAAGGTATCTCTAAAGATCCACCTTAAACTTAATTTTGGGTTACAAAAGTGGATAAAACCATTTATAAACAAGGAAAGGAGTTAACATTGCATAATACTCCTTCTAAATATAAATTTCCTTTAAGAGTAATTATAATAGTTTGAGAAATTAAAAAGAAGAGAAGGTGATGCCAAAAACTTAAAGGATGAAAGTGTAAACATCAATAATCTCCAATAATACTCTTCGAATAAGATGGTCAATCCACAATGGAACAATCACCAACAAGAATGAGAATTGATCCATTAAAATCAAAAAAATAAACAAGCTAACACCAATCTTCATGATAAGTAAAAAATATTCCATAAAAGTACAATCCATGTACATAATGTAATACAATTAGATTTACAAAAAGGTAAATGGATCAAAGGACAATTCCATCACAAAGTGCATAATCTTGTATAAAAATGAAGTTAGTCAAAATAAATAGCTATAATCAAAACATATTTCCTTTAAAACATAAAATAAAAGAATATATAGAGTTTGAGTTTATCAAAAAGGAGAAAAATAAGATATGTCACTTGAAAAAGATACTCTAGGTAAAGAATTTGAAGAATGATCACACAAAGACACATCAAAGTCTCTAGAAGATACATTATCTTTAGACATATAAATTGTTTTTATCTTAGAAATAAGTTTTTTAATGGTTTTCCAACAATGCAAAGTGTCATGAGTTGATTTATCACAAGATTTTCATGGATGTAATTTATAAAATTTATATTTAGGATGCCCATGTTTATCATAATGCTGACAAGTTTTATTTTTTTCAACCAAAGAATGAGCAAGATAAATATTATAATCAAAAGAAGTCACACAATATTTAGGAGTGTTATTGTGCAAAGTCATTCAATGTAGGGGACAATATGAACTAAATTTCACATTAGAAGTGGTGGAATCATTAAAATTAAGACCTTTACAATTTTCAATAGTTTTAAGTAAAAGAGGTTCAATAATACCATTTTCAAACGTACCAAGGCCACCACTTGAGTAACCCACATATTGCATGATTTTGAATCTAGGGTTGGTAGAATGAGTGTTCAAATGAGTTTGTTTATAAGTATATTGAAGTTCATTACTAGAGGCATGAACATGTTTGCAAGACATTCATTTAAAGCATCAAAAGAGTTTTGAATTTTTTTGGTTTGTGCATTAAAATATTTTTGTAAAGTAGTAATAGTAAAAGTTTGATATTGAACTTGATGCTTAACAACATTGATTTCATCATTTTTGAAATTAAGAGTTTTAATGTTCTTAAGTTATAAAAAAAATGGCTAATTTAAAATCCATAGCACTATCAAGTGATAACATGAGGAAAAATAATGACAATGTACAAATTATCATTGTATAAAGATTTGATCAAGAATTCCCACTAATGAGATACACTTGAAAAAAAAACAAATTGAAGCAAACTTTTCAAATATTAACAACGATAGATTAAAAAACATCTAAAAGATACTAAAAATTATATACAAATGCTTATTAAAAATTCATTAAATCCAATTTCCATGATTTAGTTTTTAAAAAATGATTTTGAGGTGAAACTTAAAAAAATTAGCATGAAAGGATTTTGACAAAAAAATCCTTTGGGATTTGAAATGATTATCAAGCATAAGATTGGAAATTTTGGAATATAAATTGAACAAATGTCTATGATGGACAAATTATAAATTATGATTTGTAGAAAAAAAATAGTTTTGCTTACGAAAATAAACTTATAAAAAAATGTTAAATTAATTAACTTGTAAATATAAGCCCACACCAAAACATGAAATTGTTTGAAATAAAGATAATGCAATAGTATTACAACAACCACACTTTAAGTCTTTCATAATTCAAATTTTGTTTTGTTTTTTTATGTTTAAACCAATATAAAAATATTTGAATATGTATGGGTGTAATTCAAAATAAAGGAAAAAAGATAAGGCATAAAAATGTTAGAAACTAAGTAGATTTGATACCATATTAAGAAGTTAACCAAGATTGCAAGAATAAAGCTGAAAACCAATAGGAAAATGAATGTAAAATGTTACAAAATAATCTTAAAAGTGAATTAAGATAAAAAATGAGAGACAAGAGTTGACAAGTGGGGAAACCATCAAATAGAGAAAAAACCTAAAATCTATTAGAAGGCTTGTAATAATTGATCTCCAAGTACTATATCAATTAGAAGCCAAGAGAAGTAAAGAAGAGTTGCCTCAAACCAAAATAAGTATCAAATGATTTCTAGAAAAAGATTTTTAAGAAGAGAAGAGGAAAGGGATCTTTAAATAGATCAAGATTAAGGATTGAAGAGTTAAAATAATTCCATAATGACCTTACAAGGCCTCCTTAGTATGTGACAAATGTACTATTCCCAATAAAGTGAAGGTAAGTGTGTGACATGTGGGGGGAGGATTTACTTAGTTACTTATGCAAGTAACTCCCAAATTCTACAAGAGGACAAAAGAGGTGAGAGACACCTCATAAATCCAAGATAAAGAGCATTTATTATAATAAAAAATACACACCTAAAAAATTCTTAGGATAAAAATAAAGAGCCTAAATTAATAAAGTCAACCTAAATAAGTTTAATCTCCAATAAAATATCTAAAGTATCTATTGATCTACATGAGGAAACTTAAACATTCCACTTTAACGAAACCAAGTACCTTCAAGGATCTGGGCTAGGATGTATCCTTGTTGACCCTTACATTAAAATCATTCCTCTACATTTTAATTAAACTTTGATGTCACTAACAACATGGCTGAATATGAAGATCTCATCCTTGGGATGCAAACAACCATAGATCTAGACATTCTATACTTACATTTAGGAGATTCATAACTTATATTTAACCAAACTAGTGAGAAATATCAATGTAAAAGTGAAAATATTATTTCATATCATTAGCTCACCTATAATATTGATAAAGATTTTGAATCTTTCACCATTGAAGTAATCCATAGAGATCAAAATTTTATCATAGACTCTCTTGCTTCCTCAACTTCTCTCTTTCATCCTCATCAAGAACTACATGATTCACAATTTGTTATTCACATGAATAAATATCCATATACTCTAGCACCTAAGGATTAATCTCTTATTTTCCACATTAAATCAATCAACACTCAAAAAAGAACATGGTATAAAGATAAAATATAATTTATTGAGCATTGTACTTATCCTCTTAAGGTTGACTCTCATGAAAAGTTGAGACTCTAAAAGCAAGCTTAATTTTTTTTCCTTAGACATAACATTATTTATTATCATAGTGTTGAAGGTACCTAATCTATTGTGTCACTCAACAATATGTACTATCTCTCCTTGAGAAAACACACAGGGGAATTTATAGTAGACATTATACACAACATGCTATAACCTTCAAATGCCTTAAAATAGGATATTACTAGCCCACTCTTGAGAAAGATGCCATCACATTCATAAACATGTGTAATCCTTGATAAATTCACAATGTTATTATCCACTCTCCTCTACCAGAGCTTTAGGCTCTTAAATCTCCTTGGCCATTCTCTATGTGGGAATTATATCTCATAGGCAATTTACCTCAGTCACAAGATGTCCATGTCTTTATCATTACTACCACATATTACTTTGCCAAGTGGGTATAAGCTATACACCTTGTTAATGTTACTAGCATAACTATAAAATAATTCATACTCAATCAAATCACATGTCATTTTAGAATTCCTCACACCATAATATATGACAATGGTGGGATTTTAAAAAATAAAGACATGAAGTAGTTGTGTATGAATTTTAAAATTATGCATGCAATTTCTACACCCTATCAGCCTTAGTGTAATGGCCAAGTAGAAGCTACCAAAAAATTGTTAACAAGATCTTGAAAAATGCTATTAGTTCTCATTGATATTGACATCTCAAGCTATATCCTACAATTTTGGATTATCATACTAGCATCCTTAGTACCATCAGGGCAATTCCATTCTTCTTAGTTTATGGATTAGAAGTCATCTTACCTATAGAATAATATTTACCCCCTTGTGAATCTCTCTTCACAACATAATTCTTAATAAATATCTTTGTAAAGCATGCCTTCATGCCTTAGATATAATTGATGAATGACATATGAGTGCCTTACAACATAAACATCAAGACAAAAACTACATAGCTAAACAACATATCAAGAAAGTCAAAGTCTACACTTTTGATGTTGTATACCTAGTGTTCAGACTAGATTACACCCTTGAAAAATAAGGGATGCACAAAAGTGATGGGGTCACTACCTATTCAATTACATCCTTGAACCTATCATTAGTAGATTGTAAACAAATGAAGGACATATATTCAAAGAACTAACCAATGCTCAATTTTGTTTTTGATTGAAAATCACACCTTTATTAATAAAATGTAATATAGTACATTTCTAGTCATATAAAAAATGGGTGGAAAAGTCACACCAAGAAAACCAAGTCACACTAAACTAGACAAGCCTCAGGAAGAGAAAAAGATTACAAAAGGGCCAACCCAAGGCCACACAAACCATAAGTTATACTAACTCAAGTTCACATCGACCAAAAAATGATAATAAAAATAAAAAAAGAAAGGAAAAAACTAATACAAAATAGTGAACATGGTGAATGGTGGAGGTAGAGGAGGTGGATGATCCTGAGATTCCCTAACCCCCCTAAGTAGGGGGTCTTTGTCAATAGGTAAGGAATCCCCACCATCATTTTAATATTTATTCTTAGATTATTCCTACCTAGAGGGTAAAATGTGAAGGGCCAAATGTGGAAAATTATCCCATGGAGGGGGGCCCCTCACCCCCCACCCCCCACCCCCCTCCCTTGCATCTACCACTACCTCTGTTAGACCTGTCAAACCCACCATGGTGTGGGGATGACTAGTGAGAGTGATGGGATAGGTTATTAGACCATTAAAATTTAAACCCATGACCACATCCATTAGGGGGAGAGTAGTAGCATGGAGGCTCTTGAGGCTCATGGATGATAACACAAGGATAATTACCCGGTGATCCAACAAGATATGTAGATGATGAAACTCAAGGTGAAATTTATCAATTTGAACCTGGATCTAAAGGGTAACATTATAAATCACAACTTTTTTATTTATATAAAATATCCTTTCGATTTATTCATTATTAAAACAAGCATTATTTTTGGTTTTTCAAAATTGAATAAGTATGTTAGCATGGAAAATCTGCCAAATTCTATTGTATATTGTAGGAAGTAAATTGGATTCAAGATATCCATTTTATAAGTGAATAATTAAGTCCTAAAAGACTCAAATAGGTGTGAATCCATATGAAATCAAATTGGGCATGAGGGAAAATCCATAAAATATGTGTAACAGTTTCTGGCTAGTGACAAGTAGGGCAAATGGGATTTTAAACTCCCATGTTCTCGAGATGATCACCTATACGTGAACCTTGATATAGAATACACAAAAGGAAATGGCCTTTTTTAGGCTCGATGAGAGCAACCCAAATGGTATAAAACCTTATAGATCAAACATCATGAAGGGATCTAAGATTCCATTGATGATTAAGGGTTTTGATTTAAATGTGTTGATAAGCTAAGAAATTATACCCCAGTTGAGGAGAGTAATACCAAAAGGGTGTAGCTATAGGCCAATGTAAATCCTTCCACCAGTGCATAAGTGAGGTAACACCAATCTTGTGTAAATACTTCTCAAGTATAGAACTTTGTATCTCAACAATAAATTTTTCATATTCATTATTAATATCAAAATTTACCATCATAATATTCCAAGGAATTCAGTCATGATTAGAATTGTAGAATAAGTCCCTAATGGTTTTAATGCCCTTTTTAAATAATCTCAAACTTTTGATCCTTAGGGAAAATAAAAAATTATGAAAATTGAGCATTGAGGACCACCATAGGGAATTAGAATTTAGAGAGAGACCATTTATAAATACATCCTCTACCCAAATGAGGTGGGGTTTGAGCTATTCCTAGTCCTTCCAAACATTGTTCATAACAAACTTACCTTCGATCTTAACATGAACATGGCTAATGAAAAGGATTTTCAAACTAATACCTTGCTAGGCCTTTCTACTAAGAGGAATGTATTATGAAATGAAATGTCTCAACAAAATTTTATAGGATTAATCACCTTAAAAACCTTTGATAATCCATTTGACATTGAGAACAAGACCTTGGAGTTTAATTTCAATGAGCCCAAGTCCTCCTGCCTCTTTATGATGACAATAAATGTCCCACAAAACTTTATGGAATCCTTTGTGACCTTATAAATTAGCAACATAGAAAATCCTATATTTTTTTTTCCAATTTAGCATAGGCAACATTGGAAGGATCCCAACAAGAGGAGTAGTAAACATGAGTAATATCAAAAACCTTAGAACAAATCTAAAACTTTCCTACTAATGACAAGGGTTTGGTGATCCAAAAGGATATATTTTTTTCAACCCTTTGAACCATATACGACCACAGATCAGTGGGTGAAGATCTAAAATAAAATGGAATTCCTAAGAATGTGAATTAAACTCAAGTGATAATCCACTACCATTGAAATACATATAACTAATGAGGTTTAGAATAAGGAGATTGGAATTAGCACTAAGTTTTGTTTCATTAGATTTAAGACCCAAAAGCAAGGTAGAATATATCAAGGTATTCCATAGCATTTTTAACAAAAACCTCTTCCTCCTAAAGGGTAAGAAAGGAGTAATTTTTGAAGTTCCCATTAATCAATTAATGGTATAAATCAAGGATAAAAATACACTTCATGAAACCCATAGAAGCATAGTTAACCAAAAGATAGCTAAAGCCCTCAACAGCTAAAATGTAAAGAGAAGAAGCTAAAAGGAGACTCTCCCTGATATATATATGAAGTTCAAAATGATGATATTGAGAACTATTTATATTATTAATGAAAGAATCAAAATATTGAAAAATCATGTTCACAAATTTTACAAACCTCAGGCCAAAACCAAGAGCTTAAAGCATTGCTATAGTAAAATGCCACTTGATTCAGTCATAAGCCTTCTCAAAATCAATCTTGACAAATAAGGCCTACTTTGTGAAGAAATATTTTACTTAAATTATGGTATTCCTAGTTTCATTTTATGTATGATTTTCCATTTCTTATACATTTTACTTGCATGCTTATAGTTAGTTTTATATATGATATGAATCTAGCATTTATTGTAGGTTCTACTCTAGCTATATTATATTGTAGTTTAACATTAATTTATCTACACACCTATAGGTTTCTCTTTCACTTAAGCCTTAGTATATATAATTGGTCTTTAGATATTTTATAATTATTTTTCCTCTTTGATTTTTAGTTTGTGAGTTACATGGTAAGGCCTAGGGAATTCACTAACCCCTCCACACAAATGCCCATCATTTTTTTACATAGATTACTTTTGCTCCCAACCTTATCTAAATGTCTTCCTTAAAAATATAAGGAAATGGTCAAGATTAGTATTATTCCTCACTAATAATCAATCATATTCTTTTGTAGTAAAACTATAACAATATGTCATTAAAATCAAATTGGTTCAACACCATATCCAAAAAATTCTAGTCCAACCTATCGTCAGTAAGGCATGTCATTTAAATCCTTTTTAGGGTTGTTTCTTTAATATAGTTATTCTATGTTTTGATTTAATCCTATAACCTCCCCACCCCCCCTCACCCCCCCAATCCCCCCTTTAACCTCAATAACAAAAACTTATAACAATATATCTTTATGTTCTCATCTACAATTTAATTTTTGTTATGATGATGTTTCATACCTACTTATCCTTTTACCCTCTTCCCTTACACATTTTTATGATCACTATTTTATGATAATTTACATTATTCCATTTTTTCCATCTCCTTTTGGGCTCACCAAGGTTAGTTTCAAGATTGAAATCTTTTCTATGTTACAAGCCCAGGATTGTTTTGACACCATTATCCTATAAATTCTCCTCTTTATTGGATAACTGTAAGTTGTCTTGTGATGGTAATTTTTAACACCCATGATTGGTTTTCAAAAATATATATGGAGGAAAATAGAAAAAATACAAACAAGTTAAAAATCCAAATCCTAATAAAATGCAATATTAAAAAGAAAATCAAATCTTAAAATTTAGATCACACCAAAAGATGTGATCTATTTGGCACATATCTTATTCTAGTCTAATATCCAACTCCATAGTTAGCCTCATGATAGAACCTAAGTACATTGGGTTACAATAGACCAATAGACTTAGGTAGGAGATATCCTTTCATCATTACCTAACTTATTACAATATGGTTCCACCTAATCTTTCACACAAGTACTCAATATTCATAGTAGACTGATGGTTTTGTAAGGGGTCCTAAGGATCAAGGAACATGTTATAGGAAGGTAGGATCATTTTAATTTTTGTGCATGCCATAATTCATGGGATGATATTTATAATTCATTAGTTATCCCAAGCATAAATTTCTAGGTAGGGTTCTCTAAGGTCATTGATGTTGAAAATTATTAGTCTTGAAAACTTGATTAGAGTGTCTTATTTCAGGTAAAGACCATGTTTTAACCTTAGTTATGCCCTCCTTTCCCTCCCATATTTCCCCATTGACAATCACATTTTTTCATAAATCTTTCCATCTTATTTATGTCCTATTTTCCATCTCTTTTTGACATAGTAGCAATACAACAATTTTAATTTTTTCATCTCTAGAATAAAAGTTGCATCTTTGAAGTCATTGTGAGATGCTCTATTGGTCATTGTTTTATCGTTATAGATTTTTATTAGTTTTTTATGAAACCCTAAGTCTTATGTTCAACATTTTACAAGCCATCTGATCAATTTTTTCCCTTTCATATTTCACATATTTATTTGCATTGGTTTGTTACTTATTTTACACTTATGTTGTTATAATAAATCAGTTCTTTGTGTTCCTTGTTTTATTTGGATTGTTACTTATCTTCATTTGGATGAATTTTTGTGTTCTTTAGTCATAAGTAGCCTTGGAATTTTGTCTTATTGGTTTTGCTTTATTTTAGCTACTTCCTTAGATATTTTAGTTATAACCTAGACTTATTGATCTTAGCTTTCCAAAATTTCCAAGTTTTCAATCATTTCTAAGAGTTTTTAATTTACATTAATTATTTGACCACCTTGCATACGTAATATTTTATTTTATCCATTTTATCATTGTATCCTTAAGGTTTCTTAAATGCATTACTTGTATTATCAATGATAAATACTATGGTATTTATAGAAAACCATTCAACAAAAAGGTATGTCAATATATGTATATGATACTCTCAGTTATTTAATTATAATTAGTTCTTTCAACATTTATTTTTCAATTATGTTGTTTAGTGTTTCTATGTTTCTATCCCAAAGTGCCATCCCATGCCACACTATTATAACACATGATTATATCTATGTTTGGACATGTGTATACACATAATAATTTTAATGTTATCATTTTCTAATGTTTTCTCTTATAGTGGATTTCCAAAGCATAAATATCATTGAGTGCAAACCTTAAAGGGTGTAATATAAATGAGATGAGATCAGTTCATGGTACTTTATGAGATATGTTGACATTCTATTCTATTACATCATCACTACTATTAGTTTGACCTCCTCCAAGTCTCTATGTATCTTTCTATTTTATTGTGAGGTATTTTGACATTCCAACTTAGGCAAGGGTTATCAATCCCTTCCTCTCCTAAAAGGAGACTTGTATAGATAACTCTATCCAAGGTCTTGGTTACTAGGTCTCTGGTACATAGGGTAACCCAGTCATATTATTATTACCCATACCATGTCAAGGGTATTTGGTGTGCATTTTAGGCAAATAAAAATTCATCAAAGTAAAGAGCTTATGACTAAGGAACCAACAAAATGATCTAACTATGAATACAAAATTAATTCAAAGAGATATGTCTATTACATGGATTCAATAATACATAATAATAGACAACATAGGTTGTGATTTCAAGATTTATCTCCTTTCATAATATGAATTTCTCCATCATTTTATCATGTACAAGAATGTAACAATGCAATAACAATGATAAAATTTTAATAAAATTATAAAGCAATCAGGATAAATTGTTCAATTCAGATTGCTATATTCTTAGATTAATCTGGTTATAAAAAAAGAACAAAAGATTAAAGGTAAAGAGATAAAGCACATACTATAAACATAAGTGAACCTATAATTATCTAATTTTAAGAATACCATAAGATCAATCTTTATTTGAGCCATACTTAACACAACTCCAACTAAAGATGGTGCAAGAGTCTAGGAGGGAGAACAAATTTAATAAGGAAGGGCATCATTACCTTAAAAATAAGTAGAGAAGTGACCATATAGACCTAATAGTATTTCAATTATCAAAAATTTCTTTTGATTAAAAATATCTTGAAGTTCATATAATCATCAAAGACTAGGAAAACAACTATGTAACAACAAGCTAAAACAAGAAAAGGGAAGAGATTATCCTAAGAAAGCAAAAAAATGTCTAGTTTTGTTTGTCTCTTTTTCATAATCCATAAAGAGCTATCCAAGCATAGACTCCTCTAATCTTAGAAAAAATAGCCTAATGATAATCTTCTTAGTCTTTAAAAGGACCAACACTTATTACATTAAGAAGTCAATCTTATATAGGCACATAGGTCTGAGGAGTTCAAATGTAAATTCAAATTCACCCACTAATGGGGTAGTTGAAATAATCATCAACATGAAATACCTAATTTAGGTCCATTAAGGGTTAATACCACTATGATACATCATAAAAATATCAGGGACCATGTTGGAATTGATTTTATAAATCAAATCAAACACATAATTGATTTTTGTCCTTTGACAAATTTTATGGGTAGATGAGCTATGAAATTTAATCTCATACCTTGGTGGCTACATCACCACCATGTCCTTTGCTCTGATGGGTTATTACCACATGGGTTTTACTTTATTTTCCTTCATTATGTGAATGATTTTGATTATATGGGTCCTATTTTTCCACTTGGCAACTTATCAATGTCGATAAGCTTTAGCTTTGCCATTTACTTTTCTTATTTCCATAGGGTTTTGGCATTTTATGGCTCTCTCAAGACTTTTGATGATTTTCATGGGCAAACAATCCATAAAATTTAGGTTCATGCTCTATTGGCTATGCAACCAATGTGTCATTAGCTCTGACAGGTTTCCTGCCACACGGATTCTCTTTGCTCCTCCATTACTCAGTTGAAGCTTTAGGTGCATGCTGGCTATCCTTTTTACTATGAAGAATTTTTTTTTCACACGTTAAAATCTTAATTTCTTGGGATATAACATATTTCAAGTCATGTATGGATCACCCTAGGGTTGTGGTACAGTGAGATTTTGCCATATGGCATCATCCCACTAACTCAAGCTAGCCTAAGGATTTGACATCATTTCTAGGATACATAAAAATCTCCAAGAGAGCAAGGTAGAGAGATTACACCACTAGTCATTATCCTCCTCACCCACTCACCTATATGTTCTATGCTCTATATGGACATATGGGATAGCAGAGTAATATGATGATGCCATATGGCATCATCTCACTAACCCACTA
This sequence comes from Torreya grandis, assembly GCA_037957365.1. Lineage (NCBI taxonomy): Eukaryota > Viridiplantae > Streptophyta > Pinopsida > Cupressales > Taxaceae > Torreya > Torreya grandis. Next base: position 3,240,896 of record JARHVA010000325.1, on the reverse strand, counting down.
GCTTGGAGGCATTTCAATAGTACAAACATATTTGGGATAATAAAGTAGTGGTAGTATGCCACATGGCATCATCCCATTGATCCACCAACCTAGAGCATTATTGACATCATTGTCTCATAAGGAAACCTTGAATAAAATTGGCTAAGTATATTTAATCAATAGAAAAGTGACATGTGGCTCCAAGAAAATTGTGAAATTGACTAAGTCGTGAAAGACTTCTTGGATGGATCTAGGCTATTGGGAGCCATGAAAAAGTGCCATGTGGCCATGGGAAACTTTTATGAAATTGATTGTGTAAAAATGATTTATCAAATGGGTTGAAACCATAGGGAGTTTAACATGTGGTACTAGGAAATTTTTTATGAAATCAACTAAGTGTTGAAAGTCTTTCTTGGATGGGTCAAAGTTTTTGAGAGTTGCAGGAAATTACCATGTAGTGTTAGGATCAATTTACACACCTATGGGAAGGCTAGTCAACAATCTGAATTTAAAAATAAATGATAATAAATTCAAATAAAAATGGCTAAGATAAAATCCATAAAAATGACTAAGTATAAAATGAATCTTTTAACAAACTTAGCCATTTCGTTCGATCCAAAAGCCAATTTTATCCATTTTTATGAAAATTGACTAAATAACATAAGGAAACCATATAAATGATCTGAGTCATTTATATCAAAATGAGAATAAAAATGGAACAAATTTCTTAAGAAAATAATAAATAAACAATGAAATAATTAGATAATTTTCATATACCTAAGGCAAAATAGACTAAGAGGATGCTATAAAATATGTTTCAAAACACAAACAAACAAATAGAATAATACTTAATAGATTTATGCAAATTTTGATATTCAGATTCATGCAACCTAGATGTAAATTAGATTAGACAACCACAATGTACTCCTTGAAGTATAAGACCTGACTCCAAAGCAAAAAGAGAGTCCTTGTTTTAGAATAAAAATGGGGCATGTTATGTAAGGAAAAACAAATGGTGACTCCTATTGGGAAATACTCCTAAGTATTTGGAGAATCCAAAATCTCTGATTTTATAAGAAGAAAAAGTATTATCTATAATAAATTACTTAGAATAATCCATAATTCAAAGACACTAAATTCAATAGGAACAAGTGACATACTAATCCATTATTCATCTAAAGACCATTCAAATATGTGATCAAGTGATTAATTAATTTTATTTGCATTCACACACAATAATTTAGATTTGCATAAAGTTAGAACTATTGAAGGGAAATATTTTTTTGTTAAATTTTGGGGGAAGTGGTGTGGGCATTTTTTTACTAATAGCCAGACATTTATAGGCTCACAGAGATACCTCTGGTCCCTTCCAAAGGCCTTCCTCCACTACCAACTAGACCAAAAAGCCTATGGTGGAGACTGCCAAGATCACCATTTTGAGGAGAATTTCAGATTTTATATTTTAGCTCAATTATTTTGAAATGAGATTTTTACATTTACATCCATAGAGGGTTGGGTACCAAGCCACAAGTAAAAGGAAATCAACAAGTTCATAACAACTTAAAACAAATCAGAATTGAAACAATGCTGCATTTTTATTTTTATATTTATTTAAGTGATTTACATGGCTTCAGACAAAAAAATAGTTTTTTCTAAATTTAAAAGTTATGTTATGAATCATTGACCTTAAAAATTCAAGAAATAAAATAATCGATAAAATTGGTTTACACCAATTATTTGAGTAAAATTTTGATTAGGTTCTTTTAGTTCCATCTATATTACTCTTGTAAAACCCTTTCAATTCATTCTTTTGCTTAATAGGGGATTGTGGGATAAAAATAGTTAGGAAAAAACCAACAATGTAAGTATAAAATAAACAAAGTAAATCCATGCTAACAACAAGGGACAAGAAGGAAATAAAAATAGAAAGTAAAAGAGCAGGAAAAAGAAAAAGTAATCACAATAAATGTTCAAGCAAGTGCATGCTTAAACTAGTTAGATACTTGATTCTTCAAGATTTTTAGAAGGAAAAAGGAAGCATCTAATTGCATCTATGTTATCCTTTACATTGTAAAACACTATCCCATAAAGATTTATCAATGTTATTCTCATGCAACTCAAGCAAACTAGGAATGTAAAATTTTGAATTAGGTTTGTCTTTAGATTGTAGAAAGCATGAGGAATAGGGTCTAGAAAATAACTCAACCCATATATTGTATTATAGTGAAGGATAGGGATGGGTATGCATACATACCAAATTGATTGGAAGATCTAACTTGAAAGTGGCATGTTCATGATGGCAGCCAGTAGATGAGTCACTTGGTTGCTACTTTTTGATATAAATAGATGTTTGTGTAGCATCTTCAATATCATCCTCGACATCCAAAAGGCATGGGAGTGTTGTAGATTCTTCCCATATTAGAGATCTTATAAATTTGTCATCAGTGGCTGAAGTATGTGGAGAGCTAGGATAAATAAGGTCATTCTTATTTTGAACCTCCATTGGCATGACTTCTTCATTTAGACCACTATGTTTATGACTTCCCATTTTGATTGCCTCTACTGATGATAAAAGCATTTGAGTGCTATCAGCTACTTTAGAAGTGAGGCTAAAATTAGTAGAGAGACCATAAAATTTTAATTCTTCTACCTCATTCTAATTATATGGACAACCTCTTCCTTATTAGTTTCTTTCTACTTTGTTCTCTACTACCAATGCAGTGAAAGTTTCATTATCACCATAGATATGTTGATCATATTGAGATCAGTCCATTAAAAGTAGTAGTAGTAGCTGAGGGTAATAATGATTTAGATGCATAGTATGCATATTATTCATCCAATAGCTCCAAGTCCTCTAATTTTTCTTCTATCTAATCACAAGAGATGTTTGTTTGTTTGATTTGTGTGGATGGTTCTTTATTAATTTGCTTTTCATCCATTGCACTAACTTTCAAAACTATTGATTCTTCATCTTTAGAGTCATAATAATTGTTATTATATCCTTCAAATAATTGATCACACTTATAAGATAGTATGTCCTCATCATGCATGATCAACTCTATATATCTATATTCATAGACTTTGGATGGGGCATTGGGATATGCAGCTTCATAGCTTGGATTGTGCATTGCCTTATAATTATCTCCTACAACAAATGATACTTGATTAGTAATATCACCTAAAGATACTGAATTACTAAAATTATAACAAATAGCCTACTAATCATACACAAAATTAACTGAGTCATATGCATTAGATAAATAAGTAGGACTCTCATTTATCATTGGAAGGTTTGGCTGGATTAAGGCTTGGGGCAATGATTCATTGTAAGGCACATATTGGTCCATAGGTTGACTTATAGTCATGATACCTAAAGTAATTTGTGTAGAATACCCAAAGTCATTAGTTGTTTCTCTACACTGATGTCCTTTTGGTAGACTAATGCTAATGAGATAAGAGTAGAGGGGTTTATCTTAATGAACATCATAATTAGAGGATCCAAGGATTGGAGATATAACCCAATTTTTGTGTCTTCATTTTTTAAGAAAGGATCCTTCTACCTAGTATATAGTTGATGGAATCTATGGATGAATACACTAGTTGGATCATTAGGCCCTTTACAAACTATAGAAATTTGGTAAAACAAGATAGAAGGGTCAATGGGCACACTAAAAAGGTTAAGTAATAGGATCTCAAATATGCCACATGTTGTGATGCACCCTTATAGTAGACAAAGGTACTAATAAGAAGTAGTTTGATCCAATGAAAATGGTAATATGTGACATTCCACATCCTCATGTTGAATTTGATTTCTAATAAGGGCTTCTATAAAATCCTGGATGTGTTCTTTAACAGTCTAACTCCCACCATGGACATACTTTTGCACAAAATTGGTATGGGTTCTTAGGAAATTCATAGGAAGGTCTTGGAATGTCCATTGGATAACTATGTCTTCCTATCCAAGCTAAATCCATTAGAAGACTTAGATAAAAAAAATTCTAGTTTGAAAACCTAAAAAATAACTAGGCTAAGCTATTATAGATAAAAGAAAAAGTTTGAAATACATCATTCAGGCCCTCCTTCTATCACTAATATATTGTGAGGTCTTTATAGATACCAACTTAGGTATGGGTTTTTAATCCTTTCCTCACTTAAAATGATACTTTTACAAATAAATCTCCTCAAGGTCTTCTTGGTATGTAGGGTAACCTAGTCAACTCATTGTGACCATACCATGTCAAGGGTCTTCGATGTGTATTTTAGGAAGATCAAGATTTATCAAAATAAATAGCTTACATATAATAAAATAATAAACTAATATAACTCATAATAAAAATATAATTCAATAGACATGTCTATTACATTAATTCAATAGTACATAAACAATAATAGACAATAGAGGTTGAGAAACCTAGATTAATCTCCTTTCACAATATGAATTCCTCCATTAGTTTATCATATCAAATAATGCAACAATGCAATAACAATGATAAAATTTTGATACAATTATAAAGAAATAAAGCTAAATCATTCAATTCAGATTGTTATTTCTTAGATTAACCCAATTATAAAGAAGGAACAAAAGATTAAAGGTAAAGAGATAAAGCACCTGCTATAAACATAAATGAACCTAGAATTATTTGAATGAAAGAATCCCATAAGACCAATATTCAGTTGAGCTAGACTTATCACAAATCCAATTAAATATGGTGCAAGATTCTTAGAGGGAGAGCAACTATAAGAAGGAAGGGAATCGATACCATAAAAATGTGTAGAGAATGACCACATATACTTAATAGTATTCCAATTATCAGAATTTTCCTTTTGATTAACAATATATTGAAGTTCATAAATCATAAATATAAATAAAAAACTATGTAATGACAAGCTAAAATAAGAAAATGGAAGTGATTATCTTAAGAAAGTAAGAAAATGTCTAGTTTTGTATGTCTCTTTTTCATAATCCATAAAGATCCAGCCATGCATAGTCTCCTATAATATTAAAAATAACCACCTAAGCATAATACTCTTAGTCCTCAAAAATACTAGTGTTTATTACATCAAGAAGTCAATTTAATATAATCACAAAAACTTGAGGAGTTCAAATTTAAATTCAAATTCAAATTGGAATTCACCCACTAATGGGTTAGTTATAACAATCATCAATGTGGCATGCCCATTTGAGTTCCATGGGGGTGAATTCCACTTTGATGAATCATGAAAAAATTAGGGACCATGATATAACTGATTCTAAAAATCAAATCAAACACAAATTCAATTCTTGGCCTCTAATAGTTTTGAAAGGTAGAAGGGTTATTAAATTTAAACTTGTGCCTTAGTGGATGCATCACAACTATGTCCTTTGCTCTAATGGGTCATTGTCATACAGCTTGTCCATTATTGTCCTTTGTTACATGATTATCTTTGCTTATGTGGGTCCTCTTTTTCCACTTGGTAACTTATCAATGTTGATGGGCTTTATCTTTGCCATTTTATTTCATTGTTTTTGCGAATTTGTGGCCTTTTATACCTTTCCTATATTTTTGATAGTTTTGATAGGCATATGGGCCATCAAATTTAGGTTCATTCTCTATTGGCCATGTAACTAATGTGTCCTTAGATCCATCAGGTTTCCTACCACATGGCTTCTCCTCACTTCTCTATTAATTGGTTGAAGCTTCAAGTGCATGCTAATTGTTCTTTATGTTGTGAAGTGATATATATCCACATGTCCTTATCTTGCTTACCTAGGCCTTGACAAACTACAATACATGCATAGATCATCTTGGGGCTTTGGTATAATGAGATTTGACCATGTGGCATCATCCCACTCACTCACTTTCTTGAAGATTTGACATCATTTTTGGGATGCATGATAATCTATGGGAGAGTAAGGTAGTGGGATTATGCCACGTGGCATATCCCACTCACTTGAAGTCTCTATAATTTTTATGAACATATTTGGGATAGTAAAGAAGCAAGATTATACCACATCATAATATATCACTAACCCACTCTCTCAGAGGCATTGCACTAGTATGAATATCTCTGGGATTGTGCCATATGACATCATATTAATGACTCGCTAGCTCAAAATATCACTAATTTCATTGCACTATTAGTAAACCTTGAATAAAATTATCTATATTTTAAATTAGGGGAAAAGTGACCCATGGCTCTAGGCAAAAGCGTAAAATAGACTAAGTCCCAAAACACTTCTTGGATGGATATGGGTTGTCAAGAGATGTGGAAAGGTGCCACATGGCTATGGGAAAATTTTGTAAATCAATTGAGTCTCATTGATTAGAAATGTGATGCATGGATTTGAGATAATATGTGAAATCAACTAAGTGTTGGAAAAAAAATTCAAATGGGTTGGAGCTATCTTGAGTTCAACATGTGATGTTAGGCAAGCTTTTGTGCAATTAGCTAAGTGTTGAAAGTATTTATTGGATGGGTTAAAGTTGTGAGGAGTTGAGATAAATTTCCATGTGGTACTGAGATTTATTTAATCACATATAATTAAATATAAATAATCCCAGTCAAAAAATTTAATTTAAAAAGTAACGACTAAAAAATTCAAATAAAAATGGCTAAGGCAAAAGACAAAAAACAACTAAGTATAAAATGAATCTTTGAATAGACTTAGCCATTTCACTTGATTCAAAATCCAATTTTGTCCATTTTTATGAGAAACGACTAAATAAAATAATGAAATTGTATGAATGCTTAATCATTTAGATCAAAATTAGAATCAAACTAGATAAAATTAATTAGGAAAAAGAGTAATAAAAATTTAAAACAATTAGATAATTTGTATAAACCTAAGATGAAATAGATGAAAAGGATGTTATAAAATGTGTTTTGAAACACAAGAAAACAAATAAACTTAGACTTAGTATAATTATACAAATTTATATATTTAACTCCATGAATCCTAGATGTGAATTAGACAAGCAACCACAATGGCTCCTTGAAGTATAAGACTAGACTACAAAGAAAAAAGAGGATCCTTATTTTTAGACTAAAAATGGGGCATGTTGTGCAAGCAACAACACATTCCATATACTTCTTATCCATATTTTTTATCTTCCATATATCCCATACTATTAACCTAACTAGTACATGTAGATACCTAAAATTGACCATAATTGGCCTTCGACTGTACTTCAGACTGATTCCTACCAACCATTTCAAATTAAGCCTAAGAATCATTGAACATCCCAAATTTGCTTATATATCATTCGTCAAAGCTCAAAATCATGTTAAAATATCCCTAATTGGGGTATTTTATCATATGTAATAATAACCTCTCATAGATTCATCTTTAATCACCTTGTGGCATCACAATTATCAATTTGACCTATGGACCTATTAAGCAGGGCACTTGATCAAATATTGAAAGAACTAAAAGGCTAATTAAAATCAATTAACAAACTAAAATAGATTAAATGCCTAGTTGAATTATCCATTTTCAATTAATGAATATATAAAAAGGAAATTCAAAATATCCTAGCCTTTCATCATGGCCTTTATGAGTTGTCAAGCTCTTTGAAAATATCCTAAAATATCTAACTTGAGAGCCATGCCTAGTAATTATAAATCATAATTAATTGACAACTATTAACTCAACTAGAGTTAGCTTTAAGTCACCTAGGTTTAATTTTAACCCATTCTAAACCTAAATTCAATGGCAACTCACCTTAAATGAAAGTTAATTCCTAAGGATATAAATACAAGTCCATGCCTATTGAGTTCATAAGTTATTTTGGTATAAAGTTATCATGCACAAATGACTTCAAAGCTTGGATATTATAGAGTTATTATATAGGATTTTCTCCATGAGACTCATGTAAGTAGTGTTACCATGCCCAAATCTTAAGCCAAGCAATATCAAATCCAATATTCCAAGGAGAGAAGGAGCCAATCAACCTCCATATCAAATAATTATTGATGCACAAGCCAAGCAAGCCATTCAAAAAAGCCATTTGGAGATCCCAAGGAAGGTAAAATATGTGTTTATTTTATGTTTTGTTGTGATTTAATTTAATTTTTGTAACTAAGCTTTCCCTAGTGTCTAAGTTAGAGGTTTTAGTCACTTAGTGTGTTCATTTCATTAGTTTTATGCAACTAACACAGGACTAACCTCCCCTCTATGTCAAATTATTAGTTCACATGTTGTCATACCTGATGGGACCTCAATCATCTCATACAACCAAGGATATTAATATGTTACTTTTAGTTTTACTAATGGATGCTTAAAAATCTTCAAAATTTTAGTTTTAACTTTGTTTTTCACATATTTCTATTTTTAGCAACACATAGGTTACACAGAGACCGACATGTATTCTCCTAAACCAATGTCAATCCTCCTAGAAATGACATAGATATCTATGTGAAGAATAAAACATGGTGAAAACATGACTAATGAGGGATTTCTTGAGTTTTATGGGTTTTGTTATGTGTTTAAGAGCCTAAATATTGTTTGTTTGACCAAATTTTTTATAGGATCTAGTGGGAATTGTTAATTTTAAGCTCATTTTGCTAACAATATTTTTTGTGAAAATAACCCATGTTTTCCTATGTTTTTTGTATAAACTGGCATCAATCTTTGTCGAATGATGATGATCCCTATATGGATTGATTGATGTCAATATTTGTGGACTGACATCAATCTCTATGTGAAATGATGTTGATCTCTCTGATATAAAAAAATAGGAAACTTGAGAGCTCATTTCAAAATATTTTTTTCTCACTCACTTTTGGGCTTCTAAATAGGAAAAACCTCTAACAAATTATAGGTCCTAAGGTGGAACAATTCAATTTTGAACATGATTAAATCTTGCACACTTTGTATTTGGTGTTTAAAATGAACTTAGTTCTTTTTTATTACCTTAGTTGTTTTTGAAGTTTTTTGTAAGTTTTTTAACTAATGCCAAGGGGCTTAAAATTCACAACATACTTTTTTTTGGTCTACTAAAATTAAATTTCACATTTCATTACATACTCCTAAGAGTTGTTCATTTTATGATTATTTGTTCAAAGTTGTTTGTTTGAGAAAAATAAGTGATGCATGTATTCTCTCTCCCCATCCCCTTTAGGGTACTTGGGTGACCAAAATAAATCATTCTTTAACTTTTTTGCTTTAGTAAAAAGGCATGAAAATAAATTAACTAAGGCCCTTCATAAATCTATATGGTTTAGGTGACCCCAAAATGACCATAAAGTCTTTTCACTTGTCTTTATTTTCATGCATTTTGGCTTGTAAGCGGGATTTCATTGACTCCTCATAAGTTCTCTAGGGAAGTGTTGACCTAGGAGTTCATCTCTTGATCTAATTTAAATCCTAATCCATAGTGGGATATATAAATTGAGCTAGTGAATTATTAGGATGGTAGTTTGAGTGGTTAAACTATCTCTATTAGTGACTACCACCCTTAGAATATATGATCAACTTGGACATCACACTACACTGAGAAAGTGATGGATGTAGTGGTTGTGAAAATGACAAGACCTTTTCAAAATAATAAATTTGACATGGATTTTATTTATTTAAATGTATCTTATGTTATAAACACTTGGGACCATCTAGAAATATTGTAAAAATTGATAGTTTAGAACAACCCCACTTGTCACAGACATACTATTGATGCAGTGTAAGTAGATCAAAGTTCTATGTCGCAATACAAAATATCAAGAGAAGAGGAGTCCTAAAAAACCTACTTTTAATTCACTTTTAATTTTTATATTAACAATTAAAATCCTTTCAAGAGTTAGTATATGGATGAAATTTGACAGTGTCATGTAACCTTTTCAACTTTAGGATTTAGGACGTTATGCTTAGGTGTTTGTGTCATTTTATCATTTTATTACATGGTCTTAAGTACAAATATCTAATTTTTAAATTCTTATCACATCAAAACGAGTATTTTTATGCATCAATCCTTTATTTAAGGAGGCATTAAGCCACCCATTTGATACCATACCTTTGCCTTAGTATTTTGACAAATCTTTTTTGTGTGTGTCATTTGATTGAAAAGGGTGTCATTATGCTACCCAATTCATTTCAAATCTTGTGAATTTAAGTATTAAAACAAACCATTGATGACATATTTAGAGCATGATAACTTTATTATGCTACTTGAATCATTTCAAAGACTTTTTTGCCTTGTGTCTAAAATCCAATTTTGAAACCAAATTCACATGTGCATTTTGAGATCTTTACCTAGTATCATTATATTTTCTATTTTTGTCTAGCTTATTGTCTATTTTAAGAAGCCTAGTTTTCCTAAGTTGAGTTCTTAATTAGCTTTGACAAGTTTAAATCCAAACATTGATTAATTTTTGCCTATGCCTTGTGTACTTTTGGCCTAGAACATTGATCTTTCTCTTTTGGGTTGTATAACTTAGGTTAATTCTTTATTCAATTTGAAAACTATTGTTTGTGCCTAGATTTGGGGGAAATAACCTCTCTTCCATATGCCTATTATTTCATGCCTTATACCAAATTACCAAGTTCATGTTTAAATCTAAATTCTTAATTTATGCTGAAGTGTTCGAAATTTGTTAGATGAAATCTCATACCTTATTTTATTTAAAGTATAGCTTTTGTGCCTTTTCTAAAAGACCTAGAATATGCCTATTTTGAGCTTAGATTTTGTGCCTTATTTTAAAGACATATAAACTTTTATTTTATTAGGTTAGAATTGTTAGAAACACTTTGTACCTAGAGTTTGGCATTTTAGTTTTTATTCATCCACTTGTCCCTTTTGTGCAAGACATTTGATGTTAGAATATTTTGTATAGAGTTTTAGCATAGACCTTTTGGAGATACAACTCCAAATTTTGATTAAGTTAGACCAATTTCAAACCATTTGACCTTTGGACATTATTTTTAAGAGTTTGAATAACTCTAAGACTTTTTGATAAATATCCATCATTGATTTTAATATGTCCCACTATACTTGTAGCAAATCCATGTACAATCTAGGATATGATAATGTGGTCATCTAAGATGACTTTGTTTAAGACCCTTATGATGATGTAGTTTGTGAGAAGGATCCTTATCCTCTTTACAATACTCAATTAAGATATCAAAGTCAAGATCCTTTAGCTCACTATTTGGTCAAAACACCTCCATATTAGAGTAAGACCAAGAATAAATAGTGCTATACCTAGCTAGTGTACCATCAGTTGCGGACCAAGTTCAAAAATAAATGTATTACATTACGATGCCATAGACATATGATCTATATTTATTTGATCATCACTTTATTTCAAAAAAAGGATGAATTTTTAATTATAGATGCATAGGTAAGGGCCAAGTTTACATCATACTTCCCCCATGAAAATTTGCCTAGTCTAATTAGAGTACCTTACAACATTCCTTCTAATCAAAACATTGAACATGCCTCTTCTAGTAATCCTCAAGCTCTAGTTTTGATGAAATATTAGGACCCAAGTATGCTTGTCACAGGAAAGGGACTCATGGAGGACCATTTTATACAAAAGCAGATATCATATCAGACCTATTTAAACTTAGCATGAATTTCAATAACATGACCATGTCAAATGATCCACTTATCAAGCTAGCTCCTTCAACAGGAATCTTAATCAAATTGATAGGCTAATAAAATTTGGGTATATACCCATTTGCATAAATAAATTTAGTTGGAAACATGTTAGATTCCCTAGGTATTGAAGAAGTGTCTACTACTTCTACATAGATGAATGTGCCAAATATAATGAATAAAAAATAAGTGTCATCCAATCCAAGCTAAAGTGGTTTAACCACACAAATAACTAATACACAATAAGTGACTTTAGTTAACACCATGAATGGATCAAAAAAATAGGGGAAAGGAAATCATATACCCCAACAAGCTACCTCTAATCCTCAACCAATTATTTCATCAAGCACACAACTATAAGGATTAAGTAGTTAAGCACAACTAGTGCCTTACCTCAACAAAACATGATGATTGTTACTCCACCATAAAAGGTGATGACTAACATTCCATAACAATAGGCATAGTCTAATATTCCAATGCATTAGAGATTGAACATTTTTTTGCCTCAATAGGGGGCAACCAATGTTCCACCTCATTAGGTAGTGATAAGCATGCCTCAACAATTATAAACCAACATGTCTTCACAAACATTACCTAATCCATAATATATCTCCATTGGTCAATAATAAATGTTGAATATCCAATAAACATCTAATTCATAAAAAGTATTTTCATAAGTAAGAGGTACTATTATTGAACAAGTGCCAATTAGGTAGTAATTGCCTTTCTCTCTAAACATGTCAAAAATCCAATGATAGGGCCTTGTTTCACAAGAAGTTCCCCTTATTCAGCCAAATTTGACTAGTCAACAAGTCCCTACTTAACCTCAGTAGGCATAGTAATTCACCCATATCTATATCCTTCCATCTCATCCATAATTCACCCAAAACCAAGCCTATATACCAAATATAAACCAGAATATTACACTAAAATCCATGCAATTCCAATAATCAAATCTTAATCCATGAATACATATCCATGGTTAATTACCTAACCAAGCCAACATTCCATGGAAAAATATGCCTTCATTATAACTTGATCAAGGTAATCCACCTTTGATTTCCTAACCTCTACCTCAAGGCAATATTCCATCTAGTTTATTGGCACAAGGACTATAGTAAATAAAGGATGAAATTGCCACCATTCAAATTAAGAAATAAACTAAGAAGCTTAAATTGGATGACATGTGTTCCTACCAATTCAACATGGAGTATTTTTAGATACCATTTCCTCTAGGGTATGAACCACTAAAGCCTAACAAATAGAAGGGTAAATGAGCCCCTAATGCTCATTTAACTAAATTCTTTGTTGCTTGGCAACTAGTGGCTTACTGTGACATATACCTCCTAATTTTGTTTCTTTAGAATCTAGTAAGATAGGCTTTGGAGTGGTTTCTAAAATTTCCCAAAAACTTGGTATCGAATTTTGATGATCTTTTAGATAAGTTTGTGGAACACTTCTACAATCGTGAACATGAGATTTCATTGGTAGATTTGACTTAGAACAAGTAGAAAGCTAATTAAAGTTTTGTAATATATCTATAGTGATGGAGAACACTTGCTATCCATTTCACTTATATCTTACTAAACAAATAATTAGCCATGGTGTTTACCAAAAATTTTCATAATGAGATATCCTACCATCTGGAGCTTCAGTGTGAACACACTTTCAAAGAGATCATTGAAAAAGTCTTATTGAATAAAAAGGCCCTTGTTAACAAAGGGATTATCAATATTACCTCATTAAACCAAAATCAGACTCAAAATCAAGGTAATGGTCAAAATCAAAACCAAAACTAAGTCCAAGTATACGCATCAGCACTAGCCTAGGCTAGTAATTATGAAAAATCTAAGTAGTTTAACCACAATAAGAATGTTGTTAAAAATTGATTAATTGAGTTATGACATGTCCAAATCATGAAAAAAACATCTACTCAACCAAAATCGTAAATGTAAATTACTCTTCACCAACAACCTATTCAACAAACATAACTTTTACAATAATTTAGACCAGTGTAATAACCTTTGCCTTTACAAACCCCTCCTTCAAGGAGAAATGTGCCTACTCATCACATCTTTAGTGACCTTGGATAACCCATTGAATCCATGTTTCACAAATTAACCACTGCTAATATGATTAGTTGGCCTATTCTAAAACACTATCCTAAGGGCATTCCTTATCCAAATTAGTACTGAGAAATTAGTTTTATGGGTATCATCAGGTTAATGGACATAATCTACATCATTATGTGCAAATCAAACATGTCATTAAAAATATGATAGAAAATGGGGAGATAAGATTGGATAATAGAGATTTTACATCCAATCAAAACTTGGGTATCTACCAAAACCCTTTTCCACAACATAATAGTAATAACAACCAACAGTAAAAAAGGCCAGAATAATAACAATAATAGTATCAACATCCATGACAACAGTAGTACCAAAAAAACAAAACCAATGACAACTAAATGGATATAACCAAGGTTAGAATGATGCTAATACCTAATAGACTTACCACATAGTTGCATATAACTACAATAAATTTGTAGGTAATCTTATGAGAGGTTGTATTTCCATCATCTCCATCAATCCAATACCAAGTATTAATTGAATATGACTTTTGCTAACCAATTCTAACCAACCAACCTATGCCAATAATCCTTCCTTGACCTGGGAATGCATACAAGAATACCAAAAAGTAGGGATTACTAATTTTGGACCTTATACTGATAACTCACAATTGCCCTATGTCTACATATACGTGCAAAGATAATCAAGACTTATCTTATCTATCCCCTTTCCACCATCATTTGATAGAAAAAATGGGTTTTTTTATCTCTTGATTGTGTAATCATAACTTAGTGGTCAAATATTACCATCCCAATCCCACAACCATCTTCCACTGAACCCATCCAACCCACTATTCTAGCTAGGAACAAACTATATGTTGTTGTGAAAGAAAAGACATTTTATATTGTGGAATAACTTAATAAAATGCTCACAAAAATTTCCATTATAGATTTGTTGCATATGTATACTATTTACAAGAACATCTTAATAGATTTCCTCAACCAATCTCAAGTTCCAAATGACATAAGCCCAAACAAATTTCAAGCTTTGGTTGGACATCTAGCCCTTGGCCAATATTTAACCTTTGACCAAAGTGATATGTCATCCCTTGGCCCTCTCCATAACAATCCATTATAAATAAAAGTTGTCATAATGTGTCACACAATGAAGCATGTCCTCATAGACAATGGATTGGGCCTAAATATTGTGTTTCCAAAGATCATCAAGATTATCAGATACACAATAGTCAATCGTCATCTAGAAAAGATCACAATTAAGGTTTATGATAATGAAGAGCAATAATCAAAAGGTACCATTAGCTTACCAATTATCATTGGGCCTTTGGCCCATAATACATTATGTCATGTGTTAGACCAAGACCTATCTTATAATTTTCTCTTAGGTAGACCTTGGATACATGAAATTCATGAAATCCCTTCAACATTGCATCAGTGTCTCAAGTTCTCTCATTGTGGCATAGAGGTCACCATTCATGGAGATTTAAAACCCTACAAATATTGTAAACATTTATAGGATGAGTATAAAATCTATAACTACTATTTTGGCTTAAATGTTATTCCTAAAATGGACAAAGGAAAATAAATACTTTTTTATTTACTAGAGGCCAATTGCATCGACCCAAATACCCTTGATACATCTTCTCAATGCCACTTTTTGAAATGTCCAATCATTTTACCATCATGGATAATGGCCTAGGATAATATTTGACCCATGGTATATTTAACATTTCCAAGCTTCCCAAATCTTATGGAAGACCTAAATCCAAACCACCTTTCATAGAATGGAAATAAAAGGGAAAAGTCAAACTGCATAGTCTAAATCCTATCATTTTCACACTAGCCATTGGGCAAGAACATGAACCACTTATAAATGATGAATCTTAGTTATACAATGACAAACTAATTGACTATTATAAAAATACTAAATACCCCATACCTAACATGATCATAGAGAATCACACCTATCAAGGAGGAGGCCTCAGGCTAAATTAGAAAGGAAGACTTGAGCTAATATCTATAACTCAGTACAAAGGAATCTATGGTCTCATATTTAAACCACTTGGAGGTGACCCCACGTATCTTATTCATGTTGTAACACCAAAAAATAGTGGCAATGATGTTGACAATGAACCATAGTCTAATTATAACCTTTATAAAGACCTAGCCAATACCAATCTATTTGACACCCATGCCATTTGTACTCTTAGCCTAATTAATTGACATAATTTGCTTCCTTTATATCACCCTCAACTTATAGAATAGGACCAACAAGAATCCATAGTGCCTATAGATGATTTTGAGAATGATGAAGTCTTTTGCAAATTTTTAGGCCTAAGAGACAATATTCCATTGGGAGACCATAAATAAGGATTATCAATCAAACATGATCCTAAAACCTTTTTTGGAGAATGGGTGAACACCCTTAGCCATAAATAAATGAATAAAACATTGAGGTCCCAAATTGAAAACCTCTTTGAGGCACTTTTAGACCAGGGTAAAATTAAAGAGAAAGGTGAGTCTTTTGGTGAAAACCTATTTTAGGCACCATTAGATGGGGGTGTTCACCTTTCACCAAGAATAGCTTAGGATACCACCAATGATGAACTTGCCTATGTGTCTGAGTTTAGTTCTAAAGAACAACATGCCTTTGATAGAATCATCCAAGAGTTTCCAATAATGTTTGTCACATGGCCCTACTTACCATTGGGAGATTTTGATTTGTCTTGTCTAAGAGAACTTGAAGAGCCAGTCCAAACATAGGACTTTATAATTATAGGATAATTCCAATCATTGCCAATCATTCTAGAAGATAGTTTAACTCTTCTCATGGAAGACACTATAAAAGTCAACATCAAGACTCTAGATGACCTAAAATGGATCAAATTAGGCATGCCCCTAACTAAGGAGGAATGTGAAATTTTTTTAGCCCTTGTGAGGGAATTTATTAACATATTTACTTAGACCTACTCTCACATGCTAGGTTTAGACCCCAGCTTGGTTGTACACCAACTTATTATACATACTGATGCCAAACTCGTGAAGCAAAAATTTTGCAAAATGTATCCTTGCATTTTTGTATTAGTAAATAAAGAGTTGGAAAAACTCTTAGAAGTGAGATATATTCAATCGATCGACTATTTAGAGTGAATCACAAAATTTGGACCTATCAGTAAGAAGCTAAAAAGAATCAAAATCTACATTGATTTTATAGATATAAATAAATCTTACCCCAAATATGACTTTCCTCTGATAAACATTATCATGATTGTCAACTCCACTCTTGGGTATGAAATGATTTCATTGATGGATAGAATTTCATTATACAACCACATCAACATTGCACCATAAGACCAACATAAAACAATGTTCACCACTCCATAGGGAATGTTTTATTATCAGGTTATGCCATTTGTTCTCAAAAATGTTGGGGTCGTGTAATAAAGAGCCATGACCATCACATTTCATGATATGATGCATGACATTGTTGAAGACTACATCAACGACATACTAGGAATATCAAAGACCAAGGTTGATCATCCAACAACATTATAAAGAATATTTGAGAGATTACATGAATACAAGGTTAGACTCAATCTGTTTCTACACTAGATTCACTTTTCACATTCAAGAAAGGGAAATGAGAAAATAAGAAGGAAATGGATGAGGGTTTGTACGTACCCAGATTGTAGACGTGCGCACCAGAATTTAGACGATAGCAGGAACTCTTCTTTGGTTGTGGAGGATGACACCTGAAAGGGAAAGACACTAAAACACGAAAAATGTTAGATGCCAAAAGAGTGGACTGCCAAGTGAAGGCTTGGTCCTAGAAGCGCAAAGGCTTCTTCGAGGATGACAGTCCACTATTAGAAACAAAATGCTAATCAAAAATAGAAAGTGATAAATGATAAAAGATAGAAATAAAGAACTGAAAGCAAAAGCGTACCTATTTAGAAGCAATCTACCTTTACACAGTCACCGACGTCAGTGGTATTGCCAGCATCGGTTAGGAAGGTCACTGACGTCGGTTAGACTGCCAATGTCGATAGGGGAAATGGACGAGGTCGACTGGGGCAATAGTCAGGGATGAGTTACAGGTCTGGTCTTGGTCTACAGAATGGACTGAGGCTTTGTCTGAGGGTTTGAGGGTCTGTGTGGGATTCAGAGGGACTATTTGGGGTTTGAGGAGTAGTCTAAGGGTTTGTGTAGAACTGGTTGGGCAGAGGGGACTGTCAGGAAAGTGATTGGCTGGAACCAGAAGCATAAAGGGGGATGAATGAGAGGCAGGGGTCTGAGAAGGCTTTTCAACCTCTCAGGGATAGATAAGAAAGGTCTAGGCAGTAGTTAGCTAAATAGATAAATGCAGATAAGAAATGAAATAAGAACAAGGAAAATCTTACCTCTTGCTTGCTAAAGGAAAAGTGGAGATACCTATTGTTGGAGCTGTGGAAGACCTGTTGCAAGAAGAAATGACTGATGTAGAGTACCTGTACCTACTGCTGTTGCTGTATGAGGGGGAGAGAAAGAAAATAAAAATGCAAAAGTGTCAAGAGAGTTATGTTCATGGGGGGGCAGAGAATGGTTGTAGAAAATGGTTTTGAAGGCTACTGATGGCGATATAACTGTCGACATCGACCGCATAATGACCGATGTCAGTGGCCGAAGAATGGAAACAGAGGCTAAAATTAGCCTCTGTCCATTCTTACATGTTGTCGGGTCAAGGGGCCATGGGAAAACAGTCGAAGAAGGCATAAATGGATGCGGGAGGAAGGATAAAGGGGAGATTTGGGCAATAAAGGCTAGGAGAGAGGTGGGGGCATCCAAGGAGGGGATCCAAGGTGGCATGGGTGAGGTGGAAAGGGGGAGAAAATTAAAATGTTTATTTATTTTAATTTTAAAAATGGAGGGGACTAGGACAAGTGCTAGGACATGGGCCAAGGGGGTTAAGGGTGAAAGATGACCAAGGTGCAAACACATTTTTAGTGTCTACATTTGCCTCTTTTTGTCTTGTTGGTTGTTCTTGACGAACTGCAAGACAAAAAATAGGAGTTGGTTGCCCCAAGTATGGGATGAGGTGTTCCCCCCTCAAAGTGGGAGTTGAGGGAAGGGAACCTGATGTTGGGTACCACTTTGACAAAGAGGGATGGAGATGGTAAGTGAAAATGTTGTAATAGTCGTGATTGTGCGTATACCACTTCACGGGATGGTCGGGTCAAATTGTCACAGGTCGAGGGTCGAAGAGTGCCAAAATTAAAATAACTGAGCCCCAGCATTTGGTCGTAGCTGATCGGGTTATTCAATTAAGCTAAAGCTCTAATGGTCATCGTGTTCCAGGCATCCCGAGCTCAGGAAGTGCTCCTAGAAACACAAAAATGTCACAAGTAGTGGGAATCAACCGGCTTGCGATCCTATACTTGTGAGGGTCAAAAATATGGGCTGCGCATAATTTGCTAACCAGTTGTGAGGTAGCAAAGGCAAAAACAACCAAGGCAACGTTTGTCTTGGAAGTGGTCAAAGTTGGAGGAGATAGGCATGATCTCCAATGGTCATTAGTCGAGGTGGATGGATGGACAAAAGGATGTGGCTGAGCTAACCTCAGAAGACTGAGTGCTGCCTGCATAGCCCTTGTGGAAGGGCCTCAGGCCAATGTAGTTCTCCCTAAAAGGGAGGAATGGTCAAAGGTATGGATTGGTCTTGGTCGAGGTCAAGGTCATGGTCAAAAGAAGGATAGGGTTTGTCCATCAGAGAGACAAACAAATGAGGGTGGTCGAGCTAACCCCAGAAGATGTCGTGTCATCTGAGTGCTACCTACATAGCCCCAGTCTTAGGGCCTCAGACCAATGTAGTTCAGACGAAGGGTCTGAGTGGTAGACAGGTGGTCAAAGTGGTCGATAGACTGGTCTTGGTCAAGGTTAAGGTCGAGTGATGAAGAAAAAAAAGGGTTTGTCCATCTGAGAGATGAACAAATAGGATCGCCGAGCTAACCCTAGAAAACATCGTGTCAAATAAGTGCTGCCTACATAGCCCCTGTCCTAAGGGCCTCAGGCCTATGTAGTTCTCCCAAAAAGGAAGGGTCAAAGTGGTCAATGGTCTGGTCAGGGTCAAGGTCATGGTCAAAGGAGAAGAATATGGTTTGTCCATCAGGTAGACGAACAAACAAGGGTGGTTGAGCTAACCTCAGAAGACATCATGTCATCTCAGTGTTGCCTACATAGCCCCAGTCTTAAGGCCTCAGACCAATGTAGTTCAGACGAAGGGTCTGAGTGGTAGACAGGTGGTCAAAGTGGTCAATGGTCTTGGTTGAGGTCAAGGTCAAGGTCGAGTGATGAAGAAAAAAAAAATGTTTTGTCCATCTGAGAGATGAACAAATGGGATGGTCGAGCTAACCCCAAAAAACATGGTGTCATCTGAGTGCTGCCTACATAGCCCTGGTCATAGGGCCTTAGACCAATGTAGTTCGAACAAAGAGGCAAAATGGTCAATGATGGGTGTGGTCATGTGTCGAAATAATGAGGAGAACAAGATGTTACAGCCTTTTCCAAATGGTGTACTCTATAACATTGGTCGAGGGGTCTTTTATCCCTAACAATTTTCCATATTCGTGATGGATGTATGCTAAAAATGAATTGAGGTCTATTTATGCTTCAGCAAGTATTGGTTTATGCTTAACATAAATTATGGCTGGTCGATAGTTTCCATGTGTATTGGTGTCCATAGAAACTATGTGAAATGGATGATGTGACAGGTCTAAAAATGTTGAGGTTGGCTTGGTTGGGTAGAAAAAGGTTTGATTGAATGTGGCCAAAGTGTGAAAGATAAGTGAAAGGCGAATCACTCTTTCATTGACAAGGACCAAAATGAAAGCATAGATAGGGGTTGTTAGAACAAAAACCCCATTTATGCATTACGTCGTTGACAATGGTTGTGTTAAAGCGGTAATTGAATCACTTTAACATTAAGTGAGCTCGAAGTCCCTTGAGTATGTTGGGGTGATAAGTAGGATTATGTGATATGAGAGGAAGGGGTAACCCATTTTGTGGAAGGAAGAACTTTGACCCTTTTATAGGTGACCCAAGAATGACTATAGGCATGTCCATGACTTTATAACTTGTCAGTCATTTTTTTTTGATGGTGGACTGATCGATGCGGGAAGTCCACGTAGGGATGTTGTTTTGCTTTGTGGTCATATATGTGAAGCGGATCGATGCAAGAAGCTTCAGCAAGAGTGTTGTCTGTAGAAATATTTAGTCATAGCCATCCTTCGAGGGAGTGGTCTATACTTTGATTTAAATGCTTTTGATATGACTTTGGCCTAGCTGTCCTTCAAGGGAGCAGTTTATTAAATACAACAATTATGTAGCTATCCTTCGAGGGAGCAGTCTACATTTAGAGTTTATGACCTTTGATATGATAGGTATCCCATTTTTGATATATTTTGTTGACTAAATTTTTGAGCCATGGACGAGCCTCTAGAGGTTTAAGGGTTCCCTTTTATTAGGACAAAGCATTACTGCTTGACAAAAAAGGGTTGACGAAGTGTTGGGAAAAAGGGTTGAAATGAATAGGAATGACAATGATAGGGGGTTGCTCAAGGGACGAGCTCAAGTAAAACATCAAGTGATCGAGTACTCGACTAACAGTATAATGGTCACAGATGCAAGGCATTTAAGGGCTCAAGTTCTGATAAGTCCTTGGGCCATGCTTGTGCATTATGATAAGGTCCGAGTCAATTAGGAGTGAACTTGCCCCATTTGCCTCTTCGAGATTGGTCACATGTTGATGTTGGATGTGAAGCTGGTTGATATGGTCGCTAATTAGTCAAGACTGGTTAAATGTTTTGATAAAAAGGTTGGTTGAATGTTTGGGTTGAATGTTTGGTTGAGGTCATGATTGATGATTGGTTTGTGTCTGGTCGATGGTCTGGTCAATGTCATGGTCATGGTCAATGTCTGGGTGAATGTCTGGTCAATGTCTTGGTCAAGATTTGGTTGAGGTCTTGATTGATGATTGGTCGATGTCTGGTTGATATTTTTTGATATTTGGTCGATGGTTGGGTTGAAATTGGTATTAGGTCGATGATTGGTCGAGACTGGTTGATGCGTGGTCGAGGTCATGATTAAAAGGTTGGTTGAATGGTTGGTCAAGATTTGGTTGAGATTGGTACTTGGTCAATGATTGGTCAATGGTTGGGTTGGATGTTTGGTCGAGGTCGGGTTGATGCTTGTTTAGTCGAGACATGGTCGAGGCTTGGTTGAGGCCTAGCCAAGGTTTAAGATTAAAAGAGTGATTAATATTTGGTTGAGACTAGGTCAAAAGGTTGGTCGAGGCTTAGATGAAAGTTGAATTCCCCCAGTGGGTAGGGAGAATGTTTGACAGATTGGTCAAGGTTGGATGAGGCTTGGTGGTCAGATTGACTGTGTTGATGTTGAATAAGGGGGTCAAAGGCGGCAAAGGGACCATAGTCTGGTGTGGAGATCCCAATTTAAGTGATGAGGTATGAGAAGCATGGGTCGGTGTTGATGATTTGTCAAAGAAGTGGTCAAGAGGATCCTTGATGAGAAGGGTATCCTTTCTCTGATGATGATGAATGATAGCTTTAAGAGCGCAATAATGCTCAGTGTCATGTCCCAGAGTGTGATGATAGTGAAAAAATTTAGAGTTGTCGAACCAAGATGGTCTTGATCTGAGAGTCGATGAGTGGGGTGGTGTTGGAGGCTTTTTGATGATGTGGTCACGAAGAAAGGTGGCATTCCCCAGACATTAGTGAATGACAACCTTGAGGGCACAATAATGCTCAGTGTTGTGCCCAAGCGTGTGATGATACGCATAGATTTGAGTGTCATCAAACCAGGGTGGTTTTGGTCTGAGAGATTGATATGGTTAAAGAGGCAGGAGATTGAGGTGAGAAGACTGCAATAATTGCCATAGCAGCAAGGCATAAGAACCTACTAATGGGTCTATGTGTCTTGTTACAGTGGGGGTTGATGACTTTGGTTTAGGAGGCATTGGTCGATGGTTTGGAGGAGATATATGTCTGATGGGTTGAGAGAGTAATGGAGGTGACTTGCCTCTATGAAGTATGGGAGTAGGAAGCACTCCTATTAAAGTGGACAGATGTGGGCCCAAAATTGAAGGTAATGACGAAGGTGGGGGAGGAGTCCTCCGGTGTAGTTTAGTGGCCTTCTTTGGTTTGGGTTGAGGGCCACCATTGTGCGAGGCGAGGTTAGATACGGGTTTGGGTTCAGATGTGGACAGAGGTGAATGAGATGTAGCAATCTCAGGCAAAAGGCAAGAGGAAATTGTGACTGGGTCTCCCTCAGTCAAAATGGGTGAAGAGACTAGTTCTTCTCTTGGTGGAGAAGAAATAGGAGAGGATGGCTCCTCAAGAGGGCAGAGGGTAGGGATGATGGTGCCTTCTATTTGTGCTTGAGGAGTAGGCAGGATAGAGTCCTCCATTGGTGGGAGGAAAGACGAAGGTGTGACTAATGGCATAGGTATGGTCAAGGCATCCTCCAGTATAAGAGAGGTCAATGGAGGACTAACGGGAGAAGAGGGTTCTTCTACCTATGATGGATGAACAGGAGAAGAAGACTCTTCCACCTGTGAAGGAAGTTGGTTAGGGACAAGAGGCGAGACCGTGTTGACCGTGTGTATGTCATGTTCATGGGAGATATCGGCCATGGTCTGGACATTGTTTTGGGTAGGCAGATGATTAGGAAAGGGTTGCTTGAAGATATCAATGTGTTGGTTGGGTGGGGTGTTTGGGTTATCCAAAACAAGATCCCCCCTGTCGATCATGTCTTGGACTATGTTTTTGAAGGTTTGGCAATTATCGATGTCATGGCCATGGATGCGATGAAAGTGACATAAGTTGGCCTCCCTATACCATGTAGGGAGGGCTTTTGAAGGGTCGGACTGGGGTGGTCAAATTGGAGGGAGATTGAGGACCCCCTGCTTGACGAGTTTTTCCAAAATGGAAGTGTATGATTCTCCAAGTGGAGTGTATGAACGCTGGATATACTGTTGTTGGAATTGTTTGGTGATGCTTGGAGATGTAGAAGGTTGAGATTGGTCAGTTGTTGTCGAGGACGGTGATCTAATGACCACATTGTTAGTCACTCCTTTGGACTTGGAGTTGGCAGAAGAAAAATGTCTGGAAGAAGAAAGGTCATTGGTTCTTGTGTTAGTATTACGCAATTTGACCTTGTCCTCTTCAATGGCACAGAGTTCAAGCTTTTGGGCCATGGTGAAAGCTTCATCAAAAGTGCGGAATGTCTGAATCCACAAGGTAGAAGAGATGTGCCTAGCACATGCTCGAGAAAAGAGCTTGATGAGCTCAGGTTGAGGCAAGGAGAAGGAGAGCTGGTTAATTAGGCCCCTCCAACAGGCGACAAAATTGATTATTGATTCATCGTCAAATTACCTGATGGAGTAGAGGTCTATGATTGAGACTCGTTTGGTGATATTGGTAGAAAAATGGTCGAGAAATAATTGGGTGAGTTGAGTGAATGAAAAGATAGAATGTCTGGTAAGAGAGCTATACCAGTCAAGGGCAGGGCCAGAAAGTGACATGGGGAACATGCATAAAAGTAATGCATCGTCATGCACTATGAGATAGCAGGCATGTCTGAATGCCCATAGATGTTGTTGCGGGTCTTCCTTACTTTGGAAGCGAGTAAATTTAGGAAGCTCCCACTGGTTGGGATATGGTCGGATAGGGACGGAAGGATGGATGGGTTCATTGCAAATTTTCTCATACGAGAGAGCATTGCGTGAACCAAAAATAGAGGTCTCGAGACTGGACATTTTATCCATCAGTATCTTGATGAGATCTGTTGACAGATTGGTGGATGGGGCACCCCTAGGTTGTAGGGCGCTTGAAAGGCATTGAGAGGGGCATACGATGTAGTCAGTTATGCTTGTAGGGGCGCAACATATGTGTAACTAGTCGTAGGGATAAAAGTGGAGGCCAAAGGTGGTTGGGTCATGGAAGTAGAAGGTATAAGTTGACTAGATATCGCCAAAGTTGGTTGCGTGGTGGCATTGGCAAAAGAGGAGATAGACACTCTTGCATTTATGGGTGCAAGAGTGTGAGGGGTCGAGCCAATCAAGTTCTGGTATGATGTAGAACTTGGTTGAATTGTGTGTGGTTGAGGGGGTAATGGAACCCCAATGGAGGTTAGTCGAAAAAAAGATGGGGAGGCCAAACTTTGCGTATTGGCCATGGTTGGGTTAATGGTTGAGGCAAAATGCTGGGTAGCGGGTGGTGTTAGTGTCATCGCCGCTTCCCCTGAAAAGTATCGCGTTGGGTTTCTTGTGAGATAGTTTTGGAGGGCTATGATATTGAGGTCCAAGAATCTTTCAAAATCTTGATCCCCTTTAGGAAAAATGGGGGTCTGAGTCGGGGTCGGCCGAGTAGGAGTTCTTTCGGTCTCCGAGTGGAACTCCATTAGGGGATTGGTTATGGATGGGGAAGATGGAAGCGGTTGATGGTTAGCGTGGTCAAGAAGAGCCTTGGTTTGACTGCGTGTCAAAATCATTCAAGGCAAGAAGGGTCAGGTTTTAGAAACTATGTTTTTTTAGTTTTAGAAACTCAAAATATAGTTTTTGGCAAAAAAAGGGTCAGGTTTTAGGTTGTTGTTTTGAAAAAAGGACTGTGATAGTGACCGACGTCAGTTGAAAAAATGATGTTGGTGAGAAAAATGGCCGACATCGATTAGATAACCGATGTTGGAGAGGGAAGATGGATGACGTCGGTGGTAAAGCCGATGCCAGTGACTGTGGTTTCTAGAAACTCAAAAAACTTGAAGATTCTTGGAAAAAAGGGAAGAAGAACATCCTCACTAGCTCAAACAAGCAGATGGGAACAAAAAAATAGAAGAACACAAGCAGGTCCTAAGCGTTAAATCCTAAGAATCAACTTTTTAGAATCATGTTGGCTTATGCCTTAAAGTGATGTTTGGGAGGTTGGCTGTTAGAGGGGTCCTAGAAGAGGTAGTCTATGGATGGTTTCAGGTTTGTTTAGGTGCTCAAGAAGTCTGGGTTAGGTTCTGTACATGGCCTGGTGCTAAGGAGCAAGTTCCCCTCACTTCACGAGCCCAGTGATAATCTGGTCTCGCTTAGCCAAAATATACTTTCCCTAGAGATTAGACTCTACCAGAGAATAGAGTGGGCTTTCCCCTTGGTGATGAAATCCAAGTAGGATCATCGGGATGGGTAAGGTATTCATTGGGTGATGAAATCCCAGTCGGGCCTTATCTCAAGTAAGTTTTGATGTTTGATTTGGTGCAAGTGGTTTGGTTGTGTAACATAAAGTGGACTACAATTAATTCAATATGCAATTATTAATTACTAGGTGTGGACTAAGAAATGCAAGCAAGCAAAAATGACATGCAATGTGTTTTAAGCCCAAGTCGAAATGTGAGTTTGAATGAAAACAAGTTGAGAAAGGGTTGAAGAATATGACTTTTGACTAGTTTGAAATGCAAGAAAAGAAAGAAAAGTTCTTTTTAATCCCGCTTATGATGTCATTTTAGAAGAGAAGAAAGAGGTGAAAAGGGAGAAACCTAATGCACCTATATGAACAGAAAGAAAAGGAATCCAAGGAAGACCCTAAGGTCCCACCGGGCGTGCCAGAATGTTTCTACGCTAGATTCACTTTTCACATTCAAGAAAGGGAAATGAGAAACTAAGAAGGAAATGGATGAGGGTTTGTACGTACCCAGATTGTAGACATGCGCACCAGAATTTAGATGATAGCAGGAACTCCTCTTTGGTTGTGGAGGATGACACTTGAAAGGTAAAGACACTAAAACACGAAAAATGTTAGATGCCAAAAGAGTGGACTGCCAAGCGAAGGCTTGGTCCTAGAAGCGCAAAGGCTTCTTGGAGGATGACAGTCCACTATTAGAAACAGAATGCTAATCAGAAAAAGAAAGTGATAAATGATAAAAGACAAAAAGAAAGAATTGAAAGCAAAAGCATACCTATTTAGAAGCAATCTGCCTTTGCACAGTCACCGACGTCGGTGGTATTGCCGGTGTCGGTCAGGAAGGTCATCGACGTCGGTTAGACTGCCAACATCGGTAGGGGAAATGGACGAGGTCAGTTGGGGTAATAGTTAGGGATGAGTTATAGGTCTGGTCTTGGTCTGTAGAATGGACTGAGGCTTTGTCTGAGGGTCTGAGGGTTTATGTGGGATTCAGAGGGACTGTTTGGGGTCTGAGGAGTAGTCTGAGGGTTTGTGCAGAACTGGTTGGGCAGAGGGGACTATCGAGAAAGTGACTGGCTATAACCAGAAGCACAAATGGGGATGAATGAGAGGTAGGGGTCTGAGAAGGCTTTTTAGCCTCTCAAGGACAGACAGGGAAGGTCTAGGCAATAGTTAGCTAAATAGATAAATGCAGATAAGAAATGAAATAAGAACAAGGAAACTCTTACTCTTGCTTGCTAAAGGAAAAGTGGAGATACCTGTTGTTGGAGCTGTGGAAGACCTGTTGTAAGAAGAAATGACTGATGCAGAGTACCTGTACCTACTGCTATTGCTGTACGAGGGGGAGAGAAAGAAAATACGAATGTAAAAGCGTCAAGAGAGTTCTATTCATGGGGGGGCAGAGAATGGTTGTAGAAAATGGTTTTGAAGGCTGTCGACGGCGGTAGAACCACCAACGTCAGCCACATAATGATTGACGTCGGTGGCTAAAGAATGGGAACAGAGGCTAAAAATAGCCTTTGTCCATTCTTTCACACTTTTGGGTCAAGGGGCTGTGGGAAAATGGTCGAGGAAGGCATAAATGGACGCGGGAGGAAGGATAAAGGGGAGATTTGGGCAATAAAGGCTAGGAGAGAGGTGGGGGCATCCAAGGAGGGGATCCAAGGTGGCATGGGTGAGGTGGAAAGGGGGAGCAAATTAAAATGTTTATTTATTCTAATTTTAAAAATGGAGGGGACTACGACAAGTGCTAGGACATGGGCCAAGGGGGTTAAGGGTGAAAGACAACCAAGGTGCAGACATGTTTTCGGTGTCTACACAATCTTAAAAATTATGTTTTTGGTGTTACTTCTAGCAAATATTTTGGCTTAATTATGTCTCATAGAGGCATTAAATTTGATCTATCCAAATTACAAGCCATTGTCGAGATGCTACCACCTTCCAATTTGAAGTAGCTCCATAGTTTATAGGGCAAGATCCAGTCTATCAAAAGCTTCATTTCTCAATTGGCTAACAAATGCCATCCATTTACACACTTACTATAGAAGGGTGTCATATTTCATTAGGATTAATAATGACAGAAATCCTTACAACACCTCAAAGACCATCTTGCCAATTTGCCTATTTTGTTGGAACCTATGCTAGGAAAGTTGTTTCTACTGTACCTATCTACAATGGAGAAAGTCTTGGGATAACTTCTAGCTCAACATGATGACAATGGAAAAGAACATGCCATGTACTATCTAAGCCGTACACTAATTTCATATGAACAAAATTATATTCCCATTGAAAAATCTTATTTAGATATGGTTTTTGCAACTCAAAAACTATGATATTACATATTAAACAACAAAACCATAGTTATTTCAAAAGTAGATCCACTCAAGTGTCTATTATCTAAGATAGATTTAAAAGTCCACATGGCCAAATAGATCATGATTTTGAGTAAGTTAAAAATTGAATACGTCAATCAGAAGGCCATCAAGGTGTTAGGAATAAAATAAAAATTAATGCAGAACAATTTCACAAAATCACAATAACAAGAGCTATGAATAGAGATGCATAAAGAATAGAAATTAAAATGCATAACAAGAAGACAAAATTTAACATGGTTCACCCAATTTGGCTACATCAACTAAGAAACACTTGCTCAGATATTTATTACAAGCCAATAAGAGTATAATCCACTCTCATATCAGTCTTCTCATAATTACAATGCATAAATATTATTTGGAGTTGTGCTCAACAAACTCTCACAAATTTGCACTTGAATTCACACACTTTGTTCACCTTCTCAAACTCAGTTCTTCCTATATTTTACCTACTATATATCCATCTATACATAATTACATTAATACATAATTGGCATAAAATTTTTACAAAATAATGGGTACCAAAACCAAGGGCCAAGTCAACCCATAACAGTTCCCCATAAATCATGGGTGATTACACCACACATACAAGTATAGATAAACCACGTATCTATACTCCTAAAAAAAGGGGGATCCTAAACCCCAGTGAGAATACATTAAGAGTGTATAGTATATTTTAATGTATAATATTTTAAATACATTGTAATGTGGAAATAAGCTCCACAAACATAAAAATATCCCACTTGGAGACTAATTTCCTTTAGCAGGCTTCTCAACCCTTCATTGTCATTTGTAAAGGCCAACCATAGCTGATCATAGCTTAAATTTTTCCCTTGTGACCACCTTAGTCATCATGTCTACAAGATTTTGACTGGTTTAAATCTTATCCATATTTAAATTCTCTTATTCCAAATGCTGCCCTGATGAAATGGTACCTCAATTATATATGCTTCATCCTATAGTGGAAGACAAAGTTCTTTACTAGGTGTATATCACTCTGACTATCACTATACAATCTTCCCTTCCTCCTATTTATGCCCCAACTCTTCAAAAAACTACTATAATCAAATCATCTCTTTGATTTCCTCTATAATAGCAACATATTCAACCTTTATGGTTGAAAAAGCAACAAGTCTTCTATAGTCATGAAATCTAGCTCACCACTGTGTCACCTATAGTAAATACATATTCATGTCATGCTCCTCCTTTCTATCTAAATCTCCAACCATGTACAAATATACATAACCATGAAAAGTGGTATCCAATCTACCATAGCTTAAATATTTACCTATGGTTCCTCTCAAGTATCAAAGGATCCACTTCACTGCCTACTAGTGATCTCTCTTAGATCACTCATGAACCTACTTATTACTCCCACTGCATGGGCAATATCTGGTCTAGTGCATACCATGGCATACATCAAGATTCCAATTGATGATGAGTAAGGTAACTTGGACATGTATATTCTCTCCTCTTCATCTATCTTGGGATACTATTCCTTTGATAACTTAAAATGCCCTACCAAAGGGTCCCAACCGGTTTATCATCTTGCATACTAAACCTCTCCAAGACCTTATTAATGTACTCTTCCTAAGATAAATTTAGCTTTCATTCCTTCTTATACTAAGTTATTCTTAGACCAAGGATTTATTTTAATAACCATATTTGAGATTTTTCAATGATTTCATGGCGATGTCATGGAGGTTTTCTGGTGAGTGATGTAGTTCTTTGATAGCCTAAGTGATAATGATAAAGTGTGCAATGT
This sequence comes from Torreya grandis, assembly GCA_037957365.1. NCBI lineage: Eukaryota > Viridiplantae > Streptophyta > Pinopsida > Cupressales > Taxaceae > Torreya > Torreya grandis. Next base: position 3,210,910 of record JARHVA010000325.1, on the reverse strand, counting down.
TCTTGTCCTAGTGTGCTTGAAGTTGGCTTGGTTGATCTTCAGATTTGAGATGGTTAGAGATGGTTAGGGATGAGTATTGAGTATTGATCATGTGAAAGGATCCCTATAAGAAGTTTTATATGATTTGAGATCTTATGTGCATAAGTGGAATTCATTTGGTAATCTATAGTTTTCATCTATATAGTTTGGGTCTAGTGGCAGAAAATATGAGTAGGCAGTTTGATGACATTATAATTGTTACATGTGGATGAGTCAAGGGAAGTTGGTCATATGGTTATGATAACATTATCCCCTAGTTTTTATGTGCTATATCTCAAGTCATTAATTGAAGTGTGGTCAAATATATGAGGGTGAAAATTTGTCTTCTCAAATAGAATTCAATGTTTTCCCATACTTAGCCAAATTTGGAAAGTGGCAAGAAGAGCCAAGTATGTATTTTGATGGTACCATATCTTACACATGTGGGTGTTTCATAAAAAGGTGATCATATGGGTTTATTTATTTTTGAGCTTATTTTATTTTCACTATATTTTAGATCATTCACTAAAGTCCATCAAAAGATATGCATGTTCAAAGTTGGTTTCCTAGACAAGTTCTAAGCATAGTTGGCTCTGTGACAGAAGATTTTGAGAAGGAATTTTAATGGTCATATATATCACACACATTAATATTATATTATTATTATTTTATATGTATTGATTATCCTATGTGATGAGGTGATATGTTCCAAATTTGAGATCATGCATCTAAGTGCAGAAGAAGTTATTGAGGTTCAAAGTAGGCTTTCCAAGCATATTGCAGTTGATCCCCACACTTAGTCAATTTACATGATGTTAAACATATAGGCACAATGGAGATCCAATAGATCATGGGAGATAATATAGTGAATATATATGATTTGTATCAATTCAAAGTGGTTAAAGTGTTCATTGTTTAACATAATTAAAGATTAGGGCCAAATGAAAATCTAATGGTGCGTAAGTGATTGTACAGATCATGATTTAACAATGTGTATTGATCGAGATGGTAAGAAGTGTTTGAGGTTTAATGAATAAAAAAAGGTATAGGATAAGTATATAATGGTGAGTGGGTGTTCATATAGATTTATTGAATGGTGAGAGTCTCTAGTTTAATACTTGGTTGATCCATAGAGATTGATAGTGTGAGATAAGTCAACATTGTAAAGGTGCACAAGATGAGGTCAAAGTAACTGAGGTTTGATGTTTGAGAATTGGAACTTATGTGTTAAATATCAAAAAAGATATATGATGCATGTTTTAATTTGATTTGAGAGTGAGATGCAATCATTGTGTTCAAGCTTTAATTATGGCCATTGCTATTTGAATATTTGAATTTGCTAAGGGAAAAATGGGTACTCAGTAATTTGTCCATATCTTTTGATAGAAATTTTTTTTGCTCATGTAGTAAAAATTAAAGTGGTAGAGGAATAAAAGACACATTTGGTAATATGGATTTTAATATTTTTAATTTTGTATAGGCAAATATATTGATTTTCAAAGTTGACTGTGGTTTCATGTTCTTTTATGCAAGTAACCCGAGAAGGGTAATTAAGATTATTTAGATGTTGTTTCAATGTTTCACGGTGAATTGGATATTAGGGAGTGTTTTATACTCACTAATTATGTTTTTTGTGAATCATGAAGGATTTAATAATCGTATGTTGCATGATCAAAGGCTTAGAAGGTGACTATGGGTTCGCTCATAATGACTGTGTGCACACAATATTATTTAAGCATTTTATGCTTAAGCAAAAGGGTAATGTGATAGATTTGGACACTTAAGGGGGACATATAGATAATTTATAATGGGTCCATGATTTTTTAAAGTGTTCTTATGTTCTTAATTTTTTTGGATATGCATCAAAAAGGTGAATGGGTCTCCATAGGACCTAAAAGTGACTTAAGCCTATTTTAAAGTGGATTGTGCTAAAGTGTGACCTATGCAAGATGCATTAAGGGTGAAGACATGTATTGTGTCTAACCAAGATTTTTATAAAGCATGATATATCTATATATAGTGAAATTAGAGATGATTATTTCTAGACTTTATGTGGAATATTTTGTATGTAAGAGAGACTTGTGCAAGGTGGATGTGACAGTTGTGAAGCAAAGGATAAGTAGTGTGCATGTTGGTTGATTTAATGAGTAGAATAGCTTTTTGACTATGTGTATGAATTTTAGGTCATGTTTCTTCTATCAAGTTAGTGATATTTTAGTTTGAGGATATGTGAAGAGGTTTGAGAGTGCATATGAGAAAAATTTGAGTGAAGAAGGAAAGAGTTTGTGACATCCCTATGTGAGAGGCCTGTTTGAGATAGAGAGAGTTTGTATAAAGATTAGAAAAAAAAGATCCATCATCAGGTGTTAAAGACATAATTTATTAGTTAGATGTGTTCAAATGAGGGTTTAAAGGACTTGGGTCCTTTTGAGGGGTAGTTGCTCCTTATGAAATAGGTGTTTCACTAAACACCCTTGGTCAGGAGGATATGATCAAGGTTTGTTAATATAAAGTAGTTGATTAATCTATTGTTTATAAATTATTATAGGGTAATAGTCCATTTGTGTTACAATATTGAGAGTGGGTTTTATTCCCCATTAGGGTTTTCCATAGGAACTATGCATTATGTGTTTGATCTTGTGTATGCATGGAATGTATGAGCTCTCTTGTTAATGATTCTTGATCAAGTTGATATATGTTGATTCATTAATAGATTAAAGGATTGAAATTGAAATTGAAATATTTGGGATCACTGATTCACCCTCCCTCTCAGTGATTGTATCTCTAATAATTGGTATCAGATTGGTCCTTTCATAAAGGCTTAACAGATTGAAAGTGATCCAAGATACAATGTCTTGTCAGAATGTGCAAGGTGGTTTCTCTACCAAACAAGCACTGATGTTCAATAGATCCAACTATGATTTTTGGAGTGATAGGATGAGGACATACATTATGACCCTTGGGTTTGATGTATGGAAATATATTTTGGATGGTTATGTTGCTCCTGATATTCCTCCATCTAGTGTTATAGACAAGAAGTTGTTTGAGAATAATTCTAAGTAAATGAATGCCATCACTTGTGGTCATATAGAGACTAAGGTCACCAAAGTAGTACATTACACATATGCCAAGGAAATATGGGATAAAATGAATACTATTTTTTAAGGAGATTCAAATGTCAAGCTTGATAAGTTGTAGACTCATCGAAGGTAATTTGAAGTCTCAAGATGAATGAAGAAGATACAGTGGCATCCTTTCTAAAGAGATTTGATGAGATTATGAACATCACTATAGGTCTTAGAGAGAACCTTAAAGAGGTTACTATTGTTAAAAAGGTATTAAGGTCCATATCCCTCAAGTTTTATCCAAAAGTATCTACTATAGAAGAGAGTCATGACCTTTCTTAGTTGAAGATACATCAATTGCATGGCACCCTTACTGCTTATGAGATGAGGAAGAATGATGATATACCACCAAAGAAGGAAGCAAATTTCAAGACTAAAATGAATACAAATAAGAAGTTAAAAGGTAATAAACTCAATTAGAATGACACTCTTGATATAGATGAGGATGAACTAATTGCTTTGATTTCAAGAAAATTAAGAACAAGTTTAGGCAAGTATAAAGGTAAGCTACCCCTCAAATTCTTCAATTTGATAATAAGTTCCCTCATAAGTATAAGAAGGATGGTGATGAAGAGAATGATCAAGGTCATGAGGATGGAAAGAGATATTTCAAGTCTAATAAAATAAAAAAAGGATTCAGAAGGTTTGGCAAAAAGAAAAAGTACTTCAAAGATAAGAAGAGTCTATACACCAAAGAAGATTACAGCTCATCAGATGAGAGTGAAGTTAGTGATTTAGAATATGATCATCAAGATGATGGTCCTATTGAAGATTAATATCTACTCATGGCTGAGGATGGAATTTTCTCACATCAAAATGAGCCTACTTGGATTTATTCAAATGATGATGAAGATGAGTTGGACTATGACACTACATTTATAAATGCTCATGAATAACTAAAGATTGAGAAGAAGATCAATAAATAGATGAAATATAAACTCAAGGAATTTGAGGAGCAATTTAGTGTGTTTGAGGCAAGAATGGATGAAGACACCAAAGATCATGAAGATATGGTCAAGCATCTTAATTGTTATTTGTAACTCCTATCTACAAGCCTGAAAGCTAAAGAAGATGAATATTCAAGGTATGATTTTGAGATTGTGTCTTTGAAAGATAAATTAGAGAAGTATAAAAATAAAGTGAAATCATTTGTCAATTTTGATAAAAGTTCTAATGATCTCCTAAAGAGTCATAAGTCAGCTAGTGATAGATCTGGATTGGGTTTTAATGAAGATTCCAAAGTTACTTCTCAACTTGACATGAATGTCAATAAGATCAAGGTGGATCAAACTTTAAATAAAAATCATCAAACAAGGAATAAAGATACTAGTAGAATGAATACAAATCATATTAGATATCCAAATGCCATGAGGTATGAAAATTTTAATGGTTACTACTATACTTGTAATTAGTTTAGGCATAGAGATAGAGAATGTAGAACACATGTTAAGAATGAATTTGCATAGAACTATGATGGGGTTCATCAGTCAAAAAGTGTAAGAAAGTTTGAGTGTTTCAAGTATAATGATGTGGGACACTTTGAAAAATGATGTCCATTTAAGGTAAGACAAGTTGAGTTTCCCATAAGAAATTTTGAGAGCTACTATTGTTATGACATAGGACACGTTGCAATCTTTTATCCAAATCTTGAAAGGTAAAAAGAGATTCTTGAAAAAATTATGGTATACTTCAACTATGATCAAAGAGGTCACATTTTTAAGTTCTACAAGCAAAGGCCTACAAGTCATAATATGTTCAATCAAGCTCTCAAAGTACATGAAAGAAGACAAGTTAACTCATGGAGACCAAACATGGTAAGTAGGAATTATGATGACTCTACTAGTATAAGTAATCTATTTACTATGGTGGAGAATGTCACAAATGTTGAAGAGTGTCAAGAGCTATCATTAACTACTCATGTTGATAATGAAGAGACCAAGATCAAAGAAAAGACCAAGGTACTGGTTGAAGCTAGTTCTAAGGTAAGAATGGATCCAAGTGAAGATCCTACTGTTGTTGAGAAAGCATCATGAAAATAACATCAATTGTCAATGCCTAGTAATGAGGTTCCAAAATGCAAAGAAGATTATTTAGTTGAAAAGGTATGTCATGAATATATGTTATCTCTATATGTTGTCAATTCTATCATAAAAGAGAAGGAGAATGTTTTATTAAAGGAGCAAGTTTTTTTATTAAGCCTAAGAAGAAGAAGGATAATCTAGCCTATAACTACAAGAAGATTACACTTTGTTTTAGAGAATTATTGTCAGGATCTTGCTCCACCACAATTAGAGCGCATATGATTACTACTCGTATTAGCAACTAATCATGAAATTTAACCAAAAATATAAAGTAACTAGAAATATGAAACAACACAGGAATTGAGAGATAATACACAATTGTATTAATAATCACTCAGAAGAATATACAATAAGGAAGATGCCACTTCTTCCTCCACCTCAAAGGTTCGTCAATCCTCAAGACCTTCTTCCCTCTCTCTCTTGGTCCCAACAATCAAATCCAATATAGAATTGATGTTCACCTCTCCAACCAGTCAGTAACAACGCTGCCAGTTCACCAAGCACACAACCGTGCTCCAAGTAGATCTCCCATGAACCTTCAATCTGCAATTCAATAGACCATACTCACAATTGTAGATCTCTCTACACCCCTGAAGAACCCTTCTTCAACCAGTACCCCGGTGGATCAGCTCCTTGACCTTGCAGACCTTGCAACTCTCCCTGATCAAACATTCTCAGCACCCCTTTGGAACTAGGAGGAGCTACACTAGCTCTCTCTAAAAGCTCTATGGCCTTCTAGCACTAACTTACAATACAACCCATGAGTCCATATATAGATCTCATGCTTACAATAATTAGACTAACCTAATTAAAATAATTAGACTCGCAACTCAAGACTACGACTAGCCTTCAACATGCAAACTAGCAGTCCAAAAATAGACTCTCCCGGATTCGCCATGCGAACTGCCTATTCTCACACAGGCTGCCGATGTCGGCACCTCCATGACCGATGTCGGCCGACTGGTAATTGATGCCGGTTGCTTCCTCTTGCTACCTGACCAACGTCGACTGATCAGATCGATGCCATTTTTCCTACAACTGAATCAGCAACACCCCGCAACTCTGGATCCTCATTAACTTCTCTTGTTTGCATCCTGGTGAAGCTTTTAACTCCACAACATAACAATCTCCCACTTGGAGATAAATAGCTACACCTGTACCTGTACACCATCTAAATTATTCCTTGGCTTGTATTCCTCTTCAAGATCAATCCTGAAGACTAACCACCACACAACCTGTGATGCTACACCTGTCATTCAAGTAACCTGCCACATCCGAACCTACATATCCATGTAGTGAAGAACTTGACCCTGCATAACAAGAAACCCTGCTACTAGTCCCACTGAACTGCCCTCCAGTACTCCTTCCCCGAATTGGCTCCATACTTTCTGACAACCCCCACTGCTTGGGAAAACTCAGGTCTACACTAGACCTCATGTGATTTTGAACCCTGTTTCAAGCTAAGCTTGAACTATCCAGCCCTTGGTGTGCTTTCCAATTCTGCATCCTGCATCATGAACCCCACCAACACCGTCTTCACATTAGCTCCTACTGGAGATCAAATCTCCATGTCTCTTATGCCAGAGAATTTTGCTGCTCCAAATTCTTCATGACACATCTTTGAACTAACCTTACCTTTAGCTTAGCAAATCCCTGTATGTATAAAACCTGCTAGCAAATCACCCACATATAGTAACTAGATAATGTTGCGACTCATCATCCACCTGGTAAGACAAAACCACAATAATTACACTGACATTGACTAAAGCCATGCTTAGTCATCCACCTGTCAATCCCTGTACCACTATCCTGCAGCTTCTTCAAGACCATATGCCTTGGCCTTCTGTCTCTCGTATCCATCCACTCTCTTCTTTATCTCAGGAATCCATTCCGTCTTTCAGTGCTTACTTCCAGCTGACAACTCTACCAACAAATACCTATTTGGTTCTTCTCCAAGGACTCACACTCCTCATCCATGCCAAGCTCCCACTGTATCTGGACTCTACCTGCATTGCCTCTTCCATCTTCCTGGTTCTTGACCATCAATAAGCAATATAAAGAAGGTGAACAATGAATATGAGGTTCACTTACCATTTTTGACCTCAACATGAGCGTTTGAGACTTGCTATCTGCCCACTATCTGTACCAGTGACCGATCTTGGCCATTTCCCAGTCTATTTCTGACTGATGTCAGCTCCCTGTACTGAACCTGACTATCGACGTCGTTTCCCTGGCCGACATCGACATCCCTTCTGTCGACATCAATTTCCTCATGACTGACATCGGTCTTCCTGTTGTCGACGTCAGTTACTGTCTGACCAATGCCGGTACCTATGTTCGTCTGTGAGTGATAACTTTTTACCCACGAGCTCTCCATGGATCAAAATCCTAATCAAATCAACCCTGCTCTGCTCAGAATAATTTAGCTTCCTCACCTGATCTCTGTCCGTCATCTCCTCCATGAACACCAAGGCTTTCCAATTTTTTAGCTTGTCAAAAGCATCTGACCTCCACTTCAAAACCTGCATTCTCCTCCTACATATGTGACCAAGCCCATGAAGCCACATCTCTGCAACAAAAGGTGAATCAACAATATAAGTAGATAGATAAAGGATACCTACTTTCTTACCACCATCTAATTCAAGTATATCCACTGTGAAAATTACAGTGCATCTCTCATCACCCAAATTTCCTGAAGAAATTAGACTCATCTCCAAGACTGGTACCTGCATGACTTCCTCCAACCACTATGAGTAATTCGCCTACAATTTCAGCTTCACTTCCCCTTCGTCTATAATCTGACAAGGCTCTCCAACCCCTAAATAAATCTCTCCAAAGTCTCCAAAGACATACCCATGAAAAGATGCTCTATTTCAGGCTGCATGGAAAGAGGCAAAAGAATCTGTAAACAAAGATTCCACTTTATCCAAAACATCTTGTGCAATATTACCTGCAACATATGCTTCCACAAGTTGATCTGCTACCGACCAACGATCTCTTTTAACCTGCTCTTTCTTTCCATCAATCAGACCATTTGTGCTATTCAGTTTCTCCATTCGTAGCTTACTTTCTTCTGCCATTGCTATACTCCCACTCAATCTGAAACCCCTGTGAGTGACCTGTAATCAAAAAACACTACCAGATCTAAAACCACCTGTTAGTCAACCCAACCAAAAGCTTTGATACCACTTGTTGGTATCAGCTCTTGAACCTACAACCAAGGCTCTGATACCACTTGTCAGGATCTTGCTCCACCACAATTAGAGCGCATATGATTACTACTCGTATTAGAAACTAATCACAGAATTTAACTAGAAATATAAAGTAACTAGAAATATGAAACAACACAGGAATTGAGAGACAATACACAATTGTATTAATAATCACTCAAAAGAATATACAATAAGGAAGATGCCACTTCTTCCTCCACCTCAAAGGTTCGCCAATCCTCAAGACCTTCTTCCCTCTCTCTCTTGGTCCCAACAATCAACTCCAATATAGAATTGATGTTCACCTCTCCAACCAATCAGTAACAACGCTGCCAGTTCACCAAGCACACAACCGTGCTCCAAGTAGATCTCCCATGAACCTTCAATCTGTAATTCAATAGACCATACTCACAATTGTAGATCTCTCTACACCCCTGAAGAACCCTTCTTCAACCAGTACCCCAGTGGATCAGCTCCTTGACCTTGCAGACCTTGCAACTCTCCCTGATCAAACACTCTCAGCACCCCTTTGGAACTAGGAGGAGCTACACTAGCTCTCTCTAAAAGCTCTATGGCCTTCTAGCACTAAATTACAATACAGCCCATGAGTCCATATATAGATCTCATGCTTATAATAATTAGACTAACCTAATTACAATAATTAGACTCGTAACTCAAGACTATGACTAGCCTTCAACATGCAAACTAGCAGTCCAAAAATAGACTCTCCCAGATTCGCCATGCAAACTGCCTATTCTCACACAGGCTGCCGATGTCGGCACCTCCATGACCGATGTCGGCCGACTGGTAACCGACGCCGGTTGCTTCCTCTTGCTATCTGACTGACATCGGCTGATCAGACTGACGCCATTTTTCCTGCAACTGAATCAGCAACACCCCACAACTCTGGATCCTCCTTAACTTCTCATATTTACATCTTGATGAAGCTTTTAACTCCACAACATAACAATTATGGTGTAAAGGAGGTCTCTATCTATGATTCTTAAAGAGACTCCTTTTAGTGGAGAATCATGTGTTATTGTCATGTTCTTGAGATGGTCTTACAAGACTGGAGTTGAGTGTTCTCAGTTAGAACATGTATGTCCAGGTGGAAAATATGCTAAGGTAATGTCATGATGTTGATACCTATATATGGAACAGTCTATAGGGTCAGATTGAATGTTCCTAGATGGCAAAGGAGGATTCATGATTTATCAAGATGATATTTTTGCATAAAAAGGACTGTTGGCCTTATTTTAGCATGATCTAGGTAAATTTTGTGGTCTAAAGGTATGTTGAAATCAATTTGGATATTTTTATTAGCTCTTAAGTTTCCTAGTTTGTGCTTAAGAGCTTGCAGGTCCTAAAATGGGTTATAGGAAGTGAAGGTTCCCAATGGTGTATAAGCTCAATTTTTGGTCCAAAAGTCTATAATGGTTGTCTCCAAGTACAAGAAGTTTCTAAGGTGGTTATTGACTAGAAGGTGTGTTAAGCATAGGATATATTGAGAGGGGGGTGAATTAGAATATCATAAATCTTATAAAATTTTACTTAATCAAATTACACTTAACCATACATTCAAGATATGCAATAAAATTGAAACAATAAACACCACACAAGATAGAGATAGACACCAAATTTAACGTGGAAACCCAATGTGGGAAAAACCATGGAAAATAATCTCAAGTATATAAATGAGCACCAACTCAAACTACAATATTCACAAGCACCAAATTGTAGGAGCACTAACCCCTTTACTAAGCACCAACACAACAACTATTCATGATCACCAACCCATAGGAACATCAACCCCTTTTGCGTATACCACACAACTATTTTTCAATGTTGTTTTCTCAATAAATGATAAAACATTACAATATCTCTTTCTTTTCTCTCCTTTCCTCTTATAAGCTAGATATGACAATTACAAATCATTCTCTCTTCTTGGATATTACAAATGGCTTCTCAAGCCTTTACTTATAGCTTTATAAATGACCTTTGGCATTCACCCTTTGTGACACTTCAATCCTCATGGAAAATGGTGCAAAAATTACATGACTCATCATATCCTTGCATTCAAAAAGTCATATGGTGAATCTTGATAAGCAAATACATCATTTCCTCTTTTGTCTTTATCTTGGTGACTTTTCATATTCCTCAAAGTGTCCCTTCATGGAAAAATGTACCATACCCTCTTTTGTCTTCACATGGTGACTCTTGGAATTCCTCAAAATGACTCTTCATGAGAAAATGCATCCCATTCCTCTTTTTTCTTTACCCCATGACTCTTTGACTTCTCCATGGGCCCTTTTTGACTTATATGCAACAAAAAATATATTCATTAATATTAAATAAATACTGACACACATTAGCCAAGATATGAATATTAAAAACACCATTAAATGCAATGGGGCCTTTATCACCAATACTAGACCTTTGACATCAATGACAATATTTCCAATGAGGTGATGTGTTAACCTTGAATTTTTTGAGATTATAGGGTTTTAGGCCCTACTAGAAAAGTGGTTTGCCTTATGATTTGAAGTCTGAGATTTTTTAATATGTTGAATGGGACAAATGGGTGTTCAATTCAAGATTCACAAAGATTTTAAGGTTTGTGGTTCTCAAGTTATTCAAGTTTTTTTCAAATTAGAGGCTTAATTGGGTAGTTGGTTTATGAAGTAAGTATGTTATAGATGTTGATATATTTGTTTAAAATTGATGTGTTTGAGGGGTAAGATGAGAGTGCTATAGATATGAAGTTTTAGGTTTTGAAGATGTATCTACTAAAAGATATGGGCTCTACAAGTTCTAGGTAGGGTTACAAGGAGTTTATATAGGCCTAGTATGAAGATTTGATGTTTTTGCTCAGTGTTTCTAGAAGATCAAGGTATGTATGTTTCAAGGATATTTATTAGGTTGTTTTAGATCATGTTTCCTATTTTTTATGTGGCATTAAGTTCTATTAGTGGTCCTTGAGGTGGTTTGATAGAGAAGGTTAGTAATCCTGTATGGTGGTTTTTCATGGTGTATGGAGATTTGAAGATGATCAAGTGGTGTAATGGCCCAAATATATTAGGGGGAATCCATATAAGATGTTTTATTGGTGTATTCTCTTAATTTTATTTTTTTGCATTTTCTTTCTTCATTGGTTGTAGTGCTTGGTTAAAGAGAGTGTTGGCATGGATAAAGAGGAAGTTGTCAAGGCAAGAAGAGGTAGGATCAATATTAGGGGGAGTTTGTACTATATTTATACGATGGTAAAATACTATTTTATGGTTTTTTCATGTCCTCAAGATCATTTGGTGCCCACTTTGTCATTATGTCAATGGGGAAGAAAGTTCCTATTGTGAGAGTTCTTGAAGAGAGAGAAGGAAGGTGAGTTATATGATGTGTGTTGACATTAATGACAAAGGGGGATATTATTAGAGAGTTATAAATGATGTCATGGTGATGTCATGGATGTGTCTTGGTGAGTGTATGAATTTATTTTATAACCTAAGTGACAATGATAAAGTGTGCAATGTGTTTTTCCTAGTGTGCTTAATGTTGGCTTGGTTGATCTTTAGTTTTGACATGGTTAGAGATGGTTAGGAATGAGTATGGACTATTGATAATGTGAAATGGGTCCTATAATAGGTTTTATATGATTATATAGCTTGTGTACATAATTTTAATTCATATGGTAATCCATAATTTTCATCTAGATAGTTTGGGTCTAGTGGTATAAAATCTAAGTAGGTAGTTTGATGACATCATAAGTGCCATGTGTGGATGAGTCAAAGGGAGTTGGTCATATGGTTTTGATAACATTATTCCCTCATTGTTATTAACCATATATTAATTCATTCTCAAATTTTGGTAAAATATATGAGGGTGTAAAGTTAGCTTCTTAGATAAAATTTAATGTTTTCCCATACTTAGCCAAATTTGCAAAGTGGCAAGAAGATCCGAGTAAGAATTTTGATAGAAGCATACTTCACACATGTGGATGTTTCAAGAAAATGTGATAATATGTGTTTGTTTATTTTTTATCCTAGTTTATTTTCACTAAATTTTAGATCATGAACTAAAGCGCATTAAAATATATGCATGTTTAAAGTTGGTTTCCCAAAAAAGTTCTAAGGATTTGTGATAGAAGATTTTGAGAAGGCATTTTAATGGAAATATATCTTGAAAATGCAATGGTTTCAAGATCATGTTTTTATATGGATGGATTATTTTATGTGAGGATATCATATGTTCCAAATTTTAGATCATGCATCTAAGCGTAGAAGAAGTTATTGAGGTTCAAGGTAGGCTTTCTAAGCATATTGTAGTTGGTCCCCATGCTTAGTAAATTTGCATGATGTTAAATATATGGACCTAGTGGAGATCCAATGGATCATAAGAGTTCATATAGTGAAGATATATGGTGTGAAAAAATTCAAAGTGGTCAAAGTGTTTGTTGGTTAACATAGTTAAAGATCAGGACTAAATGAAGATCCAACGATGTATGAGCGATCATATAGATTATGATCTAACAGTGCATATTGATCAAGATCATAAGAAGTGTTTGAGTTTTAATGAATAATCAAAGGTATAAGATAAGGATATAATGGTGAGTTTATATATATATATATATATATATATATATATATATATATATATATATATATATATATATATATATATATATATATATATATATATATATATATATATATATATATATTGTGAGCATTGCTAGTTAAAGACTTAGTTGATCCATAAAGGTCAATGGTGCACGATAAGTCAAAATTGTAAAGGTATAAGAGATATGTTAAATATAAAACAATATCAATGGTGCATGTTTTAATCTAAGCTAAAAGGAACATGAGATGTGAGCATTGTGTTTAAGGTTTAATTGTGACCATTGCCATTTGAATGTTTGAATTTGCTAAGGAAAAACCCAATACTCATTAATTTATCCATATATTTTGATAAAAGACTAATTTTCTCATGAAATAAAAATAAAATTGGTATATGAATCCAAGGATCACATGTAAATATGTATTTGAAGATCTATAAGTGTGTATAGACAAAGATATTGAGCTTCAAAGTTGACTGTGGTTTTGTGTTTTTTTTGCAAATAACTCGAGAAGGGTAATTAAGCTTATGTAGATGTTATTTTGATGTTTCATGGTGAATTAGATATTAGGGAGTGTTTTAGACTTGATAAGGATGATCTATATGCATTATGAAGGATTAACCAATTGTATGCTAGATGATCAAAGGCTTAGAAGGTGATTTTGTGTTTGCTCATAATGACTATGTGCACTAAAATATTGTTTAAGCATTTTATACTTAAGAAAAAGGGTATTGTAATAGATTTGGACACTTAAGTGGGACCTATAGATCATGTAGAAAGGGTCCATTCTTTTGTAAAGTGTTCCTATGTTCTTTATTTGCTCTAAGATGTATCAAAAATGTGAATGGCTCTCCATAGGACCTAAAAGTGACTTAGGCCTATTTGAAAGTGGATTGTGCTTAAATGTGACCTCTGTAAGATGCCTTAAGGGTGAAGGCATTTATTTTGGCTGACCAAGATAAATCATGATAGCTATATATATATTGAAATTAAAGACTATGAGTTTTGGACTTTATATGGAATACTTTGTATGTAAGAGAGACTTGTGCAAGGTGGATGTGAGAGTTGTGAAACAAAGGATAGGTAGTGTGCCTATTGCTTGAGTTAATGAGAAGAATAGTTTGTTTACTATGTATATGAATTTTAGGTCATGTTTATACTTTCATAATAATGATCTTATACTTTGAGTATATGTGAGGGGGTCTGAGATTGCATATGAGAATAGTTTGAGTGAAGAAGGAAAGAGTTTGTGACATGCCTATGTGAGAGGCCTATTTGAGATATAGAGAGTTTGTGTATATATTATAAAACATATATCCATCATTAGGTGTTAAATACATCATTTTTAAGGTAGAGGTGTTCAAAGGAGGGTCTAAAGGACTTGGTCTTCCTTAGGGGCAGTTTCTCCTTGTGAAATAGGTATTTCACTAAATACATTTGGTCACGAGGATATGATCAAGGTTTGTTGATCTAATGGAGTTGATCAGTGTCATGTTTGTAATTTATTATAGGATAGTAGTCCATTTATGTTATAGGCTTGAGAGTGGGTTTTATTCCCCATGAGGGTTTCCCATAAGAACTATGTGTTACGTGTTTGATCTTGTGTATGCATTGAATGTATGAGCTCTCTTATTAATGCTTATTGATCAAGTTGATATATGATGATTGGTTAATAGTTTAAAGGATTGAAATTTAAATTTAGATATAGGCTCATGGATTCACCCCCCTCTCAATGATTATACCTCTAATATCCCCCAAATCCTTCATATCAAAGGATTTACTAAAATGTTCCTTGAGTAACTTTATTTTATGCATGTTATTATGTACAACCAACATGTCATCCATATATAGACATAGGATAATGTAATTTTCATCATTAAACTTCTTGATATATATGTAATGGTTTGAATGACACCTAGAATATTCATGTTCCATCATAAAACTATCAAATTTCTTGTACCATTGTCATGGAGCTTGTTTCAGGCCATACAAGCTTTTCTTCAATTTACACACCATGTTCTCCTTCCCTATGACCTCATATCCTTGTGGATGATCCATGTATAATTCCTCCTCCAAATCACCATGATGGAATGTTGTCTTCACATCTAGATGCTCTAAGTGTAAGTCTTCCACTACCACTATCCCAAGAATGATCCTAATAGAAGTCATCTTCACCACCAAAGAAAAAATCTCATTGAAATCAATTCCCTTCTTCTATATAAACCCCTTTATCACCAACTGGGCCTTGAACATTTTCTTGCCTCCATCATCCTCTTTAATTCTATACGCCCACTTGTTCTACTTACCTTCAGGTGGGTTTACTAAATCCAAAGTCTACTTTTCCATGAAAGACTAATGCTACTCATCCATTGCTAGTTCCCACTTCTTCCTAAAATCTACCTACATTTCTTATTCAAATCACTTTGACTTTATATTAAGAGTGTACAATAAATTTTAAGGTACAATATTTGAAATACATTATAATGTGGAAATAGGCTCCACAACATAATACAAGGGACAAGTTATTGTAGATCAACTTGTTAAAGCTCCCTTTGTAGATACAAAACCTCTAAATTTTTAATTCCCAGATGAGTCTATTATGGCCATCATTGAAACACCTCTTTCGGAGCATCACTAGAAGCTATATTTTGATGGATCATTCATTGCCCATGAATCATGGCCATGCCTATTATTTATTACACTATAGGGGGATCTTATCCCTAAATCATTATGTATCAACTTTACTTATACTAACAACATGATTAAATATAAAGCCCTCATTTTATGGATTTATCAATCAATATAATGGAATATTTAGCATCTAAAGGTTTATGGTGATTCTCAGTTAATCACCAATCATGTCATATACCACTTTCAAACCAAAGATGACAAGCTAGTGCCATACAAGGCCATGGTTAACACTCTTAAACAATATATTTATGACATATAATTTGAACACATTCCAAGGGATAATAACTAAATAAGGGATACTATGACCATCATTGGCTCTTTGATCCATCATATTAACAAGGCAAAATAATATCAATTCCTCGTTGAAAATCTTATATCACTAGCTCATGAATCTTCAACTGTCACAATGATTTATGATATTGTTGGTCCCAACTCTCTATGGTATTCAAAACTATTTACCTACCTTCATGATCACATTACACCACCAAACCTATTTTTCAAATATAAAAAGGCCTTTACCCACCAAGACGCACGATATACCTTACTTGGACTAAACCTTTACCACCATAACTTTAATGAAACTTTGATTTGTTGTTTAACTTTGGTAGAATCAACACTAACATTATGAGAAGCTCATAGAGTATGTGGATCCCACACAAGCAGGGTTATCCTAACCAAAAATCTCCTATATACTAGCTATTATTGGCCAACCATAAATGTAGATGTAGTTGCTTACATCAAAAAGTGTGAAAAATGTCAATGGCATGGCAATTTAATTCATGCCCTAGCCAAAACACTCAAACCAATGTTTACACCATGGTCATTTTCTACATGGGGTCTCGATCTTGTTGGGAAGTTTAACCCAACCTCCTATGATGTCCATAACTACATCCTCACTGCTACTAAATATTTCACTAAGTGGGTTGAAGCTATACCCCTCACGTGACTGAAAAAAAATTTTCCAAATTCATATTCAACCATCTCATCTACTAATATGGTATCCCATCTGAAATTATATCTAATAATGGTGGATAATTCAAGAATAAGGATGCCAAATCATTGTGTGTTGATTAAAAAATTACTCAACATTTTTTTACCACCTATTACCCATAAGGTAACGGCTAGGTTGAAGCATCCAACAAAACCATTGTCAACATCCTTAAAAATATTATCAATGATGTCGCTCATAATTGGCACCTCTAAATATTTTGTGTTCTTTAGGTATACTACACCAATTACTATATCCCAACAAGAGCCACTCCATATTCCCTAGTTTATGGGATTTAGGCCACTCTTCCCATTGAGGTTGAGTTACCTTATTTGCACATCTCTTTGAAACATGTTCTAGATGATGAAGCTTATTTCATAGCTCACATGTAAGATCTAGAGTTACTTGATGAAAAATGTATGGTTATAATCAATAGCCTTCAAGCATATCAAAATAGATTCCATGGCCACTGTAATCAGTGAGTCAAATACAAGGAATTTGAAATTGGTGACTTTTTTCTCAAATAAAACCAAAAAAATACCATGATCAAGACAAAGCACAAGAGCAAGTTCAAACCCAACTAGATAGGCCCCTACATCACTGTTTCAAATTATGTCTCTGAAGCATACATGCTCTATACACCAAATGGGGATGGACTTGATGATCCAATGAACATTATACACCTCAATCATTACTTCACCTCAGATATTTGAAATATTATCTATGAGGCACATTTCCATTGTACCATAATATTGAAATTCTTCTTTCTACCATACCATTCTATTGTATGCCATTATACCATAACTTGCCTATCGACCAATGTTGTTTTTACCCTCCTTAACCAAACCCTTTAACCTTGGTTCCATTCAAATTGGTTCCAAGAGCACTTTAGCAAGAAGATTTAGATCAAATTTAGAAGTTGATTCAATATTATAGACAAAGGCCATTTTTGTAGCAGTATGATAGTGGTTTGGAAGTTGTATCCTTCATTCCTTATTTTGTTTCATTTAAGTACTACTGATTATTATTGCCTTTAGGTAAATCAGAGTGCCATTGTCATGCTACTAATTATAATCACCTATGGAAAAATTAGTAACATTGATTAATTCCATTTTTTAGTACTTATAACTGCCTATGGTTAAATTAGGAATAACACCTTTACCATGCCTTGAAGTACCACCTTGCCATGCCTATGTCATACTGTGCCATTTGCCTACTTTGCCTACTTTATGAATTTTTTGATACCTAGTCTAATTCATTTGTTGTAAGGCAGAACTATAGTGACTTGAGGTCCCATCTTGGGACTATGTAGTCATTTTTTATTCCCATTGAGGTCAGCTTAACTATCCTTTACCATGCTCTCACCATTTTTAAGTAATTTTAAGTTTGAATGCTCTCACTATTTTATGAGCTTGGACCATTTAGTATCTCATCATTCTCTATCAAGTTGAGATGCTTTGAAAATTTCAAAAAAATCTATACATAATGATTTGTAAAATCCCAAAACAATCATCACCTCAACCACTTCTTTGACTGAAGGGTTTTGGAATCTCTAGCTATTTCACAAGAAAACACTTCTCATTTAGTTTTCCCATCCTTACTAGCCCAAAGTCCCACACACTCACCATTTTAGAAGATCATTCCCATATTCCTCTAAAACACATAATCATCTCTTCCTTCTCATCATTTTATTCCATCCCATTTCCTAGGAGAACTACATTTGGCATGAAATTTATGTTGGACCTTGCATCCATGGAACTATGTAGGCAGTGTCCACTTTCCTAGTGCAACTTAAGTCATCTCGGCCACCCCATTCCTTTTCTTCTATTCCCCCCATTTTGTTTGTTTATTTTGTTGTTTCCTATACCCTAGGGGAAATGATCATCATCTTGTTTGTTCTTTTTTTGTGCTAAAATTATGATCAACCATTGTTTGTGTTTATTTCATTTCATTTTGTTTGTTTTATTCGTTCTTCATTTCTTTATGTTTTATATTTATATTTGTTTGTTGTTTTCCTATATGTTTGATTTCTTTTTATGCCTTGACTTAGTATACCTAGATCCATTGGGTGATTCCTGGTACAATATACTTAAATCCATCCATATTCATACATCAACATTATCACCATGTTCTTTATCATTGGTACATTATTTTCACTTGATTATTGGATTTTATGCCAATCCTTATGAATATTTTAGCTAAGTTATCATGGTGTTTTATCATGATGTCTACCATCATATGCTATATCAAAAATCAACTCGATAAGCCTTATAAATAATGCAGCCATGATATATTTTAGCTAAGTTATCATGGTGTTTTATCATGATGCCTACCATCACATGCTATAGCAAAAATCAACTCGAGAAGTCTTACAAATAATGTGGCCATGATTTATCTCTCTGGTATCTAAAAAATTCTTGATCCAGCCAACTCATTCCAAATACAAATTAATTAAAACATGATATAATTTTAACCCTTGATATTTAAGACATGTATCTCCATACTAGCAGGTTGCTTAAATTCATCTTTCTCCTTTGCACTAGCTTACTCTTCATCCGTGAATGCGGATGTATTTTGTTAGCTCCATTATCCAATTTTTCATATTACTCTCATAATTTGGTTAATGATTATAACCACCTCTAGGAAAATCATTGTGTCTCATCCAACTTGTGATACTAATGATTCTAACCACCTTTGGGTAAATCATTTTGTATCATCCCACCTATATATCCAATGATTATAACCACCTATGGAAAACTCATTGTGTTCAAATATATCTAGAGTTTAATGATTATAACCACCTTTAGGCAAATCATTATCTTTATTCTACCCAATTAGGGCACATTTTCATTGTGATAGTTCTTATAACCACCTCTAGGAAAACCATTATCTCTATCTGCCCAATTGTGGTAAGTTTTTATTCTACCAATGATTATAACCACCTATGGGAAAATCATTGTTTTACCTTTTAGTGATTATAATCACCATTGGGTAAATCATTATATCAATACCATAATCCTCTTTTCAATGATTATAACTGCCTTTGGACAAATCATTACCTTTTTTATCCTAATTCCATCATCTTGTTTGTCTACCCAACTGGGGCAGCTCTGTATACCACTAATTCCAACTTCTTATAGGCAAATCAATATTTTCCACCCTATTTTATCTTTTTGGTCCCACCATTTCCTTCTTTTAAGGGAGCGATCACCAACCCTTTTTACCAATCGTTCCCTTGAGGGGCATCTACAATTCATCCATTATAATTATAGTCATATGCATACAGGACCTTTTCATTATTAGAGAAGATGTTATTGTGCTTATATCTTGCAACACCTTACCAAACAAGGGAAAATTGTAAACACCTAAAAATGGCCACAACTGACCTTCAAATAGACTTCAAACCAATTCTTAGCAACCATTTCAAATTAAGCCTAAGAATCATTAAACATCCCAAATTTGCTTATGCATCATTCGCCAAAGTTAGTAATCATGTTGAGACATCCCTAATTAGATTATTTTATCATATGAAATAATAACCTCTCATAGATTCATCCCTAATCACCTTGTGGCATCACAAATATCAATTTGGACTATGGACCTATTAAGTAGGGCACTTGATCAAATCTTAAAAGAGCTAAAATGCTAATAAAAAACAATTAACAAATTATACTAGATCAAATGCCTAGTTTAATTATCCATTTTTAATTAATGAATATCTAAAAAAACAAATTCAAAATTCAAAATATCCTAGCCTTTCATCATGCTCTTTATGAGTTATCAAGCTCTTTAAAAAATATCCTAAAATATCTAATTTGAGAGACATGTCTAGTAATTAAAAATCATAATTACTTGACAACTATTAACTCAATTGGATTTAGTTGTAACTCACCTAGGTTTAGTTTGAACCCATTCTAAGCTTAAACTTAACCTTAACTCACCTTGGGTGAGATTTAATTCTTAAGGATATAAATACATGGCCATGCCTATTAAATTCATAAGCTATTTGGGTGTGAAGTTATCATGCACAAATGACTTCAAAGCTTGGATACTATAGAGTTATTATGCAGGATTTGCTCCATGAGACTCATGCAAGTAGTGTTACCATGCCCAAATCTTAAGCCAAGAAACATCAAAACCAAGGTGCTAAGGAGAGAAGGAGCTAGGAAACATTCATTTTTAAAGACTTATTGATGCATAAGCTGAACAAGCCATTCAACAAATCCATTTTAAACTCCCAAGGAAGGTAAAATATGTGTTTCTTTTATGTTTTTTTTGTGATTTCATTTTTTTCTTACTAAGACCTCCTTAATGTCTAGGCTAGAGGTGTTAAGCACTTAGTGTGTTTATTTCATTGTTTTTATGAGACTAACACAAGACTAACCTCCCCTCTATGCCAAATTCCTAGTTCACAATACCATCTATTTTATATCTTTGTACTTCCTCTAATATATCATCCAACTTGATACATTTCTAAGTTTGTCTTTTGACATTTGTAATATATCAGCCTAGATCATACCATAATATGTCAATTGACATCTTCCATTTATATTAACCTAGACAATACCAATGGTTTATAGTTTATGGTTAGTTTTGGGTAATGGAACCATATATATTGAGGTCATATTTCATTTATAATAAGATTTATTACATTCATACACTCTTATTGCACTTGTATTTCTGACCTAATGAGTATTTGGGAGATTTAGTGGTTTAGAACCTTATTTTAGAGGTTTTATCTTATGGTTTCATTGAAGCTCAATATGAGGAGTCATTGTGAGTTTTTACCTAAGGATATCTAGGTCTTAATCCAACCATTTAAGGTCATAAACCTAAAAAAATATCTTACAAATATGCACTTGAGCCAAAATTTGAGATTGAAGCATCGATGGGTCCACCCCAAGGGAATTATTTCTATCCATACATTCTTTATTTTACTTAGTAGATTAGATTTTTATTTCTTGGTGGATGTATGTGTATATCCTTGGTTTGGATCTCCATTATATAAAATAAATTGGTATAGATATAGGATTTATTACACTTTCCATTTATTACTTTAGGTTGCATAGACCCTTATTTGGTTAAGCATTTCACCTTACATCTTTAAAATCCCTTACCCATCATTTGATTTATTTGTACCCCTTTACAATTATTTACTTAAGAATATTTAAAATCAAAAACATTTATCTTTGTTGAGATCTAGTGAGAGCTATATCTTAATGTCATAGGCTTAGGCTTTGGAACCATTTCTTTTTAAAAGTTGATATTTAGTTTATCTTTTGTTGAATCTATGGATATCAATGGTCCATACCCTCTAGTCTAAGTATATGTAGGCTCTATTGAATTTAACTTATTTGATTCATAGTATATTGAAATAAATAGGATAGTTGCAATTCATCCTAGCCCATGCATACAAAAACCATGACATCTATGGTGAATAGAATCAAAATAAATTAGAATCTAGAAAATAAAACAAGACATGTATGTTTGTTATATTAGGGGACCAACAATTCCACCTAGGTCATGATCTCTACAAGTGATGATTATGTCCTTACACATTCAAAGGCTTATATTTGTATAGAAATAGATAAATTTTTTCACAACCTAGATCTACACTCATAAATCCATAATTCCATCAAGATGTGTTTATTTCAATAATTTTTATTTTATATTATCCATTGATTATTTCAAATTATCAAACTGACTAGTTCCAATGAATTTCAGCCACTAGAGAAGATTTTAAAACACTATTTTAGATCGTGAAATAATATATATATATATATATATATATATATATATATATATATATATATATATATATATATATATATATCCTTATTTCAATAATTTTACCTTTGTTTTAGCTATAAAACATAAATAAAGTGAAATTTTTTGGAGCCACATCACTTATGTCCCTTGAATTATTATATTATTGGAACCTTTGATACTTCTCACTATATACACCTTGGCACATTATGATTTGTCATAATTCATAGATACGTGCTTATATCTTACACATTGGTGTACATGACATATATTTTTAGGAAGGGAATTATGCCTACATGGTTCTTATGAGTTACTCATTTGACACAACCTGTGTAAAACATGACATCATTACCAACATTATAGTCACCTTACATATGACATTCTTTAATCATATAAATCCCTATAGTTGCCTAAGTGGGGATGATACCCACATCTATCTCTCAATGAAACTTATATTGACATATATTAATTTATATCACACCCTTGTGTCTTATAAGCTTACATTATTTATACATATCCTTATATTACTTATACCTAGACACATGATAAATCTATGACTATATCTTATTCTTTGAATTAGTTTATTTACATTAAGGAATAATATTATTTCATTCACCATTATCCTAATTTTAGGATGCATCTACATTTAGATCTTCTTATGTAGTTAACTATATTACATGATTTTCACATGGACCTTTATCCATCTTTGCTACTATATTTATTATGGGGTGTTTTTATTCATATCCATATCATCATCCTCATTAATTATGAATCACATATATTGAGCCTTACATAAGGACATATTTATAAAACATTGATACTCACTATAGTAGTATATTTGCATTTATCTTTGCCTAATGATATTTCCTCTTCTATATGAAGTTTATACTCCTTAGAGTTACACATTGGATATTGAATTATATATGAAATTTATCTATATTTATATGACACTTGAGGCATGATTATTTTCCTACATCTAACCTACTATGGGACTTTTAATGCAATATTTTATTATAGTTACTCATGTTTTATGTAATTTTGGAATGACATTGGACATTGAAAATTTTAAATATTATTACACATGGTGGTTGTAACTTTATTATTTGAGATGAGTGATTGCAAACATAATTTATTCAATGACTCACCTTAAAATGGAAGCATATATTAAGGCATTAAAAAATGTATTGAGCAAAATATTTGAATAAACAAAATGGAGTAAAAGATTACCTAAGTATTTTTATCGAACAATTATTTATTCAACTATAGTGTGAATTTTGGATAGTGATAATTGGGGATATTTTAAGAGAAAATTTATCTATTTATTTGATAAATAATTGAATTGGGTTCCTAAAAACTCCCAGAGAACTATTGGCTATGATTTAACACTTGCTAGATTTTTTTTAAATGAAATAATTGAAATAGGAGCTTTATTTTCCATTGTTGTGACATTTTGGGAAAATAAAAACTAATCTTACTAATTCTTATGCTCCCATTTTCAAATTTAAATTATAATTAAAATTTTTTAAACGTTTACAATGAGAAGGATATGGAATTGATTACTTGTTGGAAATTGGCCATTATTGATAGTATAATAAAATTTGAAAAGAGACAAAAGGTGTGGATGGATGTATGACATAAAATCTTCCTCATCTTCTCTCTATGGTAATTCAAGGTAAACACTTCAATTATGTATTAATTTGATACATATATGAAATACTCACATATGTAATTCAAATTAGGGGCATTATGTAGCCACTCAATTTTAGTATAAGCCTTTTTATTACAATATTTTCAACACTATTTTATACATATGGGTCATCACCTTGAGTTATGGACTTATTGTCACTTTTTTGTATTTCATATTCTTATTTTTGTGATCCCATGACTTTCTTATCTTCTATTTTTTGATCTATCAAGTTTTAATTGTGATCTTAATCATATTTCTCTTTCCCTTGTCTATTTATGTGTGTTTCTTCTTTTGGGATAGGAACAATGGTCTAATGATTCTACTCGAGCTAGTATGGGTGAGCCAACTGATCCTATCATTTGTGGTTTTATGGGCCCTTCTATGCATGGTCATGTATTTACAGTGTTCAATCTATTTATCAATTGTTTCTATTTTCTTTTATTAGGTTTTACACAACAAAAAATCTATAATTCAAACCATGAGAAGCTTATACATAAAAATAATCTATGATCATTGTAATAATGAATATATCTATCTAAAATTATAATAAATATCAATTTTTTTTGAGAAGTGTTATTGAGGTTCCATTAAAGGTTTCAATATATTTTCAAGTTTAGGCACACTCTACATTGATTTATCTCTGGTCAAGGGATTACATTTTGTAATAAAATTGACCATATTAATTTATTTATGCTCAAATACTTGCATATCATATCAAAATTTATTTAAGGGATGTGAATGTAGTTACATATAAAAATTAGGGAGAGAATGTGGATCTTATTCTCTTAAATTAACCATTAAAACATATATAAACTATGAGGGGTATTATTCTAGCATGCAGACATGTAACTTTCAACCTCACCTTGGTAGATGCCTAATCCAACTTCTTATTCCATTATATTTTTCTCAAACATCTTATGTTAAGCTATGTCAAAGACATTAAAGATGAAAAATTAGACATTTATATCTACATATTCAAGAAAGCATTGGTACAATAAGACACAACATGCAATGGCACATAGACCCAAAATAATTTAAAACCCCAAAATAGTTAAAAATAGGCTCAACATAGTAGGATAGGTACATTGGTCAAACTAATACATTGGTGATTTAGACCAGGGCATGATTGGTGTATCACCAATTTTGTCCTTACATAGTTAGAGGTTTAGATTTGACATAGAGGAAGATACAAAATTTTACAACATATATCTACAGTAATAAATCCATAATTATAGTATGATGATAATATTCCAATCATTTTTTATTTCATATTATTCATTTGTTTTTTTTCAAATTATCAAAGTGGCCAGTTGCAATCATTTTTAGCCACAAGGGTAGATTTGAAATAACTATTTTACATTGTGAAATAATAGATCTCCTTAAATAAATCATTTTACCTTTATTTTAATCAAAAAATATAATAGGGAAAAACAATATGCTATTTTAATAACCATTCTTTTGGTAAAATTATTCAATAATTACTATTCAATAAATAGGAAATTCAGTAAAGGAAATCTATAGATGCAATATCCAAATGGATTCCTTGTAATTGTGATGTGATTTCTTGATCATTCGATCTGTTTCATGTGTCAAATGACTTAGGGTATATTTGTATGTATAAATTTATCATAGTAAAATTAGGGAACTATTAGCACACAAGGAGACATATAAATAAGATATAAAATCCAACCAAATAGGGGTAAAGAAATAATAACTTTGACCCAAAGGCCAAAGGGGCCCAACAAGAGCAATGACTAGTATTGGAACATTTTGATATTGGTCATACTAGTATTAGATTACTTCTTATATTATAAAATGACAAAAAAAAACATAATAGAGGAAGAAGTATATGGATACTAAGACTAAAAAAACATAAAAGAGAGATAAAACTAAAATACTAAGAACAAAACACGTCCACATAGAGAAGAATAATGAGTTATAATCTTAAGAAAAAGTGCCAATAATAGCCTAATGTTAACCAATGATCCATATGTATAAAAATTTGTTAATGACATTGAAATTAAAAGGCTTGTACCAATATTATGTGTCTACACAATACCCCATTTTAATGAGTGTGTGTTTGCATATACATTAAATTAAAATAAATAAGGGTGGATATGAGTGTTACTATGGTCACCTTGCTACCTGTAAGTTAAGCTTGAAGTTAATACCAAATATGAAAATGATTTGAAATAAAAAATGTTGAGAGAGCTTAAATAATATTATATTCTATCTCTAATAACCTAAAAAAAAAACCCATATTATTTATATTTTCATGGATGTCTTGTCTACTACTAAGGATATAATAAATGATTATCAATGTTCCTATGTCAACATCTCAAGTGTAGCTACATGTGGATGTGAATTTTTATAATAAGATCAATATATGGATAAATTTATAAAAATGTGACCACTTAAGTAATTTGATAATTTAAAATAAATATTAGAAATGAATACATCTAATTTTATGTTAACCATGTTATTGTATTTAAAAAATCTTGAATAACCATTAGTCCTGCTAATCCTATCAACTGGTAAAATCTCTAAACATTGGATCTTCCTGACCTTGCCAAGTGAAAAAATTTTCTTCCTAGATAAATAGGAAAACATATAATATAGGTTATTTGTAACCTATTGACATATATGTATCCTCTTGACATATTTCTAACATATTCAAATCATGTAATTAAAAATAGAATAAGCTAAATGCATTCCCCCCTTCTGAAGTGAGGGAAATACCTATGTATCATCATCTCAAAATAAGAGGATTATGCACACTATGCATAACATAAATAAAATCAAAGTTTGTGGTAATTATGAAAGCACATTTGCAACACATGTATATACTCATATAAATATTTCATCATTAAAATCTCATTGATACACTAACACTAATATACCAAAGCAAGTAAGTATATAAAAAATGAAAATGGGAAAAAATGATATGACCCATGATAAACAAGATATACAAATGCATGCACACATAATATTAAACCCTAATGTGAATAAGATGTAAAGTAAGACATATAGAGAGAACATGTATTGATATAAGTAATGTATAATTGATAGACATATGGATATATTATTCCACCAATGAGAAATGTGTAATAAATGATGCAAAATAATATGATGACTCTTTATTAGGGATTGATACATGTTCATAAAAGGTTTCCCCAATCATAGGCAAGATATAGTTTATGTTTAATCAAAATTTTGAATTAATTTGGTGATTAACCCTAACTGAGGTAAATTAAACATAATATAACATATGTTTTAAATTAACTTGTGACAATTAGAATGAGATAAAATATTAAATTTGACAAAGTATAATCAAATAAAAAAATACTAGCTATGAAAAAATGAAAGATTGAGCTATATACTATATGAGATATGACTATGTGAAACTAATAGATGGTTAGAACTGATTGATAGGTATTGATTGTAAATGTCCACAAAGACTGATACTAAAATTGATAAAGGACATGCTTGTCAAAATTGGGACATGATTGACTACCACTATAGTCATGAGCTAGTCGATATTTTCCTCTACTGAAAACTAAAGAACTCAATTCATAAACATTTGTGACAACTTAAATTACACTTGTTTTTAGATATTTGACCTTTGAATGTGCATGAAGAACATACAAATTTATTATTCAAAGTTGAAAACCTAATAAGGATTTCAATACCTAAAAACATGCATATATAAAAGAGGGAGATTAATAGGCTGAGTTGACCCAAATCACCCTTGTGATAAATGAACGTTGCCTATGTATCTAATAATCTAAAGAGGAAAATAAAGACCATGTAGTTCTCTCACTTAGAGTGATTTTTTAAATCATTATCCTTGATATGTGTGTGTGTGTGTGTGTGTGTGTGTGTGTGGATTCAATACTTGATCATGTTTTACTTTGACTTGGATAAAATAGGCTCTTGACTTGGATAACTACTATTTAATATGATTATAATTTGAATTAATATGAAATGGTAATATTTTCTCAATATGAAATAACGTAAGTATGACTCTGTACTAAATTTTCCAAGTGGTATAAAAGGTGACTTAAGTGTGATTTTATATAATCCAAAATGGGAAATCATCACCTTACCTATCCCAAAACTATAGATCAATCTGTAAGGGAGGGTTCAAATTTTAATGGAGATCATTATAAGGGATAAGGATAGGATAAACCCATTGGGGTAAAAAAACATATACCACTATTGTCCCTTATTAGATGTTTTTGTCTTTAAGTGAAATGTGTGAATTTTGGGTCTAAGGTGTTTGTATAGATGCTTAGATGGATTTTTAATAGTTCAAAACATCTATATAGATAAAAATTTAGAAAGGAATAGGTTCACATAGGTGGTTAGGATAGAGTAAGGTCATGAAATAGGTCCAAATTAAGTGCTCAAGTCAACTAAAGTGAACTACAGACAAAACTAACATTATCAAGTATTTTTGACCAAAATTGAGTAATTACATTTTCTCATCATTTCATCTAGATGTGAAATTATTAGATTAAAGGAAATATATACTGAGTGTATACAACACACTTTGCCTTTGGGAGAAATATCCAATCATGAAATGTGTTCCATGCTTGTAATAATGTAAAAATAGTTAATTTTTATATATGAAACTAAAAACTAGAATATAACTTGAATGTGAAAAGATTTAAAAATAATGAGGAAAGAGTACACATGTATGTGTAAAACCAATGTTGATCTTGTAAATTTTATTAGGGATTATGCTTCTTTGAAGCATTTGGATAATTGATGCTTCCCATGAAGCACTAGGAGATGTTGATTTCTAAGCTAAACCAATGGATAATTTAAGGGTGATCAATCCCTAATTTGAATTAAACTTGTATAGAAAATAAAACCCATTTAGGGATGTATAAATATCAATTTGTGTTGTTGGAATTTATAACCCCAAAACTTGAAAAGAGTTGGAATCCATAATGAATCTATAGGGAATAATGCTAGAGGAACTGAACCTCTTATGAATTATGCAATTTAGCTAAATCAACCACTACAAATGGCATGTAGATTTAATTGTCATTTTTTCCCTTAGTTCATGAATGTATGATCAAAATATATTGGATAATATCCATACTCCTACCATGTCTATAGATAATAAGCCATATTAAAAGCATGGCATGAATTTATAGCATTCCCTCTGAATTTAAAAAATAACATAGTGTACATGAATATGCATCATGCCCTCCATTATGATAATTGTAAATTTGTAACTGTATGTAGATTCAAATTTGTATATTATTTGTGAAACTTGTGCATGATTATGTATCATGCACCTAAAATTGTATTGATATGTACTTTATTATTATAATGTAAGTACATATGCATGGTATATGACTCCATAATTTGTACCAATTATTGAATTTTGAAATATTTTAAAACTTTTGAAACTGTGTTATGTAATGAAAACTAATTTGTGCTCTGAAAGGGATTGTATCATGTATGAAAAGACCATTGAAATGCCCCTCCTTTTGATGTGTGGGAATTGAATCATAAAATTCACTCATCTCAAAATAAAATTTAACTATATCATGTGTAGTAATATTAATTATTGATAATGTAGCATATATGGAAATTTTATTAGCACGGGAAAATATGTACTATTCTAATCATGTATGTGATAGATGAGGCATGTACTATATAAATGTATCAATGAAACTCATAGTAGTAAACTATGAAATTAGAATCCTATGCATTACTTAGTGCATGATATGGATCATGGTACTCATCACAATTAACAAGATCAATAAGCACACAAGAAAAACAAGTGCAATGTTATATAATAAGGCTAAGGGCCACATACATTGGACATGTTCAAATGTCACATAAGTAAATATTATACATACAAGTCCAAGGGCCACACACAAAGGACATGATAATGTCTCAAACAAGGGACATATCTAAATGTCATGCAAAATAAAAGGCTAAGTGCCTAAATAAATGAATATATTCAAATTTCATGCATACCAAACAAGATCTCATAGATATGTTTAAGTAGTTTTCACACAAAGGGTCAATGGCCATACATAATAGACAAGCAAGATCTAATATATTATGTACAAGTAATAACATCAATGGAGCATAGAAATATAAAGATAGTCTACATCACACATATGTAATGTGATCATATCCTATAAAATATAATATCCATGTACAAAATATAATATATAAATATTAACATGACATTTTTAAAAGTGTGTATAATAGACAGAGGAAAATCCTAGGTTGATAGTTCTGTATTGATGAGTTTTTAGGTCTCTACCACATTTCCAATCATCATAGATCAAGGCAAGATATTGCTTTATTTGCATTAATTACTTATTTTTATTGGAAATTCACCCTCTAAGAGATAAGGAGCACATTTTATTTAATGACCATCACCTCCATATTTACATCCATGGATGTGAAGAAAGTTAGAGCAAGCGAGCGCAACCATGGCCCCGAAGTAGGTGAAAAAATTCATTACAAAGGTCTTCCATGAGGTAAAGTTAATGATTTTGAATCTCCATTAATTGATGTTGTTTTGGATGTGCCTAGATTTGACAAAGCCTATCATTTATTTGAAAATTTTACTTTGATTGCTTATTTTTTTGGTTGAGTACCCCCTGAGATCCTTCTGAAGCAATGGGTTCACAACCATTGGTAAGGCCATGGTGTGAAACTTGAAGGAGTCCAAAAACTTACAAAGGATTTTTTTTATTTTGATTTTATAACCCAGAGCACTACAAAGCTATTGTAAATAATTGGATTTAATTCATTCTCAACACATTGGTTGTGTTTTCTCACTGGACTTGAGACTTTCAAGTCTCAGAACAAGAAAAACTAAAAATCCATGTATGGGTTAAATTTATTGGCTTGCCTCTTTCCTTATGCATTTTATAGACCACCTTATAAATCCCATATGGTATTTAGTCCATGAGAATATCAAGTTATTTATGGCTCATCCTTAGAAGAAGGTTTGTGTGGAAGTGGATCTGTCCCATGATTTGAAAGATTCTACTGATATACAAATTGGATCTAACCACTTTTCTTAACGTGTCTTATATATCAATCTCCCAAATACTTGACTTCAGTGTCAGTATTTGGAATACATGATCTAGGAGTGCCCTTTGATGGTACACACACCCCTTACTCCTTAGGAAAAAGGTGGATCTAAAGCCAAATCTCATAATGGAAATAATGATGGTTGGAATACCATCACCAATAAGAAAAATAAAAACTCCTCCAAAAGTGGTGTAGGCCATAAAATTATTTATTCAAACCTTTTAGAAATAATTATGCTTCAACTTATGCTAAAAATTTTGCCTTGCCTACCAGAGTTTCTCCTCTTCTTGTGTGTATGCCACAAGTAGTGGCCTCGCTAGTTGAGATTCCACCTTCTATGTCACAGTCACAACCGTCTCCTAAGGTGAGTGCCCTAGAGGAAGAATGGAGCCTAGTCACCTTGGACCATAAAATAGTATTTTGGTGCTCTCATATCCCATCTCTATCTCCTAAAGAGGAAGAATATATGGTAGACAAGTGACAAAATTTAGAATTACTGATTTCATGCCTAATAAACTCATGTATAATAAGTTTTTTATGTTGGAAAGTCTCATAAAGGAGAATGACATGCACCTCAATCTTGACCAATTATTGTGTATTCTTAGAATGTTTAAGGTCTTACTGATCCATTACATAAATATGTGGTAAGAAACAATTTCCAAATTTTCTGCAACATGAAGATTCTTTATTTGAAATAGGTTAAGATTTATGGCTTCTTACTTTAGAATGCAACATGAATCATCTAGCCTAGGGCCATTTATTATGCTACTAGGCATGATGTTGGATGTGGTGGGGATGCCACTTTTTTGGCTTCAAAGCTAGCTCAAAATATTGTTTCATGGGGTTCAGAACCTAGCCACCAAGTGGTGTGGACCCTTTTTGACATTAATAACCACATCATTAGGTTGGTAACTTTATACACCTCTAATGATATTATGGAGTGGGCCACCTTGTGAGGTGGTTGGCTAACTCTATCTTAGATTCTCATTGGATCCTCTATGGTGATTTCAACATGGTGGAATTAGTAAAGGATAAATAAGGATGCCTTCCAATGTAGTGGTGTGATGATAAGCATGAAGCATGGTTTTATATGTGTAATAAGCTTGGGGTGTTTGATCCAAACCATCACTAGAGGAAGAATTTAGACTCCCCTTGGTTTAACTAGTCCAACTATCGATAGGGAGAAGATAAGGTACTTTAGTGCCTTGATAGAGCTGTACTGGTAGAGTAGGATATTTTCTATTTTTCTCTAATCTAGGATAGACCAGTCTTAGTCATTATTGATAGCTTCTTATCAGATCATCAACCTATTTTATTTAACATTGAATGGACTTCTCCTCAAGTTAAGCCTACGTCCATGCAACTCTATTTCAATACTACCTACCTCCAGCATGAAAGAATGGTGGGGCATATTGTCAAAATTTGGAATTTGGTCCCTCAGCTAGAAGGAGACCCTAGATATATCTAGTGGTGGTTTGATGTTTTTTTTCATATTTCCACCTTTATTCTGATCTATGGTAAACAAGTGACCATTTTTAGATGATGTTTACATAATGCTACAAACCATAAGTATATCTGAGCTTCATAAGAGCTAGATCAGTTGCCTCTTAATGCCTACCTTTAAAATCAATTGGCATATTGGAGACATAAAGCCCAAATTGAGGAAGCACACAAAAACAAAGAAGCTCAACTGAGAACTCATATGCATTGGTTGAAAATTGGTGACAAAGTTTCTAAGGACTTTTTCCCCTTCTCTGCTCTAGGAGAGATACTGATAGAA
Source organism: Torreya grandis (assembly GCA_037957365.1). Lineage (NCBI taxonomy): Eukaryota > Viridiplantae > Streptophyta > Pinopsida > Cupressales > Taxaceae > Torreya > Torreya grandis. Next base: position 3,177,879 of record JARHVA010000325.1, on the reverse strand, counting down.
TCAAAGTTGTCAAGCAAGGAAACATTGGAATTAACAAACTTATTGAAATTCTAAAATCCTTTGTTCATCATTATCATGATGTTTTATTGGTGAAAAATTAATCTCCATAGAGGGAGGTGGCTCTCCTTCAATGCCTCTAGGTTTTTCCTTGTAAAGTCTCCAACTCTTAAAGAGTTGCATGTGATAGGCCCTTATATCTTAGTGACCTCCATGAGGCTATTAAATAGATGAAAGTGGAAAAATATCTAGGAATTGATGGTTTCCCATGTGAGTTTTATCAAACCCTTTGGGATATTGTTGGTCTAGATCTTCAATAGGTGTATTCTAAAGCTAATCTAACCAATTCTCTGGGAACCCATATTAATCAAGGTAACATCAAGTTTATTCCCAAGGTTGGTGATCTTAAAATTATCACAAATTGGAGGCCTATTACTTTTCTCAATGTATCTTATAATATTATTCTAAATCTTTAGCTCTTAGGGTGAATCACATTATCCCTTTAATTGTTAGGAGTGAGCAAACTGGCTTCATCCAAAATAGGTTCATTCTGGATAATGTCATTGCTATCTGGGAAGGTATGAAATGGGATCAACTTTATAAAAATAAGGATTTGTTTTTAAATATTGATTTTGAGAAAGCCTATGATTGCATTGAGTGGCCATTAATTTTTCCCATGCTACAAGCACTTGGTTTTGGCCCCAAATTTGTTCATATTATTAATATGCTTTTTTAGGATGCGGGGGGTTGTATCATTATCAATGGAACCCAATATTATTGATTTTAACATCACTGTTCTATTTCAAAAGTATTTAATTTAACCCCTTATTTATATTTGCTTGTAGTAGAAGGATTTAGCTACCTCCTAGCTAACTATGCTTTTCAGTGTCTGGTGAAAGGTATCTCCCTCCCATAGTCTAATAGATAGATTTTAAATGGTCATTTTATGGATGAATCTTTTCTCACACTTCAATATGAAGAAGAATCCATTAGAAATACTATGGAATGTTTCCACATTTTTTGTTTGGCTTCAGGATATTATATTCAATGGAGGAAGACCCAGTGTTATAGATAGTCCCTGGGCCCCAAACCTCCTTGGTTAGAGGAATTTCAATGGTAGTAGATTATACTAGGAGTTTAGTTTATGTTTTTTGGCATTCCTTTTGCCTTTTAGGATCCTCCATCTAACTTATGGTCCTATGTGGTGTAGAGATTTGAAAAAAAATATCATTTTTGATCACTAAGCCTCTTTCTCTTGTTGGCAAATTTCTAATTTGATCTAAAGTTTTGGTAGCTATGTATGTTATTATTCCTATTTCTGGGCCCCTTTTAATGCTACCTAAAACAAATTAGAAAAAATTCTAAGATATTTTATTTGGGATAACTCTGAGGGGCATACGGGCTTCCACAGATTTGCTTGAAACATTTGTTGCCATCCCAAGGAAGCTAGGGGACTGGGTCTCCTAGATATTAACATTCAAGGACTTATTATTGGTGCCAAATAGATTATTATAGGTATTTATGGGGATGAAGTCTAGAATATTATTCTTTACCATTGTATCTCTTAGGGAATCCCATGTGGTAGAAAGGCTTGGCAAGGCCTTGGGACTTCATTCTCTGCTCATTACCTCAGTACCTATTAAAATTAAGGGTTCCTTTATGATTCAAAGTTTATAGAAGGCTTGGGAGAAACTTAAGACTCACCTTAACTGGGTAGGTGAAGGGTTTAGGAATTGTCTTTTCATTAACTCCCAGTCCCTTTGGTGGTCACCTTGCCTAAATTTTCACAACATTCACTTTGCTTTGGTTCCTTGGATTAAAGGGTTATAACTCTTCATAAAAGGTGTGAAGGTTATCAGTGATATTTTTTACATAGAGAATAGGGTCTAGCTCACTTGGAAACAAATTCAAAATAAATTTCATTTAATAAACTCAGATGTAGAGGCTATTTCAAAAATTCAAGGCTCTATACCTGATGAGTATTTGCATAAAATTAGAGTCAATTCCCTTACACCTTGGTGAAAGGATCGGCACCAACCTACATCCACCCCCTTCACTTGATACTCTCCTCAATTGAGGTATCATTTACTTGATCCACAACATATTTCAGATGATATGTTCAACATCAAAAAAAATCTCCATTCTAGATATGGGATCTAGGCTTGTAGATTTAGTACAGTGTCTTCTACTTCTATTAAGCCCAAAAAAGCTCATTTCTTATGGTGCCTTATCTACTAGGGCTTGCTTATGGGAGACCAATTCAAGCATTTGGGTGTGCCTAACCCCATCTTCCTAGATATTTAGCAACTAGAGACTATTAAACATATTTTCTAGTTTTGCCTACATACATAATCTATGTGGTACTATATACATTCCCTTTTCCAGCCCTTTCATCCTAAATTCTTCATGTGGAAGATGGCTCTCTTGGGGGACTCAGATCTATTGCTTGTAAAATATAAATTTTTGGTATATCTTTTGAGCTAACATTTTGTTTCAAATATAAAATGTTATAAACTATGCGCAATTTAATCATGAAGAGTTAGAACACAATTTTTTTGTTACTAACAAAATTATTGTTCTCTCTAATGTTACTCTTCAGATTCAAAGCCAAATAGACAAGGTCCATATAGAAATTGACCACCTCTAGTGTTTTCTCAATTACTAGAGAAATGCTCCATGTGAAATCAGTTAGGAACCTCTTGAACCCCCAAAACATCCTTCACCCCTCAGGGATGAGGACATGGGCCACATCAATAGTAGTTTAGAACCAAATGTAAGAGTCACTCTCCATGACGATCACCACCTCGTTGGTCTTTTCCTCATTGTGGTGGCTTGAGTGGCTTGTCCAAATTTGGAGGTGATGGCAGAGGCTTGGGATCTCCTCCCCCATCCCAGGATGGTGACATCAAAGGCTAGGGATTGCCTCTCTAAGGCAAATTTCTATGCTTGGCTTTGGTAATTTCCCTTGAAAGAAATCAAAATGAGGCTTTAGAGGCTAAAAAAAACATTGGTTGGGAGCTCTTACCTATTGATGAGGATCATCCTACCTTGGGAGGATGGGGTGATAGGGTCTGTCATCTCCTCCACCTCCCCTAACATCCATGTTTATTGTTACTTAATTATTCTCATTATTATTATTTGTACCTTTCTTTATCTGCTTTCCTAGCAATTATTGATGTGATGTAATATTTTATGGGTGTGTTCATTTTCTAACCACTTTTTTGACTTGTCACAAGGTGTTTTCTTTCCCTTGGTATGTTTTTGCTTGTGGGGTATGACTTCTCCACCCATTTTTTTATATGATTAGAGTTGTACCATATCTTGTTTTATAAATATATAAGCACTCTTAAATAATAATAAAAAGTGTGTATAGCTCAACAATATATGATTCATAGAATGATAACACCTATAAATAATGTAACATGTGGAAAATATTCCCACAATTTATCAAGGCTACTAGGTAGAGGAACTTCTAACATCTTAGTCCATGTAAAATATGTATGTCCTATATAACAATCATGAATACCATTGAAATGCACGTGTGATAGAAAAATATTATTTTATCTACCAATCATGAGATAAATAGCATATGCTAATGATGTAAAATATATTATTAATTATGCTCAAGTCCTAATTTTGGATTTTTATAATATTTATAAAGTTTTTGATTTTCTGAATTTTTTGTATTTTTTTCATTTTGAAATAGACCAAAGGAAACTAAAAATATCCATGGATTTAAAAATAGAAGAGAGGGAATGTATATGAACAATACAAAACATATATCAATGTGAAGTATGTGCTAAAAATGATGGCATGGCCATGTATGAGCAAGATTCCCCCACTGTATATGTGAATTGTGGTTGTAAGACACGTGGGAGATATAATGAGTATATAAAGGATTGATTCTACATACTTTTTTCATCAAATGTACCTTTTATCAAAATATTTAACATGTATGTATGAGTAATATAACACATAAAAAAAATATTTGGCATGAACAAATACTGATGTGTATACTATAATTGAGTGAAACATAAATAAATTTATATTATTAATGATGTATGTGTTAAGGTTTTAATTTATATGTGACACTAGGTTTAGGGAAAGATCAACCAACTAATGAATATAATGGTAGTCATTCCTATCTTCTACTAGTCGATATTATCCTTGTTATAAATTGCAATTTTGTTAGTATAGACTGTGGAAACATAAAGGTAAATAGAAAAATATGGTAGAATGGATCACTATGCTAGATTTTTTAGATCCAGAAAGTGAAAAAGAAAAGCTAAGTGATCAAAAATTTATTAAGATAAAATTCCTTAGAATAATTTATCATATCAATCACATGTGTAATAAGTAAAAGAGTAACATGATCAAGAAATCAAGAAGCTATGTACAATCAATTTAAAAAAATAATAATAATTTCAATTTTTAGAATATTTTAAATTGTAACATGCTAACCAATGATCCCATAAATATGCAAGTCATAATAATTTTTTACAAGTGGTATAAGGATCAAATTTCATGAATGAATTATGCTAGATGTGTATGAATTAGAATCTAAAAAACTATCATGTGCTATAATAAAACTATCTAGATCAATACTCATGTAATCATGTGGAGGAGGAGTAACTCTAAGAGATGTAGAATGATGTGAAATATGATGATAACTAGTATAATATTTTGTTAAGTGTTAAAATCATTGATAAACATCTTGATCGGTATGTTTCACAAATTTATAAGATGTTTCCTATGATGGTAATTGTTTGGAACTAGACACATTTTTTCGATAATATTTATTTTGTATTAGTTACTTTTGAGATCTTGATACCTTTTTATGAATTGGTTGAATATAAATATTTTTCCTAAGTGCAACAATTATAAATATACTTTATTCTTGCATAGATGTTTCAATTAACTATGGTGATGAATGGGGAGGAGGAGATACTAGATATATTATAGAGGGTACTCATATCTAATTCTTGAAATTGTAACAACTTTATTACAATGAATGTAATTTAGGCATATATAAACCATATAAGGTACATCACATAATTTGTTTAACCAAGGGAATCATAGTATCATGTCAAAGACCCCATTTTATACTATAACTAGAAATGAAGTAGAGTGTATAACATGGCCTACTTGAAGAGGCAACACAATGTGTCCCAAAGTAGTTTGTTGTTTCCCATTAAATATCTTGGCACTTTTGGAAGTTGTTTGTATGTTATATTGTGTGTAACCCACTAAATAGAGTAATGTCATTGTACATGCATTATCACATTATCAACTAACACACTATGAATGGGTTGTTGATCAATATAAGCTTGTATACATAAAACATGTAAATTAGAATCATCATCCACTATCTCACTACCATAAAAAGTAATCATAGGATGTGGTTGAGTGGTTTGAAAAATTATACCAATAATTAAATCTAATGGATGATCATATGACTTAATAGATGGATATTCATTGTAGATATGATGCACTAATGAATTATTCTTGTTAGCATCATGGTTTACTAAAAATATTCAATTTAACATTTTCATTTTTTTAGGCTTAGTTTCCTCTATAAGAGTGCTCAACTCTAATATTTTTACTGATAAGATATTGAATAAGGTGCTTGAGATTTAAACATCTATTAGTTGAATGGCAATTACATCTATGGTAATAAAATTATGCATCGTTATCAAAATATATGCCTTGAGGAACTTAAGCATATCAAACTATAGTGGTGGAGGTAGAATAATTAGATTGAATCCAATAAACTTTTGTAACAATTTATGAGGTGGTTGTGGTAATATATGAAATTACCTCCTTGGTTGATATGATCAAACAAACTTGTTATAGGGTTGAAAAATAACATTAACTATGATCTTTGCATCAAACTTAGTATTTATTGGCTTAGATTTGTAAAATGGTTTACTTTGAAACTTCATTGTGGAAGTAGATGTAGGTTCATATTTGACCTTGTTCAAAGCAATAAGATTGAATTATATTTTTATTATTGAAGAACAAAATTCCTCAAATGATCTAATTTTTTTGAAAATAATTGACTCATTCAAAGGTGTAAGTAAACGTAGTTTTAAAGTGTCTTGTAATTCATTATCTTCCAAGGTGTAAGTCATTTTTGGAAAGCATGGTCTAATAATTAAGTACATAATCACTAATAGGCTCATTAGTTTCTTTCTTAAGCTTAAAAATTTGTGTATAATAAATATTTTCATCAGTGTTAATATCAAAATTCTTAGGAAATAGATTTTCTAGAGGATTAAATTATTCAATTGATTTAATAGGTTAATCATAAAACCAATGCAAACCTTAATATTTTAAAAATCTTATAAAAAATAAGTTAGAAACTTGTCATTGAAATCATAATCCAAACATGCCACATGAAAGGATCTAATATGATATTATGGATCTCCTTTAACTTTATATAATATAATTTTATAAGCTACAAATTCTATAGGTAAAGGGCATGATGCAATATTAAGTGCTAAGAGATTATGAAGAAAGGCTTGTAAATCTATTGATTGACTAGTTTTTGACATACCTTACTCTAAATACAACACCTTAGCATGAAAAATGGAAATAGTTTGCACGAGAGATTGTGTAGTAGGCAATGTATGTGATGTAGTATGCATAGCTATCAAAGTTCTTATATGGATCATTTGGTTAGGCATGTACATAGATATCTATTATAATCCTTGTGTTTTACCCAAATCTAAAGGTGTGGATGTAATAATAGTATAACTAGGATAATTAACAACACTTGTGGTAGGGTGATCATGAATGAGTGGTTCTTTTTGTGCATTGAGATTAGAATTTTTTTATTTTTATGCATTTTTAGAAGCTAAAATGACTTCAATTAATTTTGGTAGATATTTTGGCAATTGATAGAATTATTCTTAAAATGTAGATAAATGTTGGACTTGTGCATGATCTACACTAGTAAATTCATCGTGATGAATCCCATCTGAGACTTCATAATTATATTATGCATTATGATCATCTTAATAGCTTGTTAAGTAAAATTATATTCTTGATAAAAAAATTCTTCAAAAGAAAGAGAACCATTTTTTGCACTAGATCAATCCATTTTAATAGGGTTTAAAGGGATTTGAATGTGCTCAATATGGTCCCATTTTAACCTAGCACTACATCTTAAAGGAATAATGGAGGTTGTTTTTTAGATGGAATAGAAAACTAACATGGAAATGATATTGTAAACAACATCTAAAAAAATTATAGAAATAGGATTTTTTTATGTATGGAGATTAATAAATTCCTCTAAAATCTAAGGTCAAAATAAAGTGATTTCAGTGTTAGATATTAGATTTGAGGTCAAAATAAAGTGATTTTAGTTTCAATGATTAAATTCAAGGTCAAAACCAAGTTCTTTTAGTGTCAGATATATATCCAAGGTCAAAAGAAAATTATTTTAATGTCAAATATTTAGGAATTTATATAAACCCCAAGATAAATTTTTTGAAGCAAAGCTTGAATAAAAAGTGGGTTCACCAATATGTTTTGTTATAATTTTAAATTATTGTGGTGATTAACCCTAATCTAGATAAATTGAATAGAATATAGAACATGTTGTAAATCAACTTGCTACAAGTAGAATATGAGCAAAATATTGAATTTGATAAAGTGCAATCAAATAAAAGAGGACTATGAAAAAAATGAAAGACTTAGCTGTAAGTTATTTGATATTTGAGTGTGTAAAACTAATATATGGTTAGGACTAATTGATAGGGATTAATTTTTCAAGTGCATAAAGACTGAGGCTAAAAATGATAAAGCACATGATCATCTAAACTGGGACATGATCAACTGCCACTTTAATCCTAAGCTAGTCGATCTTGTTCTCTACTTAAAATCAAGGAGCTTATGTCATAATCATTTTTGATATCTTAAATTACTCACGTGTATAAATATTTGAGCTTTAGATGTGCACAAAAGACCTAAAAATGACTTCTTCAAAGTTAAAAACCTAATAAGGATCACAATAGTTGAAAACCTATAAATAGAAAAGGAGGAGAGTGTAAACGGTTGAGCTAACCCTAATCAACCCCATGATGATTGAACGTTGCCTATGTATCCATTACTTCAAAGAGGAAAATCAAGCTCACATAGCTCTCCCACTTAGAGTGCTTTGTGAAATAGTGATCCTTGAACTATATGAATGCATTTAGAGATGTCTTGAATACTTGATCATGCTTTTACTTTACTTGGATAAAACAAGCTCTTGACTTGGCTTAGGACTGATTCAATTGATTAGAATAAGAAATGGGAAGAATAGGGAAACGTTTCTCAAATTGTAATATTGTAAGTGTGCATTTATATTGAAATTACCAAGTGGTAGAATATGTGACTTAAGTGTTCCTTTATAACACTCCAAAAAGAGAAAACAACATGATGCATATCCTAAAAATATAGATCAATCTGTAAGGGATGGATCAAATTTGTAAAGTGATTGTTATAAAGGCTAAGGACAGGTTTGATCCATAAGGGAAAAAATGTCTGCCACTATTTTCCCCTACTAGATGTTCTTGTCCTTAATAGAAGTATGTGAATTTTGGGTCCAGGGATGTTTCTATAGATGCTTAGATGTGTTTTTAGTAGTTTAGAACATTTATATAGGTGTAAGATAGTAATTTAGAAAGGACTAGGTCTGCTTACATGCTTAGGATAGAGTGAGGTAAAAAAATCTTAGGATAGAGTGAGGTAATTATCAAAATTTTGATCACAAATTAAGTGATAAAAATTAAATAAAGTAAAGTGAAATAGGGAAAACAATGAGATTATCAAGTATTCCTGACCAAATTTGAATGATCACAATTTATAAATCACGAACATAAAACATGATCCACTATATAAAAGATGTAATAGATAAAATGCATGAGTAAATATGTGTCTCTATGTAAACAAGATGTAATCAATAAAATCACAATAAATGACATGCCCCTAGTAAATTTTAGATGTGTTGTCCAAAAATATTTGAATAAGTCCCTCAAGTTAGATGTCAAAATATGTGCCAAAGTGGGTGGAATGCTACCACAAATTGTAGAAATCGATTAAAGTAGATAAAGTACACCCAAACTGAAAACTATAATTAATTTCATCATTTGAAACTATTATTTTTAATGATTTGATCTCTAAAAGAGAATTATGGTTACACAATGAGATATCATGCCCAAGTGATTAGATTGTTCGATAGGAGATGATAGACGAGATGCCCATAGAAGTAGTAAGTATTAAAACCATCACATGTTTTTCCATTTTAAAGTATTTTTGAAAAAACAATATTTTTAGAATGTTAAAATAGGTTTTGATGAATTAATCATAATTTCCAATTTTGGTCATACCTTTTTAACAGTGTCCAAACCCGCTTTAGTCATAATTCTGAGTGGCCAAACCCATGATATTAACTCGATAATAGTCATAGGGCAACAATTCAGGGGACAATTCGATAGTGGCCATGCACCGTAGCTTCAATATAGAACCGTACATGAAAGGAGAAAATGGTGAGTCATTGTCATGATATTAATTTTCAGTAGAAAATCTTTCATGATAGTGTTTTAAATCATGGAAGTCAAACCAATTCATTTATATATTTTTTTCAAAATGTGTAATGAAGATAAATAGAATTTTTCCCATTTCATTTCTCTATCATGATATGTTATTTTTGTGTTCTTGAAATATTTGTCAACCAAATTTTTTTTGTTTTGGATATATATATATATATATAGTGATGTAGAACGATCTTGATATTCACACTATAAATGAATGATGGAGAAGATTCATGAGATGGCATCGAGTACCGAAAATTAGGCATACAATGATATAATAAATCTATAACATGTTAGCTGATTGGGTATTATACTATATTATTGTCAACATTATTTGAGAGATGGGACAATGACACTTGCGCTTTCCGAGTAAACTTGGGAGCAAACAATGAGACAAAAAGATGTATGGAGTATCATATAAATACTTATTAGAGCCCCTAGGTTGATTTTATAGGATGTGACTGGAGAGAGGCATATCTCAACCAAAAATTATTATAAAAGTGATAGTCATGGGTGTGTGTGAGATAGAAGGAGCTACACATAGTACCTACTTAAACGACATATTGTTTGGATATGATTTTCAATTGTGGCAGTATTTGATTATTTTATTAGTTTCATTCATAACATTTAATCCCAATGTGGTTGTCATTTCATATGGGATGCAATTTATTATATATGATATAGAGGAACATCATATGATGTATGAATAGGCAAGATACACGCTTACACATTTATACATATAAATATGTGAAGCACATGTATAGTATAAGAGCATATTCCCATCATGAGGTTCATAAGTATTCCTTAAAAAGATGTGGTGATTGAGAATCTGTGTGTAACCAAGTAAGTGGTGATACATTTAAAGAGGCCAGAGACGAGATACTATTTAATATCATCAAATTATAGATATGAGTTATAAGATAGAAATATTATATGACACTCATATGTAATACATATAAGGTGAATAATGCATACACTTTAAATAAATTTAATAAAAAAAAAAAAAAAACACTGAAAATGATATTTAAATGTTATATTTGCCATTTTCCACCACCTAAAATAACTTGCAAATATCATTTAAATGTTGTTGCACAAATGTCATAAAGTGACACAAAAATGTAAAATAGAAATGACATTTATTTTTAGTGAAAAAACATATAAAATTTAATTTACGATATTTTTAATAAACAAAATGACATTGGATGGATTATTGTTCCTTGTTCTTTTAAGTGTGATAAAATGACATTTAAATATCATTTGATAATATTTAGATTATATGTTATAAATTGATATTTAATTGTGGTTTTTTAAAATCTAATAATCATCTCTTAGAATATTTACATGTTACGAATGACACATGCAATGATATTTAGGTGACATTTCATAAATATTCTAATGACATTTAAATGTGATTCTTTTACATATAATAAAATATCACTTATTGAGATTTAGATGTTATTGAATAATATAAATATAAAAACATTTAATATACATTTAATAAGTCATAATAATATTTAAATATAGTTTATATATTTGAAGGATATATATATATGTATTATATATATTTGTTTGGAGATTTTTTTTTGAATGAATAGTTTATGTAGTGATTTTTAGTTAAGAGTTAAAGATTGAGGGGTATTCATTTTGTCAAAGTTGCCTGAGAATATGATCTTGATTTCATCCCTTTTCACGTATTAGGTTTTGCTAACAGCAAGAATTGATCCTTGGTAGACTTTTTGTGAACCAATGAAGAACATATTTATATTAATAAAAATGAATTAATAATATAATACTAATCATACAAAAAAATAGATGAAAAAGATCACACTTTAAATACATAAGGGTTTTAAATCTCACTTGCCTAACATGCTATTTCTTAAAGAATACACTTTTAAATATTAATATTCCAAAAATCAATACATTCAACATACTGTCATTAAATTTGACATTTAATAAAATAATAAATTGGAAATCTATAATTAAATAGATATTAAATAATATAAAATATAGATCAATATAATCATTTAGAACATAATTATTTTATTTTATGTTAAAAATTATTTATATATATTAATATATATATATATATATATATATATATATATATATATATATATATAATACATTTGTTATTAAAATAGAAATTTTCATTTATAAGATTCATTTTCTTTTCAATTCTATTTTTTAGCTTGGTCATCCTATTAAAGCTTAGAGGATCTTGTTCTCCTTTTTTAGATGGATCCAAGAATATCATGTCTTTGAGTAGGATTCTCCAATTTGGTCTCATTATGATAAGATGAAACATCATAAAGAACATCTTCAAGAATAATAACCATCGATATGATCCCCAAAATTAATTTCATGAGATATATAATTGAAGGCAACTTTATTTATTCCACTTATTATAAAAATAACACCAATTTCTTTTTCATTAACACTTTATTATATGAAATTTTAAGTTAAACATAGTTATTTTCAAAAACCATATGATTATTATTCTAAATTAATTATATTTAACAATAATATTTTATTAACAAAAGTAATAAAATTTGTTAAAATATTATTATTTTATTTATATTTATATTCACAAATACTAATATTTTTCTAATTATTATATTATGACATATTCTTTTTCTAATAAAAAATGTTCATATTTTATAGCGAACCAAATAAATTTGTGAAGAATTTGATTCGAAAATAATTTAATAAATATAACTACAATATCATTCAAAAAAAATATAAACATAATAAAAACTCAATAATGAGCACATTGAAAAATATTTATAGATTCTTTATCATATCAAAATCCTCATATTAAAGTTTCTCCTTTCCTACCATTTTCTAGTGAAGTGCCTCTACACCTTTTTTAATTCCATAAATAAGTTGTTTTTATATTATATATTTTTAGTTAAATTATTCACTTTAAACAAATTCAATGGATTATTAAAATATATAATATAATAATTTATTTATAAAAATTAACAATATATTTAATAACAGTTATTATCATGACCTTCACTTTGTCATATTCGGTAGTATTGAATTGATGGGACCCAATATTTTCAAGGTATGTTTATATATAAAGAGTAACAATAAATTTAATAACACTTACAATCATGACCTTCACTTTATCATATTCAATAGCGCTTAAATGGTGAGACCCAATGTTTTGAAGGTGTGCTTAGGTATTTCTAAATGAAACCATTTTAAGTCTTTCTGGTATCTCAGGTTGTTCTTTCCTCTTATTATTTATAATACCTTCCTCACATGACCTCTTCCACTCGAGATTTTAAAGTATTTATAATGATTGTAAAAGTGTCTACTTATGTTTTTTCCTACATTTATCTCTTACATCAAGTGTTTTCCTACATATGGTTTTTCAAAATTATTAATATAAGTATCACAATTTTATAGAATAAGAACTTAATAATGATAAATAGTATAATAAGTACATGTTTTTTTTAAATAAGGGTAAAAGGTAAGTTTTAATTGGGTCCCATTTTAGTTAAAAAAAATTATCCCAAAGCCAAAAATAGAAAATAAAAAGGAACCAAGAATTAATAAGAACAAACATGTTGTTAATCAATAGCAAAAACTAGCCAAAACACAACCAACCAATTATAAAGAACCTTCAATAAAAAATTAGTTAGAAGGTATCAACTACAATCAACCAGGAATAAAAATATTAAAAAAATAACCATTCAAAGGTCTCTAAGAAAGATAGATAGTAATTTGTAAAGATGTCAATAATAATACCCACTAGAATGTCTAGCTTTGGATCTTACAAGCCCCTTCATCTTTCTACTCTTAGTCACCCTATCACTTGTTTAAACCATTCTCTTTGATTTGGAATTCCTATTAATTACTAGGTCCTAATCATCATCTTTCTATTCCTCTTCATAGGCAGTTCCTATCTCAAAATCTATATTTTCCACTCTAACATATTCCTTGTACATTGATCCTTCCCAAAAGGCAATAATCTTTAACTTGCTAACATCTATCTCCTTAGACAGGGTGTGAGTTTTAATATGTTTCTCTAAACCAATGGCTTCATTACTTTCCTCATTTTCCTTTTTGTAATTTTTATCTTTATCCTCCTAGGTTCCAATCTCTCTTTCCTCAATATTTAGAGCTTCTTACTCCTTCTCCATTATTGGATTCTCTAGATCATCCTCCTTCTCCTCATGATGAACTAGCTCTTGGTTTTCCAACCCTTCACTCTTTCCCTCTCCAAGGGTTACATTATCTATCCTTGGGTCCTCTGAGCAACCATCCTCTTCCTCTTGCTTCCATTGGTGCGGTTCATTTAAGCATCTTGGATCCTCTTCATTTATGTTTACTTAATCTTCTTCTCGAATGAGGACCTCATGTTCTACCCATTGATATTTGGTTGTTTTGTTTTCCTCTTCAAGACCCTATTCTTGGTATTTCTCCTCCAAAATATTCCCTTCCTCATGATCATGTATCTCTTTCTCCATTTATATCAACTGGGTCCTCCGTATTTTCCCCTTGATCTTTAAGCGATTTCATTTCCTTTAGCTCACTAACCTAAGCTTTGATTATTTCAACTTCCTCTCTTAGATTTTAGATTATGTCTTCTCCTTAACCTAGATAAGGCCCTCTATTCTTTTCCATTCATGACTGAAAAAATAAGAAACAAGTTAATCCCAAACCCTTAGAATATAATGTAACTTCATATTCTATCACTTGAACCCTGTCACCATATTTTGATCTTAGTTTAATATATGTTGGAAGCTCGTTGTACATAATAATATTGACATAAAGTTTTAGAGACAACCTTATCTTGGAATTAGTCATTGGGTCCAAAAAGTTAAACTAGATTAAGGAATTTCTAATTCCTTTCAAAACCTCGTCTTCTCAAAATTCCAAAGGAAGTCCTAACAATTTTACCCAAATTAGAAATTGAGTAAATATTTCCTTATCCATATCCATACATGGAAACATTTTTTAAGGGACAATCAAGATTTACTTAAGAACCAAGGGCCCTCTGATAGCAAAACTTTACAATCCCCCTGATTTGTAAAGGAAATAAGAAAAAATCCTTAAATAAAGCCTAAAATTTCTACTTATCCTTTGAGATTCCACCTCCTTCTAGCCTAATCTTTGAAGATGTTAATTTTGGGTCTTCTTCCCTAGAATCTACCAATCAAGGAATTAACCAATCTAATAGAGGATCGATCAATCATTGAATCAGGGATATGCAGACAAATCATCCCTTCCTCCACCATGGCATAAAACTCTTGAGGTTTTAGAGAGCCTCCATCTAGTTTATTCCTAGCCACTTTGTCAGCCCAAGAGCTTGAACCCCATTTAGAGAAGGACCCCTCTTTGCCTAGAATAAGATATGGCATTGGATTTTTAAAACTTATATTTGTTATTTTTCTAACTAGTCAGTGTCATGAATCTAAACAGAATAAACAAGAGTAACCTCCCTGTAGGAGACATGATATGAAACTTCTACCTGGGCATGACTTCCTTCCCAGTCTGCCATCATTTCCTAAACCTTTTGAGTATACTTTGGATTTGCATTTTATCTACTCACTCAAGATAAATTTATGTTTTCATCTTTTTTGACTATTACATAGTCAATTTTTGATATGCTCCTATCCACTTCTGAGCCATCGGTGTCATCCAAATCATTGTCATTCTTTTACATTCTTTTTCTATTTGATGATTTCTTAGAATGCTTTCTTATTCTGCATTAGATTAGTGTGAGCCACTAATAACACATAATTGCCACACATGGATACCAAGAATGGAAACATTCATTAAGTGTAAAGGATTATGGGTTGTAATGACTACAACACAACCAGTGTTCACTAGAGAATATGAGAAATTTCAGCACCAATGCAAATTTGATGAGTGTATGGGTTTTATAAGAACTTATGTAAGTGATAGTATTTTGTTTAATTTGGAAGTTTGTGACTCTCCTTTCAAAATATGGGAAAAATTAAAGGGTTTATTTGGTAAGAGCCATGCAACTCGAAGGTAGAGATCACTTCTCTCAATCTTGAAGATTTTTCATCTATTGTAGACTATCTTACTAAGTTCAAGCACTTGTTGAAATAAATTAAATGAATTAGAAGAGATAATAAAGATGAAGAGCGCGTTCACCTAATTCTATTTAAGTTGAATTGTCCATTCTAAATCATTGCTTCTACCTTTTTCTCTAGCATGGATGCCTTAGATGCCACATTCAATATACCTAATGTAAAGTTGTTTTATAAAAGACTTACTAAGGAAGAATCCAAATTATCTAATCTTTAGTCTTTCACCTCTCAAAAGGCCTTATTAGCTATAACATCCCCACTAGGATCTATTAATAAATACATGATTTTTTTTTAAAACTATCATTTTCCTTTATTTATTTGATGTTAGGGTTTTATCTTTTTGTTTTTTTACTCTATATTTAATCCTTTATCCTTTTTCATCTCATTCCATTTTTTTGATTTTATTTCTTATTTTTATATTTCTCAAATTATCTTAATAATAAATGACTATTTAATACAAAAGTTAGCCATAATAATTTAATAAAAAAAGCACTACCATCATAAACACATAAAATTTCTATACTAAACTAACCATGTGTAAATACTATTTAAATACAAATAGCATTAAAATATACTATGATAACCATTCAAATTATGCATCTAATCATGTCTTAAATAATGTGGTGTGTTCAAGGTTCTAGTTGATTTCTCTATCATCCTCCAACATCTCCATCTACATCACCCTCTCTGATGATGCTCTCCCTCTGTCATGCTCTAAGGGATGAATTCTCCTACGTCAAACTCATAATAAGTAGGTAGTTAGACTATAACAACATGATATTCATACATTATAAAATATAATTTTAATAATAAATCAACATGATCATAATGTAAAAATACACTACAACTAGCTCATATAAATTTAACCAAAGCAATATTAAATTGTCCTATAACAACACATATCTCAAAGTTTAGTTAAAAATAATCAAATCAAAATTTTTAACTATAGATATCCATGGATAATCATATAGTTTTCTTAGTGAGGAATCATGATGTAACATTAGCATCTCATCCTAAGGGCAAGGAAAAATAAAAAAGTAAACCCAAAGCCACTCCTCCATCTCAAAGTGACACTAAAACCAAAGACAATAAATATAAACCCAAAGAGTCTTCTAAATCCAAAAATAAGTCTAGTCTTTCATGTTCCTTTTGTGGGGGGATTGGTCATGTAGAAACTAGGTGTTGGAATAGAATGCAATCCTTAGAAGATGTAATTAGAAAACACAAGATATTTATATCCATTCCACCCCTTTCAATGAGCATGGAAAAGCACTTAATGTTGTTGGGAGATCTTAGTGACCTATTATAGATAGTTGGGTTATAGATTTTGATGATTCTCACCACATGACTTCTTCTAAAGAGTCTTTCATATCTTTTGGTTTGAGTTATACTTCCAACATTTAGGTTGGAGATTATTCATTTATTTCTGTTAAGGGAAAAGGTGATACCTAATTTTTTGGTGGCTACATCAATGGTGCACTCTATGTTCTCGACATAACTTCACATTTGCTCTCTATTTATCAAATTTGTCATTCTGATCAGGGCAAGATAATGAATTTCACACCACAAGGGGCTAAAATTCAAACATTTTTGGAGTCTCATTCACTTGTTGCACAGGGTTTTATTGATCATAATTTTAAACTATATCACTTTGAGGGTTTTGATGAGACTTATTATATGGTGACATGGTTTGTTTCTCATGCTGATTCTGAGAGTAAGCATTAGCATGAGATATTTATACATCTTAATTATAGATATCTGAAAGAGTTGAACACTCATGGTATGGTTGATGGTCTTCTTAAAGCTTTTTGTCTTGATGGAGTTTGCCCTGGTTGTGCATTATGGAAACAACACCAAGATCCATTTCTTAAGGGTATGTCCAAGAGAGCTTCTTCACCACTTGAGCTTGTGCATAGTGACTTGATGATTTTTTACACTCCTTTCACTGGAGATAATTATGAACTTACATTCATTTATAATTTTTCAAGATGTGCTTGGGTTTATTTTCTCAAGTACAAGAGTGAAGTTTTTTCACTCTTCAAAGTCTTCAAGGTTTTGGTCAAAAATAAGTCTTTTAGTTACATAAAAAATCTTTGAACTAATAATGGGGGGGGAGTACTTTAGCAAAGAGTTTTATAATTTTTTGGTAGTTCATGGCATTGTTCACCAATATTATGTTCCTTATACACCAAAACAAAATGGCTTAGTAGAAAGGAAGAACCAAACTTTGAAGGAGATGGCTAACTGCATGATGCATTCTCAGGATTTACCTCCTATATATTGGGTAGAAGCACTTAATTTTGTAAACTACATTCATATTCACACACCACACATGGTACTTAATTATTTAACTCTAAAGGAGGTTTGGTATGGAACTAAGATTGATGTCTCATTCTTTCAAGTTTTTGGGATCCATGTTTGTGCTTTTATACCAAATAAGAAAAGGAAAGCCTTGGATAAGAAGAGAAAACCCTTGATATTTGTAGCGTATTATGAGGACATGAGAAATTATTAACTTTTAGATATTGATTCTCATGATGTTATTTTTTGAACACATGTCAAGTTTGATGAACATTTCTCTTCTCATTCTTCTTTCATGACTTCTTCTTTGATTCCATCCATTGATGATTCTTCACTTCATCTTGATGATCTCTTTTTTGAGGATCCAGTTTAGGAGGACACTGAGGAGGTTATGGATGTAGACTTAGATATGGATCTTGTTACTACTATGCCTAATTCAGATCATACAATAGTTTCTAAGGAAACAACTTTCATACAATATATTTCACCCACTAGACATCACCAGGTGCATTCTACAAGTTTTGGACTAGTGTGTCAGGTATTTTCTAAGCATCTACAGTATTTTTCACAAGCGTATGGGATACAAGAGTGGGATAATGTGATGATCGATGAGTCTTATTCTTTGATGAATAATCATACTTGGGATTTTGTCTCTCTTAATAAGGGAAGAAATTTGGTTAGCTGCAAGTTGATTTACCAAACTAAATATGTAGCTGATGGGTCCATTTATAATTAAAGGCACATCTTGTAGTAAAGGTTTTCTCACAAGTCAAAGTTATTGATTACTTTGAGACTTTTTCCCTTGTTACCAAGATGGATTATATGTGCCTTGTACTTTCTCTTGTTTCATTACATGGTTATCTAGTGTACTAGATGGATGTAAAGAGTGCCTTATTACATGGAGATTTGAAGGAGGAAATCTACATGGATTAACTTTCTAGGTTTTTTCATGATTCTTCTCTTATTTGTCAATTATGAAGGTCTCTCTATAGTCTCAAATAGGGTCCTCGAGCTTGGTATGAGAAGATGGAATCTTTTTTTCTATCTACTAGATTTATTCATTGCCACTCAGATCCTACCATCTATATCCATCATGTTGGAGAGGATATTGTTATATTAATTTTGTATGTTGATAATCTGCTTCTTATAGACAACTTTTCTTCTCAGATATAGGCTATTCAACAAGCTCTTTCAATTGTAGTTTGATAGGATGGATCTCCATCTTTTACACTTTTCCCTTGGTTTACAGATTTCTTAGTCAAATTTAGGGATTCATTTGAGTTATCAGAAGTACATCCTTGATCTTATTCAACATTTTATCATGACTGATTGCAAGCCAATTCCCTCTCCTTTCTAGTATGGGGTCACTCTTACTTCAACATGTACTTATTCTCTTTGTGATCCTACATTGTATAGATAGTTGGTTAGAAGCCTCATGTACTTGATCCATACTCACCCCAATATTTATTTTGTAGTTGGGCTTGTATCTTGGTTTTTACATACTCCTCATGATAGTCATTGGGACACTGCCAAGAGGATTTTATGATATCTATAGGTTACTTCCCACTTTCAACTACACTACACCATAGGTTATACTCAGTTGGTTGGATATATTGATTAGATTGAGAAGGTTGTATTAATGACATGCATTCCACTTATGGCTACCTTTTTTTGTCTTAGTTCTTATCTAGTTACTTAGGCTTGCAAGAAGTAGTAAGCTATTACACATTCAACTACAAAGACAAAATACAAGGTAGCAGTCGTAGTCAGTCAATAGGTTCTTTAGCTTTGTTAGTTATTGACAGAGTTTGGTTTTACATAAGATTCACCTACTATACTTTGGTGTGACAATCAAAGTGCAATTCACATTTATCGCAACACTATTGAGCACTAGTAGACCAGGCATATTGAGATTCACATGCACTTCATTTGCTAGAACATTTAGGAAGGAGTTCTTTGCTTGGAGTTCATTTTAACTTAGCAACATATTGCAAACATATTTATGAAGCCTTTTACATCACCTCATTACCTTGTGTTGCATGGCATGCTTGGGGTTTTAGAATTTATCCTTGGGGGTTGTTTGTGATGATATATTATTTATTCATTTCTTCATGGCCATATATTTTACATGAGTACTTGATCATTCTTTGTTTCCAGAACTCATATTGTTGATATGCCACTTTATTTTTAGCTACTAACTTTAATTGAGGGGGGTGTTAGAGTACGTTATTTACCTTACCTTATGTTCATCTAGGTTCTTTATTATTTATTTTATTTAGTTATTCCCATCCATTTATGTGTGGATATTTCATTTATCTTATTTTAGATATTATGATATATTCTATATTTATCTCTTAGAAATTATGGAGATATTTGCTAATTGTTTTTATCCTTTAGGGATAGTTATCTCTTAGTCCTAGGTTTGATATCTTATTTATAATTGATCACTTAACTTGATTTCTTAGTTATGATTGATCACTTAGTTTAATCTCTTAGTTAGGATTGATCTTTCTAGCCTATATATGCAAGGTATATTCATTGTATTGGACAAGATTTGAAGATATAATATATGATATTGTTTCTATTTATTTTACATATGTATATGTAAGTATGTGTTGTCAAATTATTTTCAAAATATTATTTTTATGAATGTGATATTCTATTAATACCATAGATCTTTCTGGTTTGGAGCAATTTGATTATCATTCCTTCCATCTATGTGGTAACATCCTAGGCACTCAGAGGCCCAATTGAGATTGAGCACTCACAGAAGCTTTGGAGCCTTGATATGCTTCCACATGGTATCATCCTTGGCACTCAAGGGCTAAGAGGTCCTTGTGCAACCGACTTGATCTCTGTTACTTGATTCTCTCGAGATGTCACCATGTGGTACAATCGTGAGGTTTTGAAGACTATAGGACATGGCCTTATATTGTATTTTAAATATCATGCCATGTGGCAATATCACAACCTTGTACCTATGTTTTTAGCAATTTGAAGATGTGGAGCCTTTGAAATTATTTTGACCTTACACCTCTGCTATCGAAAGCAATCATTGTCAAAATAAAAAATCAACACTATGCAAATAAATGCAAATGTCTTTTGTAATATCTGCATATTGTAACTTGCACATCAAATTTCTACTACTCTTATGAATTTGTATATGGTTAGCATCATCAATCCAAAAATTACTACAATCTGTTCTATTTCATTTAATTGTCACCACACAAATGTTTTGATTTTTATGGAATATTCTTAAATAACGCCCAAAAGAATATGCCAGCATTTATGTCCAAACTTTAGGCAAAACTTTATAATATTATTGTAATATGTATTTCAAGCTATCTAATTAACTAATAGATAAGCAAGTAATCAAAAAGTGATTCCTATACTATTTTACTTTAGTAGGGACTAATAATACAAATATTATTTTATTAGCATAATATCATTCGTCATCAATTAATGAAAAATAAATGAAAAATGTAATAAAATTATTAATCAATGTGAAATGCATAAAATCTAAGATAAGAAACTTAAAATTGATATATCTCAACATATTTCAAATAATTATATTTAATTCTATTAATGATTTTTAAAATATTTATACTAGTAAAAAACATATATAAATATAATTATAAAATTATAAAGAAATACATATTATTATACCAATACACATTTAAGAATAATAATAAAAAACAATAACCATTCAAAATTTGTGGTTTTGATGATTAATACTTTGAGTGGTTTTGATGATTAATATTTTGAGTTGGACCATGTCATGTGGCTCTTAATGCTTAAATATAATATATTTTATAATTGATAAAAATATTGTGTGCAAGGAAATAGTTGTTTTAATTTTACAATGGCATTTCGGGGAGGTAGCTAGGAGCTTAATGACTTGAGAATATTAATATTTAATTATTTAAAAGTCTACATTATACAAAGCCTACATGATTAAATAAAAGAATAAAAAACATGACAGTTTAAAGAAATTAAAAAAACATATAAATGCAAATAAATTCAAACCAAAAAACAAATGAAAGTAAAAAAAGGATTAAATTGAATTGTCATTCCAACAAACGAAAGTAAAAAAAGGAGTAAATTGAGTTGTCATTCCATATTAAACAAACAAACTTTTTACTGATAAATGTTCCTTTAATACATAAGCGGGTTAATTTTGTGTAATTATGTGAGTGTATTAACATTTAATTATTTAATAAAATGATAGGTGAATTATAATTTTGTTGTGATAATTTTATTTACTTAAAAAAAAAAAGTTAAAGTTGTCTTTACTAGGCTGAAATAATATTAAGTGAATTATATTTATTATTGTGATAATTTTATTTTGAAATAAATAAAAAAAATTATTTATTTATTTATCATGTAATTTTGGTGGGTGCCTATAATTATAAGATAATTATATTTTTTTTTTAATAAAACAACTATATATATAAATATGAATATGATATCATATTAGATAATTCTAATATATAATAATATTATATTCTATTAAATAATATATTATAGTTATAAAATATATAATAATATATTATATTATAATACTAGTATATATATTTTACATAAATTTATGTAAAATATATTGATAAATATTATATGAAGGTATTTCTATCATATTGAATTGTGATGTTTTTTGAGAATGAGAGATATGAAGGTATTTATATCATATTGAATTGGAATAAAGCTCAGGGAATCCATAAGATATGAACTAATTCGCATGACATAGCTTAAGGTTTTATTAATTGTATTTTTGTTTCACCACACAATATGTATTTATTAGTTGTCAATTTTTATTTTTTACTGATACTTTTTGATTAATTTTAAATATATTTTTATAGTTTTTAAATTAAGTATATTTAAATTTGTAATAAATATGGTAGAATATGTTTTAAGAAAATTTTAAAAATATATTTTTATTTATAAAATTGTTGATATTTTTATTTATAATTTAAATTTATTTTAATATTTTTATTATAATATATATTTTAAATAATTTAATTGATTAAAAAAATTAAATAATTATAAAGTGATTTTTAATAATTTTTAATAAGAAAGATTAATAATAATACTGTAATGTTGAATCTTACACTCCTCAATTTAAGAAGGTAATGTTGAAAGTAATATATTATGAAATATTAAATAATGAAAGAGAATCCACTTATATAAATTACTATTACTATCTTTCTTTTTATAACTATACATTTTGAAGTGTAGATTTGCTGCATACCCTATCCATCATTTAATATTTTTATTTTTTAAACAAATTTTTAAAATATTAAAAATAATAACAATTATAAATTATATGGCAGGTCATAACTATTAATTTTCATTTTTCTTATTTTAGCAGTACACTTTCAAATCCAAAACCCTGAGTTTTGAACTTTACATTTTAATCTTTTTTTAATTTTAATATATAATCATGCAACTTGAAAATATTAATATAATACATTGTTTGAATTAAATAATATCCAATGTCCAAATGTTAGAAATACAAACTATTTGAATTATGAAATGACTATAATTTTATATGTATATGTTTTAGTTTTTTAAGTACTATAATTTTAAGTTAGGCATGAATTGAAGAAATAGGTTCAAACAATGCAAATTTTAAGCTTAGATTTATAAATAGGTTCAAACAACTTTCGGTGATGGTGCGTATGCTTTCGGTGGGGTGGTTGACAGTCTGTCAAGTGTCGGCTCAGTGGAAGGAATTAAATAATATCCAATGATTTTAAACACCAAGTACTAGTCAAATCCCTTGATAGTATACAATAGAAATTACACTTTTTTTTAAAAAAAAAGAAACTATACAGCGTCATAAAAGCCATATAATCAATACAAAATTAATAGAGAAGATTAAAAAACAATTATTTAGTATAGAATAAATTTAAAATAAATACAAATTAATATCTCTTAATTTTTTAAAATCAATATATTTAAAATATTTAAGTTTGATTTCTTTTGAAAAGTTTGTTTTATTTAATAATTAGTATTTCCTTCTAAAGAAATTGATTCAATTGAAATTGATTTACTCATTTCCCCTGACTCTAATAAGAAGTGTTGAACTTTGCTATGGAGGAATAAAAAGGGAAGCTTCAATAACGACCATGTTTCAAAGAATATATCCCATAAGCCTTGTTGCAGTGCAAGAGTAGTGTTCAACTTTGGTTGCAATTATAGAGGGAATGTTGTTATCTAGAGTCAAATTGGCAAAAGGTTTGCCAAAGACTGTGTTTTTAGCCAGTTGTTTCTTGAAAGCAAGAGTTTTATTTTATTTGTTTGTAGAAGGGGACGATCTATTGGCAAGTTGAGAGATTGTTATCTAATTATTGTTTGGTACAACATTCGCTGCTGGTATTAGAGAGCTTGAATGTTTTATCCTTATCTCCATTGTTCAAGGCTTTAGAGCCTTTCAAAACCCATTTTTCACCCTATCAAATAAAAAAGCATTTCATCCGGTAGCATCACAAAAATTCATTGAAATTTCCTTTTCAATGAAAATTTAAAAGAAAAGAGGGGCATGCGTATTGAAGGAGGCAGAAGAAAAACATCATCAATTATTAAAATACATTTAGTAGATGATTATTTGTGCATTATTTGCATGCAACCAAAACACCTTCAAGGTAGCTTGAATACTCTTACAAATAATGAAAAACACACAGACTTATGGTTATATGGTTACATTATTTAAGAAATTGAGTAAAATGGAGTATTATTGTTGGGTGTTTATGTGTTGTCATTTATTGATCTAAATTATATGTTGTTTATGTATTTTTAGTTTTTTTTGGTCATATCCACTTTCTCCTTTGTTTTTCGTCCCCCCTCCTGTTATCACTCTGGAGTGCACCCTTCTTGAAGATGTGCAGAGCACACCTTCTCTCCAGCTGATAAAATTGAATCTTCTCAAAGTGTGGGTGACTATGAAGTGAGAAGAACCTCTAGAGAGGGTTGGTTCCCTTAAGATCCAATACTAAAACTAATCTATTTTTTGCTTTTTGGGGTGAAAAAGGAAGAAAAAGCTGAAATGGGAAACACTATCTAATGGGGTGATGTACCCGAATTGTTTAAATCCTCTAGAAGTTTTTGAAACTAATGCACGCATATAATCCAATAAAATTCCTATATTTTCCTTAAGCATAAATATTTCAGATGAAGGATTGAAAGAATTTTGGATTACAAGATTCTTTTTGACCTCTTCAAATGACCTACAAAAGGTGAGATAGAAAGCAATAGGTGAGGAAGGGACCTGTCAAAAGGAGATATAATCTCACTTATATGCTAATACACAATCAATTACACTCTATTCTCTGTCAAAACTCATATGCAAAATAAAAATCTTTTTTTTATTGATGTATGGTCCAGATACAATTTTTGCTTCAGCTCCAAGAATAAAATGACAAATAGGTTTAAAAAGCCAATATATATGTCTCAAAACCTAACTATAGCCAATGTGGCATTAAAATGGGATAAGGATTAGTCTTGGTTGACTAACTCCTTTTACAATGTTTATAAAATTCATCAAAAATATTAAAACTCCAAAAAAATTGAATGAAATTTCAAACTTTGGCATAGAAGGGAGATGGTGGGCCCATGTTTGATAAAAAAATGCTTTGCATGAAAAGCTATGCCAACCTTGAATGGAGAACTCAAGATTAAAGAGTTTGAATTGCTTGAAAGCTTTCAATTAACAAGATCACCAAGAACATATGTGGTACTTGACATTAGTCAACTAAATTAAGACTAGTCAATCCCAAAATAGCCCTCCACTTGCATGAAAAGAGACTCTAAAGATTGAATTGTGAATGAAATATCCATGGAAAAACTTGAAAGTGGCATGGAAATCCATTTGGAACTCTTTGATGACCAATTCCAATGCCAAACTCAAACTTGACAAGTTAATCAATTAAGCCATTTAGACCAAATAGGCCTAAAGGCTAATCTATGTTCCTAGTCACCATTAAACCTGAAATAAGAAGCCATGAAACCTGAAAAAAATATGAATTAGACCTGGAAAAACTTTATTCATCATCAAAAATGTGATTTTGATGAAAAAACCTTTGCCATTCAATCAACAGGGTTGACTAGGCCTATTTTGCTCTATTTTCTAACAGACTGGTCATTTTGATCGAGCTGGTAGGGACACTTTTGGGATGATTTTTTATCAGCTAAAAATTTTAAGATGAAAAAAATTCTTAGGATTCTAACTCCATTGATTAGATTCTATTAAACTGCCTTGTACTTCATTTTACATGCTTTTTTCTACAAAAAATATGATTTCTATCCTCATCTGTACAACTCTATGCATAAAATTGATATTTTAAAAATACTCTCTGAGCGTAATTGATGTCTAAAAAGGTTTCAAGTTTATTCATGATTATTTGATAGCAATAAAATCCACTTTTATCAAAACTAGTTTTTTAGGGGTTTAAGAGGGTTTTGAAGCTGAATCTTCAAAACAATGATTCATGAAGTACAGACCTCCAAATACTAAAAATATTTCCATTAATGTGTAGAAAATTGAACCCCATAACATCCATGAAAATATTAAGTTCCCATGAAAAATATATGAAAAGTTACCACAAAAAATATATGAAAAATATTTACATGTGAGGTTTAGCTTGCATTCTAGGCTGCCTACACTCTTAACGATTGTTCATAAGGTATAGCCCTTCAACTGATCTCAAATTTTTATAAATTATAATGACATAGGGTTACTAAAAACATACTAGAGTTTTTTTCTAAAATCCATACGTGGTGAACAATACGAGCATCTGAATAGGAGGCTTTGAAGGGTGCCTAGAACTGTAAAAAGTAAAAAACTTCACCAAGATGAAAATAACACTTCACATGATTCAAAAATCCTAAAAAAATAATTATGGAACTTTTACCATGCTATCAAAACACTCTGAAAGCATATTTTACTTAAAAATTCTAAAAATACCTTTTTGACCCATGTGCCTATTTGCTTGCATAAGCATGGTTTTCATAAAATTTAGAGTTTTGACACTCTATAAATGTCTAATGATGATTTATAAACATCATCCCATGATTTTCAATCCTTTACTTGGTCCTAGAAGTTTCTGTAGCACTCCAGAATGATGCTTGCTCCAATGGTGATCTCTAAAAGACATGTTGAGGTCTGAGACAAAACAACAAATATCTCTACTAATTTAATGGACATGAAACTTTTTTTTATTATTATTCAACTCATGATGACCTTGTGTAAAAAATTTCAAGTCTTAACTCCACGTGTAGCTTCCATAATCTTTAATTTTCCCTTAAATTTGACCCTTGTGCATGGACTCTCTACATTTTTACTATATTTTCATGTTTTGAAGATAATTTTATGGTGAATATAAGTTTTTGAGATAAAAATCATCATTATTTATCATAATATCCATTTTAATATTTTGTAAAACTCTACCCTTGTTTTAAGCATGATTTTGAGCCTCAAACAAGGCAAATAGGCCCTTCCATGACTAAGTATACAGTGTTGTAAGTGGGAATTGGTTAGGTTTGAAAAATATTTATATTTAAATCCATCTTCAATAGGTGTTTTAATACCATTTATACTAAAATATATCTCCTCACACATCTCCTTTATGGTGATTTGACTAGTTTCAAGCTTTTTAGGCCTTAAACTAAGTATATTCCCCACAATGACCTATAGGTACCTTCAAGGACTGATGATACTATATTTGGGATTGGTAAAAAGTTTTGAGGTGCCCATTTACCACTTAAATTTAATCAAATATCATCAAAAACCTTACTTTACTTGAAAGGATGGTTTGTAGTCCTCACCCCATGGCTTAAGACTGAATTTTAAGCCTAGATGTAGGTCACTACCCTGATAGGTGATCTTGACTGTAGCCTTAGTTTACTTAGGATCTACCTTACCTTGATTCCTTGAAATTCATGTTGAAATCAACATCTCTTTAGAGCCTCCTTTCATTGACATGAAACTCCCTTAGCTACTCACCTACTCTTGCATTTACTAGCTTGAAGGTCCTTGACTGTGCCTAAGTAGATTGTAGGCATGCTCTTAAAAGGTCTTGAATGAGATACTAAGTGTCTTGAGATTAATAATCCTATCAACCAATCTATTAATCATGCCTTTCTCCTTTGAAACCTTCATTATTGACAAGAGCACCATCTTCACTTACTTGGAACTTTTATCTTCTAGCATGCTTGATTATAGGGTTACATTGTTGATGGTTGTAGGAAATCATCAAAGAAGAATGTGAATTTAACTTGTAATTAGAGATCCATACAGTCATGTTTGTCCTCACTTCATAATATAACACTTGACAACAAAACCTTGCCTATGTTAAAAACCCTTAACAGTGATCATTTAAACCTCATGAATGCTTCAAAAGTATCATGTACGAATAGTGAAACAAGGGTTTCTTATGTTTGAAGGGCGTGAACAAAGTATTATATGTAATTTAAGTCATGACTATGTGGCTTTTTCAAAAACATCATATATCTCTATGGAGTAATCAAACCCTTGATTCACACTTAAAAGACCTACTTGATTGTGATTGTTGACTGTAAGTTGTAGGTGATGATTCTTTAGGCATGTTGTAGGTGTCTTAGAGTTTTTAGGATTATTTTAAATTTGAAAATCCTTCTCCTCCCATGTTTATTCATGTGGTAGCCTCTTTCAATACCAACTATGTTTATGCTAATCCAAACCCACCTCTTTAAGCCTCCAAGATTCTAACTTATTACCAAACGGGTCTCTCTACAAGGCACAAGCCTGTAGGTGGGTTTTAGAGGTATAGGTGAGTTGCATGAGTGTTATGACTCTTTTTTAGACTTAACTATATGATTTTATATCCCTTATCCATACAATGGTTTTAATATAGGTAATGATGCTTTCATGACATACATTGATGAACAAGTTCTCATCTGTACAAAGACAATACCTACAGGCCTATAGGCCTCCGTAATTCCTAGCTCTTGAAAACCTCATTATTCTCCATTCCATTGTCATGATAATTACTTAAACACAAGACCCTCATGAAATTTCAAAACCCTCATTGAGTACCAAATCACTATTTAGCTAATTGACTGAGTTTTCATTCCTCTAGGTCTTTGACTATAGCCTGATTGTAGATGTGCACAGACTATGGGAAAGGTCTCTTTAAACTTTAAATGCTAAGGAGCCTACTCACCTTATGAGATTTATAACACCTTATAACCTATCAAAATCTTAAGAGTTCAAAACCCTAAGACATCCTTCAAGTATCAAACATCCTAACTATTTTCTCTCCAAAGTAGCTATAGGTGCATTTTATGATGACTGTAGGTAATCATTTATGTCTCTTAAATCCCTCAAGGTGGCATCTCCCTTGTATTCTAGCTCCATATGAAAAAAAATCAATATTCATTCCTTATTAAGACTCCGTGAATCTTGAAATTCCTTAAACCTATTAGATAGGCCCTTTTTTGATAAAAGACAAGCCTGAAGATACTCTTTTAGGGATTGCAGATGCACTTGTCTTTCTTTTAGATCTCTTTCTTCAATTATCCCCTTGGTTTGAATGCCCTTCTTGAATTGACCTTATCTTTTATCAACATGATACCTAATAACTCATTGAGATAGTCTCTTCTTTTCTTGGCTTAATGACTTAACGTGATGTCCTTTGTGTAAACTATCAAGAAATAACTATGTATCCAAAATTTACCTTGGCTCTTGATTGCTATGAAGACCTCTTATTAGTGATTGCATCAAACATGAAATAGGAATTTCAAACCTTGATCATTCCCACCATATACTATCAAGTACAAAATAAAATATCAACCTTTAAAATATGACTGTGGGTAATATACCAGCTATAGATGTAGGTTTGTCTATAATTGATGCTTTATAGATGATTCTTCTTCCCATCATACCCATGGTGGCCTTGGAGATCTTGCTCTATTATGATAGTGATATTTTCTCTTTATAAGCTTGATTGGATAATTATATTAAAGTCCATCCATGAAGTGATCTCATTCTAAAGGTGACCTTCTTGAAGAACCATGAATGTGTTGAAAACTTATTATAGGTGGTCAAATAGGTTTATAGATGAAACCTCCTTAGTGGCACTTGTAGCTCAAGGATAATGGCTCATTATGCTTGTATCAAGAATGAAAGGTGAGATAGAATATAAGTGTTTTTTTACTCACATCATGATGTCCTCTTTAAAGAACCATATCTCACTGAAAATGATTGTATACACTATATTTGTACAAACAGGGAACTGTTTAGGACCTTAAGAAAGGCTCAAAGGTATATTCAATCTTCATTCCTCCTTATGGTTGCTTGATGAGGTCACCTTCATTAAGCATAATAGAGAGAACCTCACACTATCACCTTGATTTTGATGCTTGAGGGTTTCCATGACTTCATGAACCTGCCCTTTTTATCTCTTTCCATGACTATATATGATGCTTAACTTGCCTATATACATCTTGATCATGCTTGATGGTGCTTATTGATCAACATTTGCTCCTTGACAATAGAACTTAGAATGGAAGTGGTGTGACGGTGATAGGAGTGGAAAGACATGAATAATGATGGAGAAAACATGATGAAGGGTAGAATGAAGGTGAAAACACAGTGATAATGGTTGTTTTAAATAATGATATGGCGTGGATGAGATAATATAGAAGAAGGTATGAAAGGAGGGTGGAGGAGTATGACTAGACCAAGAGAAGGAGCATTATGCAAATATGTATACATAAACATCATAAAATCACAAATTAGATAACATTTAAGGAGGGAAATGAGGTGAATTTTAAACATGGTTTTCTCTAAAAACCTTGAAATTTTCAAAAATTCCTTAAAGTATGCTAAACAGGCCCTTTGGATACACCTTTAGAGCATGGAGATGGGAATTCTTGGCCATGAAACTTGAATAATATATGATATTTATGCATGTAAATCATGAGAAATTGATGTAAACCCTACAAAACACAAATTTCATGAAAATTTGAGGCTACCTTCCTCTCGTAAACCATACAATTCACCCTTGCAAGTTTGTCAATACTTGCAGATTGATTGGATGAGTTTGAGACCTATGTTTGACATTAAATTTGATAAATAATAGCTAAAATAGGCCATATAAAGGTATAAAAACTCCCCAAGATCCTGGAATAATTTGAATTTCCTTTAAACTCTGCCCAGGTAGGGAGAAAATGGAGAAAAATAGTTGCCTTTTTTATTACAGGGTAACAAAATTAGACCTATCTTCAACTAAATGGCTAATGATCTTGGATAATCCAATTGAGAAACCACTTAGACCATCAAGAATCCCTCTAAATTTAGTTTCTTCACCCCAAAGTTGAGATCTATACCCTTCTCTAACAGACTATACCATTAGAAAACCTATAGGTAGGTCTCTCTATGCCAATAAGCAAAGTAATAGAAGAAGGCTGGTTTAGGGCCTAGATGGCCATGAAAATACTATTTAATCTTGGTAATGACCTGAAAATAATAATTCCTTCCCCTATTGTATATAATCCATACTTTGCTTATAAAATAAATGAAAATAAGCTCCTTTTTGCCTTTAAAAGACTACCAAAGCCTTCCCAACACTTGGAAAATAATATTTTAGAATAATTTTGTGGAAATAATGAAAAAATATACCTTTTAAAACCTTTTTCATGTTTTAAAATTGCCAATTTGGCATGTGTGAGCTATTTTGGGGTCTTTTGGCTTAAAAACATATCAAATGACCTTTTTAAAGTTTGAAACTTTAGACTTAAGCTATTTTCACCCTTTTGAATATGTTTGAAACTTGGGGATAATTAAATGACTTTTAAAACCATTTTTTATGCTTTTTACCCCATTTTTTGACATTTTGACCAAAATTTGCATTTTTAGACCACAATTGATCGGTTTGACCAACTGTAAAGGGGTAAGGACTAGATTTTTGAAACTTTTGAATGATAGGGGTAGTAATTTGACCTTTATAGGACAAATTAATAACACCCCCCTTTCAACCATCTCTCTTTCCTTTTGTTGTTAGTGATCTCTCTAGTAATTTATATTGTCTATTTTTAGAGGTTTTGGGTCCTTTTGATTTTTAGGCTCCCTGATGGTTTTTGGTTCCATATTGTCTACTTCTTTTTTTACCTATTTAATGTTGGTTTACATGTTAATAAGGTTATAATTTTAATTAAAAAAATCTATAAATACACAAGTACATAAAAATAACATCTAAAAATCTAAAATAATTTTGAAAGAGCATCTAACATTTATTGACATAACAATCTAATAAGCATTCTAGAGAAATCAAGAAAGTGTTTCGAGAGTATTCATTATAGCATTGAAAATCATAGTAGCAACATCAAAATAGTTTTCTAGGATGAAGCATCATTATATTTACTTGGTACATTGTCTTCAATATTTATGTTAGAGGCATTCTATTTGAGAAAATATGCAAAGATTTGACTCATAAAAATTTAGAAATCAAAAGTTTTTCACACCACTCCTATGTTGAACCCTATGAGGAGGCATTACCCATCGGTCTAAAAAATTACCACTTGTTCACATCTTCACCCACCTCTATTGTGCACAATGTCAATTTAGTTGTCTTGTGTCTATAAATTTTGTGAGTGGAGGGCATACAAGCTTGACAATTTCTATGGATGTGATCAGTCTTGTGACATATGTAGCAATTTTAAAGAAATAACTTCCACTTATACCTGATGGTGCCAACTTCCTCTCGAGAGAGTGCATAAGAATTAGCTTCAAAATGATTTTTAAAATATCTACATAGATGCATATTTATGCAATGGATGTAACTGAGATAGAATTTTTATGGGCATCAATGCGGACAACCTTCCCCAAAAACCCACAAATGTTGAGGAGAGAAGATTCTTCCCAAAACTTGATAGGGAAGGCATAAAGGTGAATCCACATAATGGACTATGTTCAATGAGATAAAAGTATGTGGAGAAGTGCAGTCCTGATATGCTAGTTTTGATTATGCTTGGAGAATGCTTAGAACTAATGAAAGGTGATCACATGTGGCCTTTGCCAGCCTTGACCCCTCCCATTATGGTATGCAAGTTAGACCCAAGGTTAAATGAAGGATTTCCAAGTGGTAGTCATGATTTTGAGCTGGGAACCAAGTGGATATAGGTTGATAAGCCAGTCAGAGCCTACTAGAAGGTGACATGAATCTTGTAGCAAGTAAGATTTTATCATGTGATGAATGCAGAGTGGGGTTAGGAGATATGAACACTTGGGTTTGTAGTGTGACATGTGGTGACCTTCCATTGGTCTTAGGGTTTTCAAGGGTGCCATAGTGCACAAGGCCCATGACTCAATGAGAGGAAGGCATGTGGAGGAGCATAGTGCCAACCTACTAGTTTTGGCAGAGCTCTGGGAATGCCTTAAACAAATGAAAGGTGATCATGTGTACTGATTACCAGTCTCAGCCCTCTCCTGAGATGATAGTGTAGTTAGACCCTAGGGTGAATGAAGGATTGTGAAGTGGCAACTACAACTTTGAGCTAGGAATAAAGTGGATATATGATGGGAGCCCATCAAAACTTGAGTTAAATAAGAGCATGACATGTGTCAAGTGGGATAAGGATCTAGAAAACATAAAAAGGGTCCGAGATGAATTAAATAAGGTGATGAGTGTCATATCCTAAATTTGATGGACCGTTTAAACTATGCTAAGCTATTGACCTAAGAACCCACAAAAATTATGAAAAATGCAAAAAATAGGTTAATGCTAAAATGTCACACCACAAACACCTATTGAGCTACTAATAACACACCTATTGAGTGTTTTCCCCTTGATGCACAATATAAATTAAATAGAAACCTATCTCATATCATAAGGCTTAATTAAAAAAATGCTCAATATAGATTCAATAAAAGAAATGTTTTGAAAGATATGCCTCATAGAAGGAAAATCAATCTTCTGGTAAGCTTTATATTTCCTCCTCTTCTTGGTCCAAACTCCTAATGAAATATGTATTATTAAATAAAATCTCATGTTATTATTGTTCTATTTAGATGATTGTGACATTTGTC
Organism: Torreya grandis; assembly: GCA_037957365.1. Taxonomy (NCBI): domain Eukaryota; kingdom Viridiplantae; phylum Streptophyta; class Pinopsida; order Cupressales; family Taxaceae; genus Torreya; species Torreya grandis. The sequence goes on along the minus strand of JARHVA010000325.1, from coordinate 3,143,872 downwards.
TTATTTATAATAGTTTTACCACAAAAAATCACTAAAGCGTAAAATTTAAACCCTATGTACATATAACTGACTATTCCTATCATGGAAAATATATGGGAGAGGAGGATATAATTGACATAATAATTGGAGAGAGCATGTAGAAATTGGTGGAGATTAAAACCCTCATCCAACAAACTACACACAATTTGCTATGGTTGTGGTGATCCTAAAAATCGAACCTTTCTTTATTTCACCAAATAAAGACAAAGAGAGTCATGGAATCATACCACAATCAAATCAACTCTCGTGATGCCTTTTTCCACCCTTAAAAATAGAAAATAATCAATCAAAGACATGACCACCTTTATTTAATGTAACTGGCATGTATCATTATGCAATGTTATTATATTGACATGTCAATTTGTAATGTTTTTTTCCACACATAAATAACATTGTCATGTAGATTCAAGCCACTCATCAGATGTGGATGCATGTCAAAATAAAATCAAAATTCATGACGTCTTCTTCAACCCTTAGTAATAAAAATTAGTCAATCAAAGATGCTACAACATTACATGATATGTACCCCTCTGCAATATTTGTAAGTCATGTAAATTTGACAATTGGATGAAATCCATGTGTGGTGTATGATATGGGCTCTATGGTGTTTGATATCACATGAAATACCTTGTCATTTTACCTCACCATCAACACATATCTCACCTTGAAATATTTCACCTCTTGCATGTTCTATATTGCCTATAATTCTATACTATCAACTTCACAAGAAATATATGACTATTATTGCTCATCGTTGTGTGCACAAAAAGTGAGATGTGAATATTAGTCATGGGTTTCAAGTGACATATGACTACCAAATTTCACTCTTATGCTTTACAAAACCATTCTTTAATAAAATAAAAAATTACGTCTTGTATGCTATATATATTACACTAGTACTATAATATAATATAAATGTATAATAGTATTATACTATTATTGTCTAATATAGCTATCCTGAAAAATAAATTATTAAGAGATATAACGTAACAAGAAACCAATTAACTAATGTAACAATGATCTAGTGGTGTTGTCATTCACATTATATAACAATTTTCATGTTCTTCAATTCAATTTAAAAATTGCATGTTCTTTATTGCCTTGCCCTTTCTTTCATGCTTTGGTGGCATCCTCATCCAACCTTAAATACATGGTTGGTTAAGTAGATTATCGTATACTCATTGTGTATACATGTACATCAATTTACACCTATTTGTTTTTAAAAAACTAACATGATCCACACACCTGTTACGCCTGTCTTATGTAGCTTCCAAGTGTCTAGCTATGTGGTGGGTTTTTGGGAGAATGATGAACAAATCTCCAAACAAGGAGTATTTTTAAGTGAGTTAGACAATGATGGTGAGCGGTAATAATAAGGAATTTCAAGTGATATTATATCGTAGAGGGCCCATATTGTATACCAAACTTGGATTCAAGGTAGCAAATCAAGTAACATGACTTACACCCATTGGAAAGGGGTTTGTAGCTTGCAAAGTGGCAACATCTTTGACTGACTAGTTTCTATTATCATGGGTACGATGCAAATGTCATGATAACTAATTTTTATTGTAGCAAGGATTCACATATGATGTGTGGCTCTAATCATCAATGTGATATTAATAATATATACTAATTATAAATATATTACATTTTTGTTATATAAAATTATATTATATATTTTTAATTATACAATATATGATTAGTTTTTATAAAGTTATATATTATGTATAAATAAGTTATTTACAATATTTAATAGTTGAGGTCCTATGTGATAAATGTAGAGCACAAGTCATATATTATTTTCTCTGTGTAACATTCGTACATGATTAAAATTAAATTAATCATCGTCTTCTTTCCCTAATTTTCTAGTGCAAGATGTTGAAGAAATATTAGATTTAGTTCAGACTAGATTTGAATTTTAGATTGCAACTTATGGTGAGAGATCTTAGGGATATTAAGATATGTTTTTTATTTATTTTTACCATATAAAATTGTATACCCCACATGCAAAAGGTAAATGGGAAAAGGAGAACATCATAGAGTAGGATGTGCTCCTAGGAATGCTTGGGAATATTGTCTGGGAGATAATAAATCTTTGGCAAGTGTAGTGCATATGTTTTTCTTAGATAATATTAGGAATGAACTAGTGCCATTCCTAAAAAATTCACTTCTCAACTCCTTATGAGGAATATCATTCTCCTATATTATCTAGTTTTTGAAACACTAATGACTTGTTTTATTGTATTCTAGCTATTTAAAAATAGACCAAACCAAAACACAAAAACCGTTGAAGTTATGGCCTCATGATGGGTTAGCTGTAAAAATAAAAAAGGATAAATAAAAACTTTAATGTGGAAATTAAACCTTGTGTTATGAGACATGTTTCTAATTAGTAGAGTTGTGGGTTGCACATCATAACAAGTCATTGTGTCAAAGTTGGTGATGTTGGTACAATTCCCAACAACTTTATTTTACTAAAAATAACTTATACAAGGAAGATTTTAATTTCCAAACATTATATTTTAATAGGTACTTATTACACGTTTATTTAGCATAGAATTTCTAGTTCTTATTGCTATTAAGATCAAAACTAGGATAAGATGTTCATGTTATAGTTTGAATGTTATGATAGAGGATTCATTGGTTGAGATAATAGGCAAACAATTGGTGATTGCTCCCAGATGGAAGGGATGGTTAGTGAGTTAAATTATCAAATATAAGGTTTCTGTATCATAGACTTAAAATGGGAACACTTACATGAGCAATATACTCTAGAAATGAAAAGAAATAACTTCTAAATTCCTTCTAGCATTCCTTACAACCTTGGGGAAGCTGCTAATTTATACCATTGAGGGACTTGTTAAGTATTTGGTTCTTAAAATACATTTTGAACTTGAACACAAGCCATAAAACAATATTTTTCTCATCATTTACAAATTTAGTGATCCTATTAGAGTTTGAAGGAGTGTAATATCCTAGCCCGATTGGCATAAAGTTTCAGAAAGTTGTGTGATGTTTTGGAGTCATGGATCTGACAAACACAATAGTCAAAACAAGTTTACATTGATTTCATTGTCCATAAATGTGTTTTATATGGTTCTAAGAATTATAAATGTAGAGTGTACAATTTTGGGGCCCATGAACATGCAATGTATGGTTCTGGATAAATTATCAGGTTGGATAAAATTAAATGAAAAGTAATTATACAATTATATATTATTGTTAAAATTGTACCCAATAATAATATAAAATAACAAATCTCATTATGATCCATCATATTTACAATTATTTGATACCCAATATACTTCTCTTGAAATGGCTTATTTAATAGTTTTTGAGGTGTACTTGTCATTCCATTGAAAGAGACATTGAAATATGATTGACTACTAGAAAATTGACTATTCATAACATATTCATAACATATAATGGGGAATCAAGACAAAAATTATATTAATCTTCACTAAAATAATAAAGATATTGTAGTGTTGAATCTTGGACTTCTCAATTTAATATGTTAATGCATTGTCGAATTTTAATTAAATTAATCAGGGAGAATCGACTCATATAGATTACCATTACTTTATTTCCTCTTATAATACCATGTTATACATTTTGAAGTGTAGACTTGTTGTGAACCACACCCATGACTTACTACTCTTTTAACAATTTTATTTTTTAAGCAACCTTTTTAAAATATTAAAATTAAAAATTACATATTAAATAACTACCATTTCCATAGTGGTAAATATCGATACCTATTTTCCTTTTCTTACCTATTTTCTCAGTACACTTCCAAAACAAAAACCCTACACTTTAAATTATTTATTCCAAACCTTTTTCTATTTTGATGTATAACTACGAAACTTGAACATGTTAAACTTAAAAATTACTTGAATCAAAATGTTAGAAAGATTGTTTTAATAAGAGCTATGAAATGGATAATACTTACTAAATTTTGGTGATATATTTTTTAGTTTTATAGGGACTATAGATTTAAGGCTAGGCATGAGTTGAAGAAATGGGTTCAAGCAATGCAATTTTTAAGCTTAGATTCATGGCATATTATAAATTTTAGATAATCATTGGTATGATTTCTGACACAGGGCATTTTTTATGCAATTAACAAATACTCAATAATAAAAATGGGATTAGAGTAATTTTTATAATCAAAAGTGTTAAAAAACACATTAGAAACCATAAGACACATTATATGATCTTAGAAAACAGCCTTGAATAAAATTTTCGTCTTGAAGATCCATTAACCATTTAGTAGTAGAATTATAAGGTCATGGATTTGAAAAACCTTTTATGTTTATAGACACATTTGATATTGTAGAGCCACAAAGTGATTAAGATACTATAAGTTTATACATATAATTCTATAAACAAGAATAGTCTTATTAAAAGCTAATGTTGAAATAAGTAAATTGATTCAATGGCATATATAAAAAATTAGGAAACCTATTAAGAGAAACAAAACACAAACAAAAAAACATTCTTCTGAGATAAAATTGTACCTCAATGATCTTTCATATGTCTATTTTACCTTGTTATCAGTAATTTTGAAAGAGTTTATGAATAGAAATATAAAATGAGATTGGCATTAGTATAGCCTAAGCTACCAAGCTAAGATTCAATGAAGATGAATAGATTGTAGAAAATCATTAACCATATGTACATAAAACTTACAAAGTGTGGCTTTGCATTTTATTATTCACATCCTAAAATGGAGAATGAAAAAATTTGAATAGGAAAAGTGATAATTTTTCCATATAAAATTTAAAAAGTATGGAAATGAAAATGCCAAAATATACATTCTAAATATGAATTATATAACACCTCAGTTTTATATACATGTAAAATACTTCTCATGGATGTACCCTTTAGTTCATAGACTTTTTCACTACCAAAAGGCTTGCATTCATTTTATCTTGTGCCTATTACTTACCTCTTAGTATAACCATATATTATTCTAATGAACAAACCTTATATGCTAATCAAAATTTTATAAACATACTTATTATAATACTCTAAAAGTTTTGGACTTGTACTTATTTTCCAATTTTTTGGACACTTACATCCTAGCCAGACTCCTATGTTGATGCAAGTGTCCTATGCCAAACTAAGTGTCTAGTTCCCTAATGTCATCAACTTTGAAATTGTAACATGTACTTATGGTCTACATAAGTGATTTAATATGATATATTTCCCAAAAGTATTGCTATATATGCATGATCAATCCTCATTCATTCCTCACCTAGAAAAGACCTATAAACTCACAAGATAACTTAACAGAAGCACTCAATCAAGCATTCAAGTGAGACAAACTTACCCATTATTTTCTATTTCAATATCAATCATATGGACAACCCATATATAGGTCTAAAGTACATAAAAATCATCCCATGAGCTATATTTTCAAAATTTAAAAGATAGGTCACTGCATGTACTTTCTTATATCACATATTACATCCTTATGCACATAAAATCTAACACGTAAGGGAGAGATACATAAGCTGAGGCCATATTAAGAGTATTGGATATATATTTAGTACCAATTAATAGAAGAGGTCATAAAGGTATCTCAATATGGTGTGCTCAATGACCCATTTTTATCACAGTCACTCTAAGGGTGAGAATGTTAGGGTTAGATCATTTGATAGAGAGTGACATCCTGTGCACAAGATATAAACATACTAGCACAAAGGTGATATAAAACCCAAAAGGTTTCTATGTAGTAACATCTATAGATCTAGTTGAATATTTTGTACTGGATGCCTACATCTAACTTAGAAACCAATGCCAATGGAATTATTTGGATTCAGTGCAAGCATTTGAGGGCCATAGAGTGTAAATTTATATAATCTGACAACTATTATAGAATCCATATCTATAGTCTACTTCCAAGATATTCCATATGATATTTTCATGTGCACAATAAACCAACTAAGTACTTCTTATTTTCCATTTATTACAATATAAATCTATAGCTACACTTTTATTTTTTAACATCTCTCAAAATTATAAATTTAGAATATTATTTATCTAAGTTTGTAATTAATTAGTATACTATAGATCCATTTATCACCCTTGTATGTATTCATTTCTATATTATTAACCCTATAATATATTGACCCATATCAATTTAGGGTTAAACATTTGATGAACACAAATTTTGTGTCTTTCCATGAAAATCCTTAATGTACTCTAGGGCTTTTTTAATTTTTTTATCTCTTTATTGTTACAATTTATTTCAATAATCAAAATCTTAATTTCCTAAAATCATGTTTTAATATGGATAAAAAATATATTATTCCTCCTCCTAAACCTAAGGAGGGTAATAACTACCATTTCTCTAACTAAATCCATGCTATCACTCCTTCAAGGGGTAAGGTAGATGGTACATGTATGCATATTCAAATTAAAATACCTAGAGTTTATGCTTATAAAGCCCTAAAATATTGAATCACTAGCATGAGTAAGTTGATAAAAGAGTTAAAAAATTAGATTACATACAAACATAATCCAAAATATGCTAGTGTTAATCACATGTTTGCAATCTTCCTCTAACAATTTTATACCCAACAAGGTTTCATATCTAAAGGACAAGCTAAAGCAATATACAAGTAATTCAAATCTTATACCAAATACTACTAAGAGTCCAATGGAAATCCTAAATTAAATTATTTTAATCAAAGTGATAAAATTACCTCCTATTTATCTTATATGTAGATCCAAATACTACCATGCATACTATAAAATACACATAAACCATATAGATTGTTGTTTTGCATTGAAGAACCAAATACAAAAGCTAAATACTAGTGGTGATCATATCATTGATACATAAATCAATAAATCCACTCACATTATGAGTAATCTTAAAACAAAAATGCAAAAACAACAAATATGGGTACCAAAAGATAATTCAGAGCACAAACAATTGCAAATGTAAAAAATAGAGAAAGACTAGATTAAATAGGCTAAGCTAAAGCAAGATATATAATAAAAATATCAATAACTTAATGCACAAATCATTTATTTTCCTAGTGTTTAAGCAAATATGCATGAATATTTTATATTACCATAATGAGATGTAAACTCCTAATAATGAAGACGTTCCCAAGAAAACAAACTTTCAATAAGGAAGCTCTAATTTATGGTGAAACTAGGTTTTCAGTTGCAAATGCTCAAAATTATATATTACTAATTCAAGAACAGCTTAATAAGTTACATGTTTCCTCGAGTAATAACATATAAGATTGGTATGATCTTAATAATATAAAATATTGGTATGATATTGATTACACATCATATGAATATAACACACATGATACATGGCCTTCACAGAGGCATCCCATTGATGAGCTCCTTGATGTCTATTAGAACTTTTCCTAGTACATATCTTATGTGCTTATCTTTCACACTATTTCAAAAAAATGAAAAAAATGAAAAAGTCAAAAATCCAAAGGTATTTTCAGCATTTACATATTTTATTAGATCCTTGGCATCTAAGTTGTTAGTTACATTTTGGTAGATAATACATCATATATTTTTATATACATGTGTTTTATAGATAGTTTGAGTGTGATACAAGCATACCCAGGCACATGATCTATGCACTTTTAGATGTTAGGCCTTCCATCTAGTCAAGTCATATGGACATTGAGGGAATATACTTATTTGTTCATGCTAAAACTAGGTTATATCATTCTATGATCATTTTTTATTATCATATTTCAGATTTTATACTTACATATTACTTTCTCCATGCTTACATCTTTTTCAGTTTACTTGATATTTTATGTACTTATTTTTTTTGCTAACATGTATATATAGGGACTAGTATGATATGTTGATGTTGGTTGCTCATATTCCATGATTTTTTTATGCAATTCCTTAAGTGTCTTCCCTTGATTGGTATTGTATTGCATTATCTTTCTTGTTTTAGTATTCAAATATTCTCCATTCTTTGTGGCTCCCATGCCTTTATTTGCCTATTTTGACATTTAAATATGTCATTATTTATTATATGGACATTTAAATATGTAATTATTTGTATTTTGTATGTTTGAGTAAGTAATGTCTCTTCAATTTTGAGGCATTTGAAAATGACCCTTGTTTGAGGTCTCCTTAGACTATTGACTTTTGATTTATTTGTGAGTGGTCTTGTTTGTATGCTTGATTACATGTTGAACTTGTAATGCTATTATCTAGACATTGCCATGATTCACATCATGTATCTTATGATTTGATGTGATCATATACTATTTACCTTATTGCTATATCTACCTAGAGATGCTACTGCCATATGTTACATGATTAGTACAAATATTATACAATTATTTTATCCTTTTGAGGTAAGTTAACTACCGGTTTATAATTCCCCTCACCTTAAAAGGGGTAATATAAATGGAGGCATGTCATAGAGGCATGGATTTTAAACCTTAAAAGTTTTAAATTTCAATGGGGGCATGTGAAAAAAGGCATGACCTCCAAACTTATTCAGTACTCAGTATTTTTAGATTACAATGGGGGCATGTTATGGAAACATGTCATCCACATTCATAATAGTTCTTAGTTTCAAATATCAATTGGGGAAAGTAATGGAAACATGTATTTCACACTTTAAAATTTTCAAATTGGCCAAATAACACAATTATATGATTTAGATACACAATTTTAGTAACACTCTATACATTGTTACCAATTTTATACCAAGGTTTCATCTTGATACATATATGAGATGCTTATGCCATACAAAGGTAACCTTACATTTAAATCTCAAAATTAGTTTCAGACTTCAAATAATTTTTTGGACTTTAGCATACACCAAGATGGGCTTTTACGACTTGTTATTATGCCAATATACTACAATAGTTGGTTTGCTTCTGTGAAGGTTGAGGTGATTACATCACTTAATTTTACCAAGTTTATTAGTAATAATTAAATAATCCACCCTCACTATATTTATAGTGTGATTTGACATATGGATCACTCATTCTTTCCAAGTTATAAGTATGATTGAGTTGACACGGTTAAGTTAATCTCAATTGTTGGGTAACAACTCACCTTTTTTCCAAGGTTGGAGTAAATTTGTCCTCTGATAATATACACATACACATACACATATCACATACACATACACATACACATACACATACACATACACATACACATACACATACACATACACATACACATACACATACACATTATATATTACATGTTTTACATTTTTCTTAATATCAATTTTAATGCTTCATAATGAAACTTATTTTCAAATAAAATTACCAAAAGACAAGATGGTTGCATTGATACATAGGTGTAATACTAACCTTGCTCTTTTTACTTTTAAATATTTCAAATGCTTTAAATTTTAGATTATGTGCACTGATTATATATTATAACATGTGCTTGGTTTCAGGTTAGTCACCAACAAAGCATTAAGTTGGAATCACACAAAGACAATGTGTATTATATACACCCATGTATGCATTTATTTCCTTTAAACTAACAATTTCAACACTAGATTAAAGGGAGTGCATACACACACACACACACACACACACACACACACACACACACACATATAGATACTAAATCTAAATTAGATATAAACTCAGTCTTGTATACTTGGAAAGTAATTTTCATGGTTGTAACCTTCAATTCATAGGCTTTCCTACTATTGAAAGGCTCACATCCATTATCTCTTGTGCCTATTACTTATCTCTTAGTCCAACCATATGTTATTCTCATGACTAGGACTTATATATTGCTCAAAATACTATAAACTTGCTTATTATCATCTTATGTGTGTTTTGAACCTGCACATGTTTTCCACCTTCCTAGACACTTGCATCACAACTAAACTCCTACATGGATGTAAGTGTCTTGTGCTAAACTAAGTGTCTAATACCCTAAAGTCATCAAATTTGCAATTTTAATGTGTCTTTATGTTTGACATAAGTGATTTAATGTGAGATATTTATTGAAAGTATTGGTATATATGAATGATCAATCTCCATTCATTCCTCACCTAAAAAATACCTAGAAACTCATAAGACAACTTACTAAAAGTACTCAATCAAGCATTCTAGTGAGTAAAACTTCCCTATTTTTTCTTATTTCAATACCAATCATAGGGACAACCCATATACATAGGTTTAAAATATTGAAAAAACATCCCATGACCATATTTTCTAAGTTACAAGATAGGTCACTCTATGTACCTTCCTATCATACATTACATCCTTATAAACATATAAGCCAACACATAAGAGAGAACTACATAAGTTTGAGGCCATCTTAAGAGTATTAGATATGTAAGTAATGCCCACTGACAAAGGGGTCCTTGGGGTATCTCAACATCATGTACCCACTAATCCATTTCTCCACACTCACTCCAAGGGTGAAAAATCTAGGGTCTGATAATTTGACAAAGAGTGATAGACTATGCATGAGATTTGAACACAATAAGAGCAAAGGTGATAGAAATCCCATAATGTTATAGGTGGTCACATCTAGACCCACTAAATATTTTATACTATACACTTGTGTCTAACTTAGACACCAACATTGATGCAACTATCTATATTAAACAGAAGCATTTGTGGCCATAGAGTGAAAATTTATAGAATATGACTACTCTAAAATCTAGATTTGGTTTACTTCTAGGTTATTCCATATCATATTTGCATACACACAATAAAACAACATAATTTTGTTTCCCATATATTGTAATATCAATAAATAGCTTTATTTTCTATTCTTAACATATCTTAGCATTATAAATTTAGAATATTGTTTATCTGAGTTTGTAATTAATTATCATGTTATAGCTCTCTTTATCACTCGTGCACTTATTCATTTATATATTTTTAAGTTTTCAGAGTGGATCATAATTGAGGATCTATTGGATAGAGTCAAATGTTAGTAATGGTGAACAAGCATTCCAACCCAATATTTAGAATTGTTAACAAAAAAACATCGCACAAATAATTTGTAGATAAATGATTATAAATCAAAGTAAATCAAGTGTTATTTAGAAAATAAGATGCTAGTTTAAAGAAAATCTCTTGCATAAGTAGGCAAGGCAAAGCAAAGAACTAGCCTAACTAACCAATGTGTGATAAATATTCAAATAGAACAAACTCAAAAAATGATGAAATAGCTAACTAATACACTATAAAAATGATAAATACATACTCTAACACCCCCTCCTCAAGTGAATCTAGGGGCTAACAATAGTTAAAAAATAAATAGTGGTATATCCATAGTATGAGTCTCGACAACTAGGTCTAATAAGGTACTCATGTATGATATGTATCCATAAAATGAAAAAGGAAGATGTCCTCATGAACACCTCTTATATACAAATTTTGAAACCCAAAGCATGCCACGTAACTCAAGGAAATGAAATGATGCAAAAAGATTTGTGAAGATGTCTACAACCTACTACGATGTCAGAATATACTCCAAACAAATAATTTCATCTTGAATGTGATGATAAATGAATTCCATATGTATCTCATTTTACTTGGTTCACTGGTGCTCAATAGGTTATGAGATATATGAATTGCACTCTGGTTATCACACTAAATTATAATGGGTAAATTCTACATGAAGCCAAACTCTGTCAATAACTGATGAGCCCAAAAAATTTGATGACTCACTATAACTGATGCCCTATACTCAACCTTTATATATTAAAGTATAATAGTCTATTATTTATTACACAACCAAGTAATGGATGAAGAACCAAGACAAAATATGTATCCAAAAGTGAAACACCTATCATCAAGAGAACCTACCCACTTTGAATCACTATATCTAACCAATTGAGTATTACCCTTGGTGTAATATAATCCAAAATTAGTAGTGCCTTGTAGATATCATAAAATCCTCTTGGTAGCCTACCAATAACTATCATAATGGGAATGTGAAAACCTAGATACAAGCCCAACTATAAATGAAAAGTTAGGGCAAGTATGGGTCAAATACATAAGACTCCAAACCATATGTCGACACAATGTAGGATCACAAAGTGTAGTAGAAGTGGTAGTGAGATTCACTTTAGACTAAAAAGGAGAAGGACTTGGCTTGCAATCAACCATGCCAAAATGCTGAAGAAGATCAAGGGTATAATTATATTAACTCAAATAAATCCTTGTATCTAAATGTGAAATATTACACCAAGGATTAAATGCAAAATTCCAAGATCTATCATGTCAAAATATGCTAAAACTACCTACTGAATAGTCTAAATCTGAGACAAGGAGCTACTTTTGAAAAGTAGATCATCAACATACAAGATTAGTATAATAATGCTCTCCTCAATATGTTGAATATATGTTGTGAGAATGGAGTGGTAGTGAAAAAATATAATGGAGAGAAGAAATGAATCCATCTTCTCATACCAAGACTGAGGGGCTTATTTGAGACCATAAAGAGACCTCCTAAGTCAAAATATAAGAGAAAAATTGTGAACAAACCTAGTAGGTTAATGCATATATATTTAATCATGCAAGTCTCCATGTAATAAATCACTCTTAATGTCCATATAATATATTGTTCAACCCTACGATGTAAAAAGAGAAAGTACAAGGTGAACAAAATCCATTTTGGTAATGAGCATAAAATTATCAGAGTAGTCAGTACCTTTGACCTACGAGAACCCATTAGCAACAATACATGTCTTATACTTATCAATAAACCCATCAACTACATATTTGGTGTAGTAAATCTAATTTAACCCAACTAACTTTATTCCCTTAGGAAGAGTGACCAAATCCCAAGTGTGATTATTCATCAATGAAGAATAATCATATGTCATTACATCATTCCACTCTTATATCCCATGATCCTATGAAAAATAATGTGGATCCCCAAATGATTCCTAACACAAAAGTCCAATACCCATAGAATGTGCATGATGATGTTGAGTAGGTGGAAGATCTTATATGAAATGTGCAACCTCAAAAACCATAGTATGAGCCCACCTAGGCATAGTGGCAATATCACTATAAATATGATCCTCATCCTCTATAACCTCCTCAGGAATCTCCTAAATTAGATCCTCAAAGAATCAATCTAAAGGAGAGGTGAATCATCTAAAAAAGAAGAAGGCATGGAAGAAGATGAAGAGTCATAAGATATGAAGTGCTCAACAAATTGTATATGTGTTCTAAAATGAACATCATGAGTATTAGGATCTAAAAGATGATAATCTCTCATGTCTTCGTAATACTCTACAAAAAAAAAAGGTTTGATTTTATTATCTAATGATTTCCTTTTAATCTTTGGTATAAATGCCCAAACAAGGATCCCAAAGACTCAAAAAAATGAGACATCAGGCTTGGTTTTAGACCAAGCCCCCTCTAGAGTCATATTTTTAAGTGCTCAATATGATGTGTAGTTTTGAATGTATTTTTCACAATTAAATGCCTCTGTCAAATAAATAGGATGCAAATACCATGAATGCATCATGTAGTTATCCATCTCCTTCAAAGTTCCTTTATTCTATTCCAGTAAGTCATTCTATTGTGGAGTATGTACAACATAATATTGGTGAAAAATACCATGGGGTGCTAAAACATTAGAGAACTCTCAACTAAAGTATTCCCCCCATTATCTATATGAATATTATTGATGCAACTAGAAGACTATTTCTTGACTAAAGCCTCAAAGACTTTGAATTTTGAATAAAGACATCACTCCTATACTTAAGGAAATAAACCCAAGTATGGCATGAGAAATTATCAATGAAAGTAAGTTCATAATTAAATCCATTGAAAGGAGTAGAAAAGACCATCAAATCATTATACACAAGCTCAAGTGTTGAAGAAACTCTCATGGATATACCCTTAGGAAACAAATCCTGGTGTTATTTCCCCAATGCACAACCAAGGCAAACTCCATCAAGGCATGAAACTATAAGAAGTCCCTCTACCATACCATGAGTGCTTAACTCCTTCAAATATCCATAATTTAGGTGTCCAAATATCTCATGCCAAAGCCAACTCTCATAATATGCATGAGAAACTAAACACGTACTTAAAGGAAAAGTATCATCAAAACCCTAAAAATAATAGAGTCAAGAAATATGATCAACAACACCCTATGCAATAAGAGTATATAGAATATACAAATATCAAACTTTATCATCTTGTGGTGTGCAAGTCACTATCTTGTCTTGAACAGAATGACAAATCTGATAGATTAAAATTAAATTGGTGGTGATGTCTAAAAAATATAATGCATCATTAATACGGCCACCATATAGATGTATGTCACCCTTCCCCTTAATAAAAATAAAGGACAAAAATCCAACCTCAATTTTAGAACTAGAACTCAAACCAAGAGATATAAAGGAATCCTTGGAAGAACTCATATGGTGTGAAGTACCAGAATCTAGAACCCAATTATCTAAAACAAGGGATTGTGATCTCTTGAAAACATTAAGTTCTTTCTCATGCTCATGAGATGGAGAAGGAGTGGAGATATAAATCTTGTGTTTCCTAACAATATTATCTAGGGCTTGCATTCTCTTGAAACACCTAGACTCTTCATGACTAGTCTCCTCACAATAGGATTAAGGTAGGTTAGACTTATTCTTGGATTTGGAAGATGAATTGGGTTTAAATATGTTGGTTTTGGGCTTAGGTAAATTTTGGGATGTAAGAGGAGTGTTATTATTATTACTCTTAGTTTTTCCCTTGTTATTATAATGTTATGACACTAATGATTTTTGAGAGGTGAAAGACTAAAGTTGAGACAATTTGGATTCCTCCCTAGTAAGACTCTCATAAAACAACTCTAGATTTGAAAATTTGAATGTAGCACCTAAGGAATACATACTAGAGAAAAAATTGGAAGCAAAGATTTGGAATGAGACACTTAACTTAGACAAAATCAAGTACACACGCTCTTCATCCTTTTTATCTCATCCACTCCTCTTTAACTATGTCAATAAATGCTTAAACTTAGTGAGGTAGTCTACAATAGAGGCAAAGTCATCTAGATTGAGTGAAGTAAGCTCCATTTCAAGTTGCATAGCTTTCAAGTGATCTAATTTCTCAAATAAACCCTTTATCTTAACCCATATTTTTAATGAAGAATCACATCCATCTAAATGAAACAAAAGAACATCACTCACATAACCCCCAATCAAACCCATACACTCTTCAAATTTACATTGGTGCTGAATTTTTTTGAATTCACGTGTAAACTATGGTTTAGTTTCATTCATTAGGGACCACAATACTTTGCACTTTATGATTATTTCTATGTGAGGTCTCCATGTATGATAATTGTGTGTAGTCAAAGGCTCACAATGTTCAATACTAAAAGTATAAGACATGATAATGAATCACCAAAGAGTAGAAAGAATGCAAAAGCATTCAAAAAATCAACCAAAATATTGTATTAAGGACCCTCCCAATTTGGCACTTTATTAAAGTAATTAATTTTTAAAAAATTAATGACACCAATTAGTAAATAATCAAAAACCATGTAGTTTTGAAAAAAATAGAATTAAAATCTAAGTTATGGTTCGAACATTAGAGGCTTTACAAATTCCTTAAAAATGGGTTAGAACAATAAAAAAGCCACTACAAATGGATTTATGTGACTAAACAAGAAAATAATGTCGGTGTCCAAACACTTTATGGAACCAGAATCGAACCACAGACTTGAAAAAATATATCAAGGTAAAAAATGATCTGCTGAGTGACGCCTATGCTTTTATAAGTGAACTTTACTTCACTTTTGAGGCAAAATTATAGTTTAGTAAGGAGAATAATGAAATATTCATCTATTTTTAGACGATAAAAGGCCAATTACTATTGTTATTTATCTTAATCCTAGATAGGTACTGCCAAAAAAGATTTTCCATGCAAGTATTTAATTTGATCACACTTCCAATGCATCTCAACCTTCCAGCATAGACTTGCCAAGCAAAAAGGACACCAAAAAATAATGTAGTCCAATGATCCAACTCCTTCAACAATTGTCATAGGTTCAATGCAGGTCTAGAACACTTCTCAAACACCTTATCTCTCTTCTAATCTTATTTTTTGGGTCTACATGATAGATAAGACAAAATAAAAAATAGTGTAGCAATCCAAAAGGGTAAAAATCTAGGATGCCAAAGTAAAAAAGTGTAGACCTTCCTCCTTATAGGCAAACACTAAGCTCTTAACTCACTCCTCAAGTTAGAATGATGCCTTGGCTAGATCTTTTCTTTGGGAAGGTAATGTTTCTATCGCTAATTCGCTTTTCAGATTTAAGAGAAAGAAGAAACTAAAAAAGTAATGGACAAGGCTTGTGAAGTACCTGGATAAAGATCGCGCACCGTAATCCAGACGCTTGTGAGCACTCCTCTTTGGCTGTGGAGGAATGACACTTGCAAAGAGAAAGAACTTGGACAAGAAAATGTTAGATGGATAGGCGGTGGGTTGCCAAGCAAAAGCTTGTTCTCGGAAGTGTGAAAACTTCCTCAAGGGAGGTCAACCCACTGATAACAGACAGATAAAAGACCAAGGAAATATAGAATGCCAGAATACAGAAGTGACAAAGAAATTAGAAAGGAAAGAAAAGACCAAATGATTACCTGAAGGAGTTGTCGGGCTGAAGACAGTCGCCGAGGTCAGAAATGTTGCCGGCGTCGGTTATCTGATCTGTCGGCGTCGGCTATCCTGCCGACATCGGTTGGGGAAGTGACCGGCGTCGATCGAGGTTGTGGCCTGTAGTCGGGTCTGGGTTGCTTTCTGGACTGTGGACGGGTCTGGTTTATGAACGGGGTTGAGACAGAGTTTGGGGGCAAATTTAGATGGATTGAGGAATGCTCTGGTTCTGATTGGGTGCCTTGTGCAAGGTCTTTGTTGACAGGGGGATGGGGAAGTTGTCTGGGATTGGATTAAAAGAGGGACAAGAAAGAGGAAGATGCACAGAGGATAGGACCTGAGAAGGCTTTGTAGCGTCTCAGGGGGAAGAACAGAGGGAGTAGAAGACAGTAGATATGATAGATAACTGAAAACTAAAGAAATGAAATAAAATGAAACACCAGACCGTGCTTACCTTTGGCTTGCTGACTGAAGAACGGAGGAGCTGTTGTTGGAGCCATGAAAGACTTGTCAAGCAGAAAATCCTGATCTAGAGCCTTTGCACCTGTTGCTGCTGTTGCACGAGGTCCAGACGGAGGAGAGACGAATGCCAAAATGCCAAGAGAATTCTGTTTGCGAGCTCAAGGGTCCAGGGGCTGCAACGGATGCAGAAAGGGGTAATGAAGGCTGCCGACGTCGGCAGTTTTGCCGACGTTAGCCGAAGGGTCGCCGACGTCGGCGGTCGCAGGATGGGGACAGAGGCTAAAAATAGCCTCTGCCCATTCTTGCACGCCGTCGGGCGAGGGGTTATGGGAAGAACGGTCACGAGGAAGCCTAAATGGGCGTGGGGGGAATATAATGAAGAGATTTGGCCTAATAAAATGCTAGGGGGAAGGTGGAGGGATTCAAGGGAGGATCCAAGGTGGCAAGGGTAGGGTGGAAAGGGGGCCACTTGATTAAAATATTTGAGTTATTTTAATCAAATGGAGGCCAAGGGTTAGGATAGGGGTTTGAGGTGGACAAGGGGGGGAACCAAGGTGCAGACACGTTTGCGGTGTCTACATTTGCCCCTTTTTGTCTTGTTGGTTGTTCTAGACGAACTGCAAGACAAAAATAGGATTTGGTTGCCCCAGAAAAAGGATGAGGTGTTCCCCCCTCAAAGCGAGAGTCAAGAGAAGGGAACCGAAGATCGAGTGTCGATTTGACAGAGAAATGGATAGAAGAGAGTGAGTGAAAACGCTGCCATAGTCATGATTGCGCGTAGTCCACTTCACGAGAGGGTCAGGTCAAATTGTCGCATGTCGAGGGTCAAGGAGTGCCAAAATTGAAGTAACCGGGCCCCAGCATTTAGTCGTCTACTGATCGGGTCACTCAATGTAAGCTGAAGCTCCAAATGGTCGTCGTGTTTCAGGTATCCCAGGCTCAGGAAGTGCTCCCAGAAAACATGAAAAAGCCACTAGTAGGGATCAACCGGCTCGCGATCCTATACTTGCGAAGGGTCAAAAATAGTCTGCGGACAATTTTGCTAACCAGCCGTGAGGTAGCACACACGCAAAATAACCAAGGCAACATTGGCTTGGAAGTAGTCGAGGTCGAAGGAGATAAGCATGATCTCCAATGGTCATTGGTCAAGAGGATGGATGGATGAAAGGATGTGGCCGAGCTAACCCCAGAAGACCCCATGTCAACTGAGTGCTGCCTACATAGCCCCTGTCGTAGGGGCCTCAGGCCAATGTAGTTCTCCCTAAAAGGGAGGAAGGGTCAGAGGGATTGATTGGTCTTGGTCAAAGTCGTCGGAGTTGGGCGTGATAAGAGTCAAAGAAGAGAAGGTTTGTCCATCAAAGAGACGAACAAATGGGGGTGGTCGAGCTAACCTCAGAAGATGTGGTATCTGAGTGCTGCCTACATAGCCCTGGTCATAGGGCCTCATACCAATGTAGTTCGGGCGAATTGAGAAGATTGGTCGATGATGAGTTTGGTCATGTGAGGGTAAGATGATGCTATAGACGGTGTATTCTGTAGAATTGGTCGAGAGTCTTTCATCTCTAGCAAGTTTCCATAGTCGTGATGGATGTATGCTAAAAATGAATGGAAGTCTATTTATGCTTCAGCAAGTATTGGTTTATGCTTAACATAAATTGGGTCTGGTCGGTAGTTTCCATGTGTATTGGTGTCCATAGAAACTATGTGAAATGGTCTAGGATGATGTCAGCTGAAAATGATGAAAATGGCTTGGTTTGAGATGAGTCGACAATTGATGTGGTTAAATGTGACCAAAGTGTAGAGAAAAGGTGAAAGGCAAATTGCTCTTTCATTGACAAGGACCAGAAAGGAAGCATAGATAGGGGTTATTAGAACCAAAGCCCCGTTCATGCATTACGTCGTCGACCAGTATGGTGTTAGAACGACAATCGAATCGCTTTGACATTAAAGTGAGCTCGAAGTCCCTTGAGCAGGTGATAGGAGGAGGATAGGGTAACCCAGTTTAAGAGCAGGAATAACCGTGCCCCCTTTTCATAGGAGACCCTGAGACAGCTACAAGCCAAGTCCATGACCCTTTTTTTTTTTTTGGTGCAGGCTGATCGATACGGGAAGCCTACATAGAGATGTCTTTTGATGTAGTGGTCATGTTGCGAAGCTGATCGATGCGGGAAGCTTCTAAGAAAAGTTGCTGTTTGTAGCAAGATTTAGTCATAGCCATCCTTCGAGGGAGTGGTCTATATTTTTGCTTAATATAAGGGCTTGAATAGCTATCCTTCGAGGGATCAGTCTATTAGCTACAGCAATGATAGTACAACTGTCCTTCGAGGGAGCAGTCTGTCTTTTTGAATTTGACTTGATTTTGTGACCATGGATATGTTTTGACATCTTGATTTTGATTTTTTTGATTTTGAGTCATGGACAAGGCTGTAGAAGTTCAAGGACGCCCTTTTTATTAGGACAAAGCATCCATGCATCATAAAAGGGTCGTAGAGGACTTGTTAAAGGGGAATAGGGTTGAAAGGGATGAGGATTAAGAGGATGAGGATTGCTCAGGGGATGAGCTCAAGTTACGTGTCAAGTAGACGAGTACTCGACTAGCAGAAGAATGGTCGAAGATGCAATGCATTAAGAGGCTCAGGTTCTGGCCGTCCGTCGAGGGAGGACAGACGATAAGTCCCTGACCCATACTTGTGCGTGATGATAAAAGGTCCAAGCCAATTGGGGGCGAATTTGCCTCGTTTACTTCACTCCATATTGGTCACGTGCTGATTCTCTTTGAGGATGAGGTCTCCGATGTTGAAATCTCGTTCTCACAGATTTTTGTCGTAGGCCCGCTTTATGCGACTTTGGTAGACATGGAGATGATTAAGGGCAGCAAGACGGCGCTCGTTGAGTAACTCAAGTTGAGCTAAGCGATCTTGATGAAAGTCGTCGTTGGAGAGAATGTCATGCAGGGAGATACGGAGAGACGGGATCTGTACTTCGAGAGGTAAGATAGCCTCTATTTTGTACACGAAGGAGAAGGGAGTAGCACCCATAGAGGTTCAGATGCTAGTGCGGTAGGCCCACAAAGCGAAGGGAATATGAACGTGCCAATCCCTTCCTGTATCGTCGACCACCTTCATGAGAATTTTGGTGAGAATTTTGTTGGAAGCCTCGGCCTGCCCATTTGCTTGTGGGTAGTAAGGCGAAGAAAAGCTGAGTTTGATGCCAAATGAGTCGCATAGTTTTTGGACAGTCTTGTTTTTGAAGGACTTGCCGTTGTCGGTGATGATTTTGTGAGGGACACCGAAACGACAGATGATGTGGCTGCTGATGAAGTCGACAATCTTGTCGGCTTTTGTGGAGATAAGAGGAATGGCTTCCACCCACTTGGTGAAATACTCAGTGGCAGTGATGATGGACTGATGACGAAGAGACGAGTGAGGGTTGATCTCACCGATGAGATCCAAGCCCCACTGAGAGAAAGGCCAAAAATCCTGAGCGACTTGCAAGGCGTGGCTGGGGAGACGAAGCAGGTTAGAGTGCTGCTAACACTTGATGCAACGCCGAACATAATCACTACAGTCTTGATGAAGGGTGGGCCAATAATAACCTAGGCGAAGGATGCGCTTGGCAACTGAGTTTCCACTGAAGTGTCCACCACAAATCCCGTCGTGGACTTGTTTTATGGCATGAGAAGCTTCAGCGGAGGTTAGACAGCGAAGAAGAAGACCGTCAAAGCCTCGCTTATAGAGAAGACCCCCTAGCATGGTATAGCGAGCTGTGCGCTTGATGAAAGCTCACCGCGCATTGCTAGAGAGGTTGGGAGGAGTGACGGAAAGAGACAAGTAGTCCACAAGTTGCTTATACCAGTCATCTTGTGGGCTAGAATTGACAGTGTTGATATGGTCGATGTGAGGAGAGATGTATGAAGGCAAAGGTACGCGATGCACAGTGACAAAAAGGCGAGATGACGATGATGAAGACGGGATATGCGAAGCAAGAGAAGCCATGGTGTCGGCAAACTTGTTCGTAGAGCGTGGAACAGTCTGCAAGAGGTAATGGTCGAAAGATGCTAAAAGAAGGTCAGCACGATTCTTATACCTCTGTAAAACTTCATTTTTATAGAGATATGAATCGTTAACTTGATTAACGATGAGCTGCGAGTCGCCGAAGATGTTGATAGACTTGATGTGGAGGGAAAGGGTAGTCTGAAGTCCCAAAATTAAGGCCTCGTATTCGGCCATATTATTGGTACAATCAAAGTCAAGCTTAAAAGATAGAGGCATGGGCTCCCCTTCGAGTGGGATGAGGATGACTCCCGCACCCCCACTGAGTTGACATTTGGAGCCGTCAAAGAACATGGTCATTTGGTAGACGGTGTCATCGGTGGAAAGGGTAGCGATAGACTCGTCAGGGAACTCACAGTGTGAAGGTTGGTTATCGGGAAGAGGGGCATTTGCCAGTTGGTCAGTGATGGTTTGCCCCTTGATAGATTTCTGCTGGATGAATTCGAAGTCAAACTCAGCAAGCAGCATGAGCCACCGAGCCATACATTGATTCTGATATGGCTTGGAGTGCATGTACTTGAGAGGGTCGGTGTGAGTGACGACAAAGGTTTTGTGGTTGAGAAGATAGTGGCAGAGCTTGGTAGCGGAAAAGACTAATGCCAAATAGAGTTTCTCGGTATGAGTATACCGAGTTTCATAGTCGACCAGTGTTTGGCTGATGTAGTAAACTGCTTGCTCATGATGATGCTCGTCTCGGTGCGCGATCATGGCACCTAACGAATGGTTGGTGGCAGAGATATAAAGGTAGAAGGGTTGGTCGTCTTTAGGTGGAATGAGGACTGGTGGAGAGACCAGATAGCCTTTGAGGGCTTAAAAAGCCTCTTGACAGTCCTTATCCCATTTAAAGGAGACGTCCTTCTTAAGGAGGTGATGGAAAGGTTGGCAGTGGTCTGAAAGCTACGAGATGAAACGACAAATGGACTGGAGCTTCCCTTGTAGACTGCGAAGCTGCTTGAGATTGGTCGGGGGTGGCATTTCGAGGATAGCACGGATCTTGGCGGGATCTATCTCGATACCATGAAAAGAAACGATGAAGCCGAGAAGTTTGCCTGAGAGGACCCCAAAGACACACTTCTTGGGGTTGAGGCGGACATTGTATTGCAGAAGGCGAGAGAAGATGATTGTGAGAATGGTCAAGTGGTCGCGGCGAAGTTTGGACTTGCCGAGAAGGTCATCCACATAGTCCTCCATGATTTTGTGGAGGAGATCGTGGAAAATGTAGGTCATGGCGTGCTGATATGTGGCACCAGCATTTTTCAAGCCGAAAGGCATGACTCGATAGCAGAAAGTCCCCCATGGGGTGATAAAGGTAGTCTTGTGTTGATCTTCCGGTGCGATCAGGATTTGATTATATCTTGAAAACCCGTCCATGAGAGATAGCATCTCATGGCCGGCCGTGAGATCAACAAGCTGGTCAATGTTAGGAAGAGGAAAGTCGTCTTTGGGACAGGCTAGGTTAAGGTCGCGATAGTCCGTGTAGATCCGAATCCCCCCCGTTGCTTTAGTAACTGGGACGATGTTAGAGACCCACTGTGGATAATCGATGGGTTGGATGAAGGAGACAGAAAGAAGGCACTGAAGCTCCTCTTTGACAAGGAGCGCAACGCGAGGATGCATCTTTCGAAGCTTCTGCCTAACAGGCTTAGCCTCTGGTTTGGTGACAATGCCATGGGTAGCAATGGTGGGGTCGATGCCAAGCATGTCGCTGTAAGTCCAGGCAAAGGCCTTGCTATGGTTGGAAAGGAACTGGGCATAGTCAAGCTGCTCTTGAGCGTCTAAAGATTGGCCAATCTTTAAGACGTGAGGAACATCGGAAGAAGAAGGGAGGTTGATGTCAATGGTGGATTCATTTAACATAACCTGGGTCTCGGAAGGGAGGAAATGCTGGACGAAAGAGTCATCGGCACCCATGTAGGAAAGGATGGCGTTATCGTCAATGCAGTGGACAGTGTGAATGGTTGCCGACTCATCCTCTACCATGCTAGGAAAGATGAGAGGGAGAGACCTGGGCACCCCATTGAGCTGATAGGTCAGGGGTTCCAGGCGGATGGTGTTTACGAAAAAAAAAACTAGGAGGGATGGAAACCACCGACTCCGTAGGTGACGAAGGAGAAATGGGTGAGTTTGGAGGAGATTGGTCAATGGTTGGCTCGGGACAAAGGTCGGAAGGATCCTGAGTGGGGTCATGATATCCCAGGCCATACCGTTTCTTGGCATCGTGATCATTGAGCGGCTCGACGGGCTGATGGGAGCCCTGCTCATATCGTCCGAAACCAAAACCCTTCCATGCACACCTGTGAAGGTAAGTGTGTGCAAAGGCGGGGTTGCCGAGAAATGAGAAGTCAGATGTGAAAGGTTGGGGCGAAGAGAGGGAATTGCTGTTGGTAGGAGCTTGATTAAGCCCCCCATAGACAAAGTTGGTTCGAAAGTGAGGAGGACCATAAGGTACGACCATCCCAATTCGATGGTCATAATTGGGACTGAGGTGAAGGCGTCCATACTCTTGCGGAGTTTGGAACATGTCGAGGGTCAACAAGTGATATTCCCCAAGTGATAGTCGTTGGAAGATGTCTTCCATGGGGTCTTTGGTCAGCGCTTGAAGAGGAGGGGTGAGGGCAACCGCTGATTGCGAACTGGTCGAAGCTTCCACAGATGGAGGCAGTGTCGGAGTTGACGGCTTGATGGGAATGAGGACATCGTTGGGACGGTAGGTGGTGTTGCAAGTCTTGAAGGGTGAAGGGTCAGCGGGAATGGTGTGGACTTGCCCGTCATGCTCGAACTTCACACAACGGTGCAGGGTGGAGGGTATACAGGCCATGGCACGGATCCAAGGTCGGCCCAGTAGAAGGTTGTATTGAAACTCTCCTTCGATGATATAGAAGAGCTCTGGGACTGTGCGTGGACCAACGTGAATGTGAAGGATGACTGTGCCAATGGTCGTGGCGGTGGTGTCGTTGAAAGAGCATAAGATCGCGTCAGTTTTGGAGATGCAGTTCTTGGGAAGAGCCAGCTGATCAAAGGCGTGGGTAGAGATTATGTTGATGCTAGCGCCACCGTCGATCATAATGCGTTTAATGCGTGTCCGATCGACATAGGTAGTGATGAAGAGGGCGGCATCCTGATCTTCCGTGTTAGATGTGGGAATCTCAGAATCACTGAATGTGATGGAGGTGACAGGAGATAAAGAATGGACGAGGGCAGCGAGTGGTTGGGGGTCTTTGGGTTGGACCTCCGCTACCTACAAGGCTTGGATAAGGGCCTGACGGTGCTGAGGCGAGGTTTGGATAAGGTCATAAAGAGACATCTTTATAGGTGTCTGGTGGAGCTGCTTCAACATGGAGTCGTGAATTGGCCCAGAAGAGGAAGATGAAGAAGGCTGGGATGCGCCAAGGATAGAAATTTTAGGCTTGGGCGCAAGAGGAGGCTTGACGAAGGGATAGGTCCAAGGAATGGCAGCTTTTTCTTTGGCCTTGTCCTTTTGCGACCTAGTGGTTATATGGATAGCATTGATTTCGAAAATAGGAGGTGAGGAAGGGGTCATGCCTGGCTGGTGAGATGTTGACGTGTTTGAAGAGGTTAGATGAGGAGTCAGGGTCTGGTCAAGAGTGTCCTCAAGGAGAAGAGTGTCTTTCTCCATGTGGTGGTGGATGACGGCCTTGAGGGCACAACAAGTCTCGGTATCGTGTCCTAGTGTACGATGATATAAACAAATTTTCGTGTCGTCGAACCAGGAGGGCTTGGACCCGAGAGGTTGGAAAGGCTTGATGGGTGGAAGGGTTATGTCGGAAGTCTGCAGAAGTCGGTGCAATATCAACGAGTACGAGCCCACTAAAGGGTCCATGCTAGTTGATATGCGTGAGGTTGGTGACTTTTGCTTAGGCGAGGTTAGAAGAGGTTTTCGTACCACCTTATGGGTTGATGGCACGGTGACAGATGGAGACGGCTCTTTCTTGGTGATTGATACTGCCTTTTTGGGAGAGGGACGACTGGAGGTAGGTAGAGGAAGCAAAGGAGGCAATGAGTTTTGGTTGAAGGCCGGAGTGGGAAGGATGCTAGCCAAGGTCGAAGGATGGGGGCCCAAAATGGATGGCAATGGTGACGGGGAAGGAGACGTTCATTTCTGTGGTCTGGCAGTCTTCTTCGCCTTGGTTGGAATACTACTGCTGGTCGAGGTCTGGCCTAGGTCCACCTTCACTTGCGGGTGAGTGAGGGTGGAGATAGGATGAACGCCAAATGACTTGATGGGTTTAGACGAGATAGATGCAGGCTTTGGTTTTGACGGGTTTGGTCGAGGTTTGAGAGTCTGGTCTTTGTCAAGAGTCTGACGAGATTCCATCTTGGGAGGATTAGCGGCATGTGATGAGAGGGCGCGGGTATGTTGAAGGGCTTTAAGACGCTCCCACAACACCTGAGGTGTCACTTTCCTCGAAGAGAGAAGTTTGATCTTCTCCACTAACCGGGAAAATGGCTGAGAGGAAGATGTTGATGGTTGCAAGGTTGAGGACAAGATGGGTGTAGTGGTCCTAAACGCATGGTGTGGTGAAGTCATGACAGATTTAGATGAAGACGAAGGGGAGAGAGGTTCTTCCCTGGGTGGAGAAGAAACCGGGGAGCGAGGCTCCTCCAGCGGGTAAAGGGCAGGGGTGACGGTGCCCTCCACTTGCAGCTGAGGAGTAGGAAGGGTCGGGTCCTACATAGGCCGTAGAAAGGAGGACGGCGAGACCGATGGTGCTGGTAAGGCCGAGGCGTCCTCCAAGATGAGAGAAGTCGACGGAGAACTAGCCGGGGAAAGAGGTTCGTCCACATGTGACGGACTGATTGATGGACTAACCTCTTGAGGTTGATTGGGGACTAAAGGAGAGACCGTATTGACTGTTCGAATATTGTGCTCATGATTGTCGTCAATTAAGGTCTGGACATTGTTCTGAGTTGGCGGATGATTGGGGAAAGGTTGTTTGAAGATGTCAATGGCCTGATTAGGGGGTGCATTTGGATTGTCTAAGATGAGATCCCCCTTTTCAAGCATGTCTTGGATTATGTTCTTAAAAGTCTTGCAATTTTCCGTGTCATGGCCCTTAACACGGTGGAAGCTGCAGAAGTCTTGCTCCCTATACCACGCGGGGATGGCGTGTGAGGGATCGAATTGTGGAGGAGGTCGGGATTGAGGGAGATTGAGGACTCCCTGTTTAACAAGATTTTCCAGCACAGACGCATATGATTCTCCGAGAGGAGTATATCGTCGCTGCACGTATCTTTGCTGGAATTGGCGAGTAGCACTCTGAGATGTAGATGGCTCAGGCTGATTGGTCGAAGAAGATGAAGGTCTGACAACCACAGCATTAGCTGAAGCCTTGGATTTAGAATTGGATGATGATGGCTTAGCAGAAGAAGAGTCATTGGTCTTAGAGCTGGGATTCTTACTTCACAACTTGACTTTATTCTCCTCGATGGCACGCAACTCAAGTTTGCGGGCCATCATGAAGGCCTCGTCAAAAGTGCGGAAGGTTTGAACCCTCAGGGTGGAAGAGATATGTTGGGCACAAGCTTGGGAAAAGAGTTCAATAAGCTCGGCCTGGGGTAAGGAAAAGGAGAGTTGGTTGATGAGGCCTCTCCATTGAGCAACGAAGTCGGCTATGGACTCGTCCTCGAATTGCCAAATAGAATAGAGGTCCGTGATTGAGACCTTCTTGGTTATGTTGATGGAAAAGTGATCGAGGAAGAGCTGAGCCAATTGTGTGAATGAGAAGAGAGAATGGCTAGGAAGGGAGCTGTACTAGTCGAGCGCAGCACCCGAGAGAGACATAGGAAACGTGCGTAAGAGTAACGCATCGTCATGGCCAATGAGGTAGCAGGCATGTCTGAATGCCCGCAAGTGTTGTTGTGGGTCTTCCTTGTTTTGAAAGCGAGAAAACTTTGGAAGCTCCCACTGGCTGGGATATGGTCTGATTGGGACAGAAGGATGAATGGGTTCGTTGCAGATCTGCTCATATGAAAGAGTGTTGCGTGAGTCGGAAACAGAGGTCTCAAGACTGGTCATCTTGTCCATCAGCATTTTGATGATGTCTGCCGATGGATTGACGGGTTGCGCACCCCCTAAGTTGTAGGGCGCTTGGAAGAGGCTAGAGGAGGCGTGCAACATAGTCGGTTGTACAATGTACGGATGACTAATCACAGGGGCAGAGGTGGAGGCTAAAGGTGGTTGGGTAGAAGACATAGCTGGGCCCATTGTTGCCACGAGAGGTTAGACTGTGGTAACGGGGGCCAAGGGGTAAGAAGCCACCCTGGTGTTGATGGCACGCAACTCAAGTTTGCGGGCCATCGTGAAGGCCTCGTCAAAAGTGCGGAAGGTTTGAACCCTCAGGGTGGAAGAGATATGTTGGGCACAAGCTTGGGAAAAGAGTTCAATAAGCTCGGCCTGGGGTAAGGAAAAGGAGAGTTGGTTGATGAGGCCTCTCCATTGAGCAACGAAGTCGGCTATGGACTCGTCCTCGAATTGCCAAATAGAATAGAGGTCCGTGATTGAGACCTTCTTGGTTATGTTGATGGAAAAGTGATCGAGGAAGAGCTGAGCCAATTGTGTGAATGAGAAGAGAGAATGGCTAGGAAGGGAGCTGTACTAGTCGAGCGCAGCACCCGAGAGAGACATAGGAAACGTGCGTAAGAGTAACGCATCGTCATGGCCAATGAGGTAGCAGGCATGTCTGAATGCCCGCAAGTGTTGTTGTGGGTCTTCCTTGTTTTGAAAGCGAGAAAACTTCGGAAGCTCCCACTGGCTGGGATATGGTCTGATTGGGACAGAAGGATGAATGGGTTCGTTGCAGATCTGCTCATATGAAAGAGTGTTGCGTGAGTCGGAAATAGAGGTCTCAAGACTGGTCATCTTGTCCATCAGCATTTTGATGATGTCTGCCGATGGATTGACGGGTTGCGCGCCCCCTAAGTTGTAGGGCGCTTGGAAGAGGCTAGAGGAGGCGTGCGACATAGTCGGTTGTACAATGTACGGATGACTAATCACAGGGGCAGAGGTGGAGGCTAAAGGTGGTTGGGTAGAAGACATAGCTGGGCCCATTGTTGCCACGAGAGGTTAGACTGTGGTAACGGGGGCCAAGGGGTAAGAAGCCACCCTGGTGTTGATAGGGGCCAGGGTAGGCGGAATAGAGACGATGAGGTTTTGAAAAGGAGTGGATAGCGGTTGAGCGGGTTGGGGTTGACAGGGGGCCGGAACCCTGATGGAAGTGGGCCCAATGATAGAGGGAGAGGCCACACCTGGAGGATTGGTCAAAGTCTGGTCAGTGGTCAAAGCGATGGCTTGAGTGTCCAAAGGTTGAACTATGGATGCTGTCGATACAGCCGTAGTCGCGGCAAGGGAGGTTGGCATTCCATAGATTGGATTGCCCAGGGAGTCTCGTGTTTGACTATGCGTGAGATAGTGTTGCAAGGCCTTGACGTTGAGGTCCAAGAATCGCTCGAAATCTTGGTCCCCTTCTTGGACAATGGGAGTCTGCGGCGGGGTTGGACGGGCAGGAGTTCTTTCGATCTCTGAGTTGAACTCCATTGTAGGCTTGGTCACGGATGGGGTGGACGGAAGTGGTTGACGGCTAGCGTGGTCGACAAGAGTCTTGGCTTGGCTACGAGTCAAAACCATGCAAGGCAAAGAAGGTTCAGGTTTCAGGAACTGTGTTGCTCAGTTTCAGAAAACCAGGATGGAGTCTTTGACAGAGAAGGGACAGGTTTCAGGCTGCTGGTTTTGAAAAAAAAGGACAGTGACAGAGACCGACGTCGGTTTAAAAACCGATGTCGGTAAGAAATGTGGCCGACGTCGGTCAGATAACTGATGCCGGTAACAGATGAAGCCGACGTTGCTAGCAGAACCGATGCTGGTGACAGGGGAAGCCGACGTCGGTGGCAGAACCGATGTCGGTGACTGTGTCTTCCAGAGAACCAAAAGATTCTTGGAAAACAATGAAGGAAGCATCCTCACTCACTCAAACAAATAGATGAGAAGAGGAAAACAGAGAGAGACAGACAAGCCTAAGTGATAAATCCTAGGAATTAACCTTTAGAAGCTGTGGCTTATGCCTTAGATGAATGTTTGGGGAGAATGGCTGTAAGAAGGGTCCTAGAAGAAGGCGGTCTAAAGATGGTTTCGGGAATTGTTTTAGGCGCTCAAATTCTGTGTTAGGGTCTGGTACGTGGCCTGGTGCTAAGGAGCAAGCTCCCCTCACTTCACAATTCCAGTGGTTAGCTGGTCTCGCTTAGCCAAGATATACCTCGCCTAGAGTTTATCCTCCGTCAGAGAACGGAGTGGGCTTCCCCCTTGGTGATGAACTCCAAGTAGGGTCACCGGGACGGGTAAGGTATCCGCTGGGGGATGAAATCCCAGTCGGGCCTTGTCTCAAGTAAGTTTTATGTTCGTTTTAGTGCATGTGGTCTGGTAGTGTAACATCAAGTGTCTACGATTTATTCAATATGCGGATTTAAGTTACTAGATGTGGACTAATGCAAGCACAAGCAGAAATGAAAGTGCAATACGTTTTAATGCCCAAGTCGAAATGTGATGTTTGTTATGAAGACAAGTTTGAGAAAGGGTTGAGAGTATGATGTTTAGACTAGTCTAGAAATGCAAGGAAGAAAGATTCGTTTTAGTCCTGCTTATAGTGTCATTGAGAAGAAAAGAAGGAGGAGAAAAGGTAAGAACCTAACGCTCCTAAATGAATGAAGAAGAAAAGGAACCCAGGAGGAACCTAGGGTCCCACTAGGCGTGCCAGAGATGTTTCTATCGCTAATTCGCTTTTCAGATTTAAGAGAAAGAAGAAACTAAAAAAGTAATGGACAAGGCTTGTGAAGTACCTGGATAAAGAT
The DNA here is from genome assembly GCA_037957365.1 of Torreya grandis. Lineage (NCBI taxonomy): Eukaryota > Viridiplantae > Streptophyta > Pinopsida > Cupressales > Taxaceae > Torreya > Torreya grandis. The sequence goes on along the minus strand of JARHVA010000325.1, from coordinate 3,113,832 downwards.
CGCGCACCGTAATCCAGTCGCTTGTGAGCACTCCTCTTTGGCTGTGGAGGAATGACACCTGCAAAGAGAAAGAACTTGGATAAGAAAATGTTAGATGGATAGGCGGTGGGTTGCCAAGCAAAAGCTTGTTCCCAGAAGTGTGAAAAATTCCTCAAGGGAGGTCAACCCACTGATAACAGACAGATAAAAGACCAAGGAAATACAGAATGCCAGAATACAAAAGTGACAAAGAAATTAGAAAGGAAAGAAAAGACCAAATGATTACCTGAAGGAGTTGTCGGGCTGAAGACAGTCGCCGAGGTCGGAAATGTTGCCGGCGTCAGTTATCTGATCTGCCGGCGTCAGCTATCCTGCCGACGTCAGTTGGGGAAGTGACCGGCGTCGGTCGGGGTTGTGGCCTGTAGTCGGGTCTGGGTTGCTTTCTAGACTGTGGACGGGTCTGGTTTATGAACGGGGTCGAGACAGAGTTCGGGGGCAAATTTAGATGGACTGAGGAATGCTCTGGTTCTGATTGGGTGCCTTGTGCAAGGTCTTTGTTGACAGGGGGATGGGGAAGTTGTCTGGGATTGGATTAAAAGAGGGACAGGAAAGAGGAAGATGCATAGAGGATAGGACCTGAGAAGGCTTTGTAGCGTCTCAGGGGGAAGAACAGAGGGAGTAGAAGACAGTAGATAGGATAGATAACTGAAAACTAAAGAAATGAAATAAAATGAAACACCAGACCGTGCTTACCTTTGGCTTGCTGACTGAAGAATGGAGGAGCTGTTGTTGGAGCCATGGAAGACTTGTCAAGCAGAAAATCCTGATCTAGAGCCTTTGCACCTATTTCTGCTATTGCACGAGGTCCAGACAGAGGAGAGACGAATGCCAAAATGCCAAGAGAATTCTGTTTGCGAGCTCAAGGGTCCAGGGGCTGCAACGGATGCAGAAAGGGGTAATGAAGGCTGCCGACATCGGCAGTTTCGCCGACGTCGGCCGAAGGGTCGCCGACGTCGGCAGTCGCAGGATGGGGACAGAGGCTAAAAATAGCCTCTGCCCATTCTTGCACGCCGCCGGGCAAGGGGTTATGGGAAGAACGGTCACGAGGAAGCCTAAATGGGCGTGGGGGGAAGATAATGAAGAGATTTGGCCTAATAAAATGCTAGGGGGAAGGTGGAGGGATTCAAGGGAGGATCCAAGGTGGCAAGGGTAGGGTGGAAAGGGGGCCACTTGATTAAAATATTTGAGTTATTTTAATCAAATGGAGGCCAAGGGTTAGGATAGGGGTTTGAGGTGGACAAGGGGGAGAACCAAGGTGCAGACACGTTTGCGGTGTCTACAGGTAAGACACCTTCTATTGATAGATAATACTCAACACCTCCTCAAATGTCTCAATGCTCTTCTTTGCTTTGCAATACCTTTCCTCTCCTTACACATACCAAACAAGGGAAAGGAAAAAATGTCTTACACAATAGAAAATAAATGTTGATTTCTTTTTTACCAATGCCTCCATCAGGTAATTTTATGCTTCAAATAGTCCACCACCTCAATGGAATAAGGATGCCTCTCTCCAAATCTGATGATTTTCCAATAGGGATACCTCTCCTCTTCCAACACATCCTACAAATAGATTTGAGAAAAAAACTCAATGCTAATGATAAAACAAATCTCAAGATCTCTCATATCTCCTTCTAGCTGTGGAGTCCTTTCTCCTCCAATGCCTTCACTCCTCTCTCCCATGATTCCACTCTACCTTCCCTCCAAGAATAAAAACCATAAACTTTATTCAAAAATTTAATTAAAATTCCAAATCCATAAAAGGGAAAAAAGGTTGAGGATATATGACAAGGGAAGACACAACAAGGGCAAGCGAAGTTTTTGAAAAAAATACAATAGTGTAGATTGATGCAACACTTAAGGCTTTGGTACCATGTTAATAATGATAAACAAGCATTCCAACCCAAGATTCAAAAGTGTTAACAATAAAAACATCACATAATGAAGCTATAGATAAATGATTTCAAAGCAAAAAAAATCAAGTTTTATTTATAAAATGAGATGCTAGTATAAAAGAAAGCCCTTGCATAAGTAGGTAAGGAAAAACAAAGAACTAGCCTAACTGAACAATGTGGGATAAATCCCCACATAGGACAAACTCACAAAAAGATAAAATGTATAGTTAATACACTAAAAACATGAGAAATACATACTCTAAGATCAAATGCATAGATTTTTTTCATGTGTGTAATAGAAAAATAAAACATGAACCATAAATAAGTAATTATTCAACAATTGAAAGATTGCAATATTAAAATTAACATCATTACCCATAATTTTTTTAGGAAGGTACATTATATAGCTGAAAGATAAGCATATCCTGACTTCTTCATTAATGTGGGATTATCTTTTATAATGACCTAAAAAAGATGCTTAAGAAAGATAACTAAACATATGTAAGGAAAAACCATTAAATGGAATAAAAACCTACACTAACACCCCCATTAAGCATAGATTAGGTGGGTAGTAGAATTGGGTCCCAACATAAAAGATTGATGATGTACCTAAGTACAATAAAAATCTTCTTAGAGGAGGATGTTAGATTTGCTTTAAATCCCAAAAGAGCTTGCAAATAAACATGCTTGCTATCAATGAAGGGTTAGGTGAATATATCAACAATTTACTCCATTGTCTGGATGTATTAGAGATAAATGAATTGATAATGGATGAGTCCTAAATGAAATTCACATGAATCTTTATATTCTTGGTATGTACAAAAAAATTTAGTGGCAAATTTTCTTTAATTCATGAATATTTTTATTTTAGGAATCTGATTTTGATGATTTGATGGGTTGGAAACATGGCAAAATCACATCTATTTTACAATAAAAGCTATTTTTAGGGTCATCTTGACCCATGTTAAAATTAAATTACCATATATAAGACTTTCACTCATACCAATAAAATATGTACCAGTCTATCCTAATAAATTTACCACTATTGATTGTCTCCTGTTGATTGTGTCTATCATCTAGCCATGCTTTGATGGCTTATACTAGAAATAATAAGGGGGATAGAAAATCAAAGAAACAAATTAAAACATCTTATTTTATCCAAATAATAAATAAAGGTACAAAATATTTAATAATTCATTTCACCCTATTTAATTATTTAAAATTATGTTGAAACTCGTCTAGACATGCCTGTTGATTATATAGGCACTCCAGTTGATCATCTAATGATAATATAAAGTGTCCAAATGATAGAATGGATAACCTAGATGACTATTTGAAGCATTCAAGTGATCATTTAGAATTTTAGGGAGATATTCTAAGTTTTTTAGATGATCATCTGGATCTTCTAGACAATGTTTTGGGCCCTCTAGGCTCTGAAAGATGGAGACTGTAAGGGATGGTTTTCATGGAGAGACGGTGTGAAAAAACCATGTGAAAAATGAGGGTCAAGGATCTTATTTATATCAAACTTGGATGAATCAAAAGTGGTGGAAATTAAGGTAGGTAGGTAGATTCATTCAATGTGGTAGAGAAACACATACAAGCATCTGAGTAAGCATCAAGATGATCATCTAGATATTCACACCAGACAACTATTTGAAGCATTTAAACGATCATCTAGAGTTTTTAGATAATCATCTATAATGTTAGGATGATCATATATTTTATTTCATATGGTCACCTCCTCTCTTTAGGTAGACATTTATTTTTTGTGGATAATTGTATTCAAATTTCTAACCAATCGTATAAGAAAAGTCTAGGTGCAAACATACCATGAAAAACATACACTGAATTTCATATCAATTTTGAATCTATGGTTATTCACCTTCCTTCTTGATTTACCATTAATTTGAAATAGGTTCACCTTGGCATGCCCTTTTTTTAATATATCCCACTAAATTTTTTCTTCTTAGTCCATTGATGAAGGATTAGATTCCTTTAAATTGAGATTGTGATTTGATTGTCATAGAAGATGAATTTTGGTCATCAAAACTATAAGTTAAAATTAGTGAGAATAAACTAAAGATAAATAAATTGAGTGGAAGCTTTAAAAACTCCTTTGTATTCTACCTTTGTATAAGATAAATAAATAACATTCTAATTCTTACTTGATCAACTAATCAGACTTGAACTTAGGGAGAAGTTGTAGCCTAAATTAGACTTACAATTATGAATATCATTATCACAATGTGAATTTATATAACTAATTAAGTTAACATACATTCCTCTTCCATAGTGATTCTTGAAACTATGACTACCCTGAATGTAGTGGAGAATCTGCTTAGCTTCTTTCCAGTGTAGCTCATGTGGTTCTTGCATAAATCTAGACACAATGCCCACTACATATCAAATATCAGTCTAGTGTGTGTAAGGTAGATGACACTACCTAAAAGTTTTTGATATAAGGTAACATCAACCAAATGAGATGTATAATCAGCCTCAAGCTTCACACCATATAGAAAAAGAGTCAGAGTTGGATTATAGTCAGCCATGTTAAAGAATACTTACCCTTAAAGACAAACCTACTAAGCCTCAATCTCTCCTTTGGCCAAGGTGATTTGCAAGAGGTTTTTGTGCTATGTAAGAATGACAAGGATAAATCAGCTTTAGGCTACACAACTTATCAATGCATCTAAAAGACTTATCCATAATACAAGATCTGTATCTCTAAAGAAATTTTGAAACCCTAAGCTTGCTCATCAAGTAGGATGGTGGATAAGGAGATACACAATATATCATACTTATTATTCTATTATCTAAATAATGGAAAAATGATTGTGTTTATATAGGTATATTTAACCTAAAACCCTTCTATAAGTTTTGGCTAATAGGGTTGACCCAGTTGACCTAGTATCATTATTAGAAAAAAATCACTAGTCACAAACTAGGTCAGTTAAGAGTTGACCTAGACCCTAAATAAGTTTTGTCAATAAGAGTACAAGGTCAACACAATAGACATAGGCATGTAAAATGTCAAACAAGGTTTTAGATTAGGAAAAAGAGTAATGAAGGTGATAAAAGACGAGAGGAGTATGCAAAATATAAGTCCAAGCTTAGGGGAATAGTTTTTAAGAGACAAGTGTGTAGATAGAAAATGGCAAAAGGGATAATAATCCTATGAAGCACCAATGATCTGCCCACCCCTTTCTTGGTGCACTCCTTAGGGTATACACTTAGAGATATTGAGACTCGATGGGTTCCTGAAAGATAGAAAGCATCAACAATTGATAAAATTTTGAAAATATTATGTGTATACATATGCCCCACTCGAAGCTCATCACGTGTCATATAAGTGCAATAGGGGATGGTACTTTGGGAATAGAACATGATGACACATAACACTGATGCTAAATAAAGTGTAATAAGGAGAAAACAAGATAAATGAAAAGACAAAATTTAAAAACACATACCTTTACTTACTTTAGTACTATAGATAAAGAAAGAAATATGAGAGATGTGAAGCATCCAATGTGAGGAACATTAGATGAACCTATAGAGACTAGTGGAAAAAGAGTGAAACGCCAACTTTTTTGAAATATAGGAATATAATAGTGGAAATGATTCTCTATGATATAAGGATTCAAAAAAAATTGGTTCAAAAAATACGTTAGTAAAAACAAAGATATGATCAAAACAAGGAATGTGATGGTAAATATTTGAAAGGTAAATAATTATAAATAGTAAATATTAATAGGAAAAAAGAGAATTTATTTTCTATTGTTTGACTATTCTAAAAGAAAAATAGAGCTTTAAGAGACCTAGTGAAAGCCTAGAGAGCCAAGATGGTGAGGAGATGATAGTTGAGACAAGGAGGATGCATAATGGCTGTAACAAGTGCAACACAAGTAATAAAGTGAGAATTTCAAAAAAAAAATTGAGTATTTTATTTGAAATTGAGTGTCTTATAGAAATTTGTTAATTAAACCAAATCTAGATACCAGAATGAACTCTAGGAAAGCTTTAGGGACACTAGGGCTCAAATGGGGAATTGGGTTAAAAGGGATCAAAGTAATAAATGCCATAATGGGTCAAAGAGTCATCATATTGAAGGAACAAGGTTGACCTAGTCAACCTAGTAGGTAAAAAAATAAAGTTTTGAAAGGGCCGAACTAGTAGGTATTGGTCAACTTAGCTGGTTAGGAAAAATCTTGACATAGTACATCATGGCCAACTTAGTTTGTTAAGTCAAAAAGTTGACTTAGTACTATAGGGTAAAAAGGAAAGGCTGATTTAGTTGTTTAAGTCCAAGTGGCTGACTTAGTATTATAGGGTTGACTTAGTATGTTTCTAAGTGGCTGATATCTACTGAAATGAAGGAAAATGACCGATATAGTACTTTGAAGGCACAGGGTGCCCGACTGAGTATTGAAATGGCCAATTAAGCTAAAAATAGGTCAAACTAAAAAAATGAATAAATTAAGTCAAATTATGTGATTTTTTAAAAATTTAAAATAATGTATTTTGATTATAAGTGACATGGAGGTCTAATAAATATTTTGTTATTTGATTGTTATAGGGGCACCAGAGATTTTGGTGATTGGTAAATGCATCATGGCTAATGGATCTATTGGAGCACTTCATGAATGTAGATAGAGATAGATTAGGTATGATAGGCTTGGGAGGCATCATGGATATTTGACAAATTCCATTAAGTGTTGATCTATTAGTCATGTTCCTAGGAGCTTGGGAATGCTTGACCAATACTTTTAGATGGGTGGCAGATACAGATACCATAAAGGTTGGTATCACTTTAAAGTATGTCCAAACATTGCTTGGAATTCCTATAGGGGGACACCAGTGATCATAAGGATATCATATGATCATGAGGAGAGGTGAGAATTATCCTGATGGGTGATGTGTTCAAATATGATTTACCTAGGATTGAGGGTGAGTCTATTTGATATCTATATTACCCAAATTCTAGATATTTAGAAGGATGTGATAGGATTTGTGACATCACTATTATTATGTCACAAGTTGGATGACAAGGTATCATTATATGTGATAGCCCTGTGTTAGTTGATATTAGATTAGAGGGAACTCTATGACTTTGTTTCTATCATTAGCATTCAGTGCATGCATGATATGTATGGGATGTTTTCTAGAGGGAAGAAGACTTTGGGGCCAGTGGTATTACTGAGTGCCTAGATATATGAGAGGTTTCTAATGTACTATCCAATTGGGTTGCCCCATGTGATCGATGATCAATTACCTCAAGTTTTTCCATGGAGATAAGATCAAGTGGCATGGGTCATGCCCCACATGAAAATGCTATAGATAGTCACATAAAGAGAGATTGTGTGGTAACCTTATGCACACATTATGACTATTTAGCTGAGTTGGGTGACTATGGTATGAGGCTTAACATGAGTGAACAACACATGAGACTACACTTGGTGGGTAGAGCCTATCTAGTGGCACATTTTATAGGATAGTTTAGACTCCCTCAATTTATAGCTCCTATAGTGGTGCCTACATTTTGGGCTTAATATACAAAAGAGCCAAGGGGGAGAGGAGGAAGAGGAATGCCAGTCGAGAGATAGATTAAACTATGATGTGTGAGACCATGGCCATGGATATGGATATAGGGGTGCTATAGGTGCCACATCTAATACCATAGAAAGAAGAGTGGTGACCACCCCAGTCATACCATTGAAAAAGATTCCATTGATGAGAGAGAGCATAGAGGGTGGTAATCTAAGATGACCCATCAATCAGCCTAGGGTAGAGCTAGTCTATAGAGGCACCACTGAGGTGAGGTTTGAGATGAACATGGTGGTGACCCTAGGGTTTTATTTGATTGGGAGGAATCCACATAGATGAGGTACTTAGGGGATGAACTAATGGAAAGATTGTGTTCAATAAATGAGTAGATGGGGAGATGTTGATTGGTGATACTGGGATAGGTAATAAATGGTTATAATTTTTAATCTTTGACATATAATACTAGGTATATATGATTGTAAATAGATATATTTTTGAGATGTATATGTGATATGATATCTATCTATTTTTAATTTTTTAAATACTATGGACAAGGAGGAGGTCATATGGGGATCCCTAGAGATGGGAGCACACCATGATATCCTAGATAGGGTGTTAGCACTATAAAATCCTACCACATTGGATGATACTATGGTACCATATACCCCAAATCAGGTGAGCTATTTAAAACTAGTAGGGGAGGTCATAAGGTAGCTACAAGAATGCAAATATGGGCTACATCAACCAACAGGGGTCAGAGTAGGAGAGGCATATGCATGGTAGGACTTAGCTTAGGAGAGATTTGTGTATTTGGCTACCACTTTCTAGCTAGGATAGGTATAGGTCCAAGTGACCAACCTACATGGGTAGGTAATAGGCTTGAGATCTTAGACATCATCATTGTAGTGTATTATGAATAAGGGACTATCCAAGGCATCTATGGGTAGTGTGGCTAGGTCACAAAATAGACATGATAGAGCCTAACATTAGAGCTATAGAGCTATATTTTTATACTTGGCATAAAAACACATGATATATATAGAGATATTTGATTTTGATATTTGTATGTTGATCTGATGGTTTGTATTATGGTTGTGGTCATGGATGCATGGATATATTTATTTCTAAAACATGTATTTTGATTTTTTTTTATATGTTATGGGAAATATATGTGTGGTGTTTTTCTTTTATAGCATTATGTAGTACACATACATGGTTAAAATGAAACATGCAAAAAGATTTGGAAAAGTATAATTAATCAAAGACAAATGTATGACACACTAAATCATGATGGGAAATTTGTAATATCAAAAGATGAATAAGTATAATAAACTAAAAATGTGGTAAACAAGAGGGAAAAACATTATTTTTAAACCATGAGAAAGAGACACCAAATTAAAACAAGGAAAATCACATTAAATCACATTGGGAAGTATGAAAATAATTTAATAAAATGGAAAATCATGAAATAATAATGGTATAAAAACAAATTGATTAAATCAATCAATCATACTAAATCATGTTGGGAAGTATAAATGGTAAACAAGATTGGTAAATTGGTCTTAAAATAATCACACTAATTCAATTTTGGAAGTATGAAAAACTTAGAAAAAGTGGTTGGATTCTTATATGCAATCAAAAAATAAGAAGATAAAAGATGAATGATTAATAAAATAAGCATAAAACATACTAAATCAATATGGGAAACAGGTCAATAGTGTCTAACTCATAACCAATCAAATCTTATCTCATATTTGACAGATGTAATTTTGTTGTGACTTAGATATTAAATTTTTTTATGAGGAATGTCAGGTCCTATCCATTGTATTACACTGCAACACACAAAGGGAACACCAATGTGGTGGAAATAATGTGAAAATATGGTAAAATGGGATGTTTGGAATGGTAATATGAAAATTTGGTAATTTTTGAGGAAGGCCAAGTCCTATCCATGTTCTTACAATGCAACTCATAAATGGAATCCCTAGAAGAGTGATCAGTGAACATAAAAATATTTCTTAAGGGGAAATATTAGGGTTGTGGGGAGTGAAAAATGGAATGACAAAATTATAACGTATGCATCTTATGAGAAGACCTTAGGAGACATGAGGCACACTAAAGACATGAAGTGACTAGTGACCATCAATATACATAGGATGCCTATTCACTATAGACATAAAGATATGTAGGAAAATAAGTGTGCTACTAAGATAAAATCATGTTGGTTGTTTTGAAAAAGAAAATTAAAATGGACATAACTTCCCACAACATTTTCTCTATTCCTCAGGACCCCTTACAGAGTCATTGGTCTACTATGAATATTGGGTACTTATGTGCGAAAGTACATAGGACTAAAAGATTTGTTTATTCTCATTTTCTAATCTACTAACCTACCACACCCCAATGGGCCTTGGATCTATTATGATTCCAACTATGGAGTTTGAGATTCAATTATAAAAAGGAGATATGCTTAGAATCACATCTTTTAGTGTGATTTTATCTTTTGATAATTTTGAATTTTACCTTTTAGATCATTTCCTTTTGTTAAATGATTTGGATTTTGGATATTTTATGGATTTTAATATTCCTCCTCCATATGAACTTATAATGACCAATTATGAGAGATATAGTGATACACATGAATGAACTTTGGGATTTGGATGAAGGAAGCTAAGTATCGAAAGACAAGACTGAATATAACACTTAGGCTTAACTATGAACCAACATGTTATCTCAAGTCTCAACCATGTGTATGATTAGTTTACAAAAGGGAATACAGGGGAATAAAGGGATATCCAAATTTGATGTGTAAAAGGAGATTATAATGAGATGAATTGTTTACTAACTGATCACATGGTAAATAAGGAATGAATAAAGGGAGAAAGGTTTGTATAACCAAGTCATAATAACAATTATCCATGTTTATAGTGATAAGATAAAAAATAATCATGAAAAATAACAAGAAAAAGGGAATTAATTCAAGAGGAACAAGGATGTAATTATAAAAAATAACCTTTAAAATAACATAATGACATCATAAGCAATATAAATTATGCAACCAAAGTCACCATGTAAGATACATAAAAATTTGACACAATGTCAAATGATACAAGAATAGATAAATATAAAGTCAAAACACATGTCTAATCTAAATGAAAATGTAAGAATACTATGCATTTGTTCATAGGTATTGATATACTTATTCACACACATTATCCATAACATCTGATAAGTCTCTATAAATAAGAATGCAAACTACAACTAATGTCTCATCGATATTCAGTAAAAGTTGAGAAAATACTTCATGTTGGTTCTCCTTGATAGAAAATGTAGGAATTATTAAAGGATCATGTTGATGAGGGCTATCATGTAGGGGATGCTAAAGAAAATTATTGGGAGTGATTTCTATAAGAGATGAAGGGGTCACTGGTGGGGAAGGTGCCACTAGCGAGGGACTCATAGGTGGAGAAGGATCCATGGGTGAAGGAAGGTCCATGGGGGAGGGATTTATGGGTGGTGGAATACTAGGTGAAGAAGGGACCACAAGTGAATATGGAACCACAGGAAGTGGAGATTCTAGGGAATAAGGGGAAGCCTTCTTTCAAGATCATATTATGGGAAGAAGGGTAGGTGCATGAATGGTTAGGAGGTGATCCTTAAGATGCTAATGAAGGATGAAATAATGATTAGTGTGATGTGTATCACATTAGTACCATAAATAATATACCTCTCCATATTTATGAAGATACTTAGGTAATAATTTTTGGGGAGGAATAGCCTTTTTTGAAGGCTGAGGAGTAGTGGGACACAAGGTATTGATATATTGTCTCAACTTTTGATAATGCATGGATGAATGGTTATGTGTTGTAGAAGAAACACATAGGTTTATAAGTAGACTTGGTAGGTGTACTCATAGGAGGAGTATAAATGGAAGTCAAGGAAGATTGGTATAGTGAGTAGTCACTAGTTTAATGATGAAAAAAATTATGAATGTCATAGTAAGGTTGATTAGCCCATTTGGTGGGTGAAGGAGACATCTGTGGTAAAGGGAGCAAACCATCACCAAAAGAAGTTGGGTCTGGTAAAGAGACTAGACAAGGCTTGAATGAAGGATTAATAAGATGGAAAGTAGGAAGAGACTTAGGTAAAGTAGAAATAGGATCTAAACTAAGATCTATTAAGGGAGGAGTAGGATGTATGGAAGGCTAAAGGATAGTCACATGCATCTTAGGGATAAATCAAATAGAGGGGTCTTGATATCTTGTAAAGTGATCGATACTAGTCATAATATGATCCATAAGAAAAATCCTATAAGGTTCTTTAAAAAATAAAGGTGTGCACACCATCTCTACCTTGTGATCAAGAGGTAAAATTATAAAATTAGGAATGATATAGGATAGAATACTAGAAGATATACTAAAAGACTAAAGCAAAGAGGAATGATAACAAATAATCTCAACATCTCAGCCTTAAACTAGACTTCCTAAGAATGGATAATATAAGGTATAACCATCATCATAATCAAGTGTATGAAGATTGATGGCACAGGTAGGGATGACCTTGTCATATGATGTGGTGTGATAAATGGATTTTTGAGTCTTAGTTAAGATAATGAGTATGTCATCATAAGGTGGTTGAGAAGAATGAGGTTGTAAAGAAGGAAGAAACTGAGAGATGAGATGAGGTGAGAAATCCAAATTTGTAATCCTAAGATTGATCTTGTTAGGCTCATCATCATCAAAATATAGGAGGTTAAAGGTATATTCCCAATGATTTTGGGATAACCATTATAACCTAGGGTAGAATTGAAAATAAAGTTAAATCATTGAGATTCATGAAATGGAATGTTGGAAAGGTTTTAAGGGTAGGAATTTTGAACACACCATAGTCTTGGAATTGTTTAAAATTCCAAGGATTGGTGTCACCCTAAATCCTATAGATGGCTCCATTATGAGGAAATTTGATGCATTAGCAAGCAGAAGAGGAAACTACTCTCATGCAATGAGTCCATGGCATACCAATCAAAAAATTTTGAGATAGAGGAAATTTTAAGATCATCACCTTCACATGAATGGTGATAGGTATAATGGTAATGGGGAGACACATGCAACCTAAAGAAGGCATTTGTATTTGGTCATAACTTCTACATGTGATACATGTGGACTTAAGATTACACTTAGAATATCCAAGGGTTTTGATAAAATTGGGTTTTGATAAAATCAAGAGAGGCAACACAAGTTCTAGAACCTTCATTGATCAAATCATGCTTGACTTAGATATCACCAATTTGGATACTGATAAAAAGAGGAGGATTGTCCCTATGAAGTAGAATCTCATTGGGGATCAAAATAGCAATGGGAAATTTGAGAGAAAGATAAGTGTCCACTATTTCTTCAATATGTATGGACATCTCTTCATACTATTATAAAATGCTATCTTTTGATCTAGATAAGGTGGATTCACATCCTATTAGGGGAAGAAGCTGGATGTTCATTTTGAACAAAAGCTACATAAGAAGGTTACGTGGAGAGGTCTACATAAGTTTGAGAAATGATATTTGAGATGGGAGATTAGTAAGTTTCATGATAGGATCCCACTCATCATAATCCATAAAAGGACTGTTATAAAAAGGTACATAATGTTGAAAGAGGTCCTCAAAAGGAGGAGCTAAATTACATGTGAATTTATGATGATAAGAGGTAGAAGGTTTAATTGGAGCACACATTTATTGATTAGATTGAGAGGATGGGGTAGTTGATGCAGGGTGTGGTTTGAGAAGAAGTGTTGATACAAGTTTGAGTATCATTGGTGATAGGTAAAGAGGCTAGAGGGATGGTAAAAATGGTATGGAAAGTGTTATCCAAGGGAAGTGTTAGAATTTATTCATCAAAAAATGTAAGGTCTTCTTACCCCAACTTGGTTAAGTGAGTTGGAGAATAATCTTGGATAACATGAAATGTGCGAGACAATTAAGGGGTGTGGATGGGATAAGGATCAATGAAAGTAACCACCCTTTGCATATTAGTCATATTAAACACATTCTCTTTAGGAGTTGGGTTAAGAAGGTTGTCAACATTATTGGTAGAAAGGGTAGGCTTGTCTTGTTTATTTGGTGATTTGGAAGAGGATCTTTATAGATGGCCAAATAAGAATTAGCCTAGTTCAAAGCTTGAGATTTAGTTTGTGTTCCATGGTATTTGAAATAAATGTCATAGGCTTGTTGGAATTTATGAATGATACAATCATGGTAAAATTTGGGTCCAAGAAGTAAATCCAAAGCCAAATTACAAAGTCTACTATAGGTCTCATGAGAATGACCCCAACTAGTGTGAAACTAATAAAATTTATTGGGATGATACCAAGATTTCATGGGATGAGTGGGATCAAGTTCTTGTGGGAGAGGCCTTGGTAGATGTTTTTATAATTACACTAGGGATAAAGGTTTATGAACATTGATGTTATTAGCTGAATATAAATGAGGATTAGTGATGTGGTTAGGATGGGAAGTTTGGTTGGGAATAATAGCTTGAATATTATGAATGATATCATAAGAGTTGATAACACCATCATTGGTATCATGATGATTCTTATTCTTGATTAACACGTGAGTACCCATAGAAGATTAGGATGGCTAAAATTGATGTGTAATGAAATATTGATGCTTTACTTGGTTAATGGCCTCTTCCAAAGTATGTGGAGAGAGAGTCCAGACTTGATATTATAACCTGTGAAAAAGAGAATTACTAAATATATGGAAAAGCTTATCATCTGCCATATTATGTTCATATTTATTAGAAAATGTCTTCCATAGTTTAATGAAATCTTGTGTGGTTTTAGATGAAATGGGCCAAGGTATTCTCATAGAGATCACTAGTTTGGAACTCTTGGACTAGAGCATTGACTAAATCTTCTAAACTAGTGATGGAATGAGATTTGAGTTGGTTGAACCAATCTAAAGCATCAATAGTGAGATTTTTTGCTAGTACCTTGGTAGTGGCAAATGTGTTTAATTCAACCCAATCTTTATATAGATTTCTAAATGTTTTTAAATAAAGAGTAGGATCAATTGACTCATTGTAAGAAATGGTAGGTTTGATACCTCATTTATTGATATGAGTAATTTGAGATGTAAGAGGCTCATTTTGAAGATGCTTCATTGTATTATTAACAAGAGGAGGTTAAAGGATAAGATTACCATGAGAATCCTGAAGAGGAGGTGGGGGAACATTTTGATTTTACATGCCCCATGGCATCTATTGAGGGTCTATTTAAAGATGGATAAGGTGATTTTTTCATTTACATCATTTGATTTGCTTTATTAAATTTAAAATCACTCATTTGATTAAGAGTTTGTAATAGGAGTTGATGGGTTTTAGTTGCATTATTATCATTGTTTGAAATAATAGAATTTGTAGTAGTGGCTTCGGTACCACTATAGGTGTTAGTAGGAGCTTGAGAATAATTGTTAGTGAGGAACTAGTGGCATAATTTGATTATGTGGAAAAATATGGACTAGTAGAGGGATGAGAATAAGTATCACTAGAGGCATGATTACCTTGGGTAGAAAATGATGATCACTAGATGAATTGAGAAGAGTGGGTCTGGGAAGAGGCCCACTAGGTATGAAACCTACCATGTTAGTAGAGATACTATGCATGGAGGTAGAGGAAATAAAAGATTAATAAGTCATGGTATGATAATGGGTCAAAATAGAGGGAAGAGGTTGAGAAGCAAAGAAACTAGTATCCCCAAATCCATGTGAGAATGTGGGAAAAGGTGAATGAGGATCCTCCATTTGACCACTTATTATGAGATGGTAAATAGTAAAAGGATCCTTTCCTCAATGTTGAGGAAAACCACTTATGAAGAAGAGAATTTATGGTTTATACTATAATTTGGGTTGATCCTCAAATGATTAGAGAGGATTACGAAGTGAAGATGAATTAGGAAGGGTCCCATAGTTTGTAGTACAAGTGGATATATGCACATTACTTTCATCTAAGATAGGATCCACAAGATACTTATGAGATAAACTATTAGGGTTGGTAAGACTAATCATATCTATTCAATTTAACTTAGTGTTATATTCAAATAGGAAATTCATGATGAAGGAGAAACATTAGGTAAGGCAAATTTGATGCAAACACAAGGAGATACAAGAGTACAAATTTGACTAGGTCAACTTAGTATGAAAAATAGGGTATGAAATTAAGCTAATAAGGATATAGAGTGAGGAAAGTAAACTTAGTACTATAACCTAAGATACAAATTAGCCTAATAAGGATACATATTCGACCAAGTTGACTTAGTATTGTAACCTGATAAGCAAAAATGAGTACTAAGTTGACCAAGTTGACTCATTACCACAGTCAAGGAAAAATATAGTCTATAAGAGATTATGTCTAATAGAATGATAGTGTATTGAAAATAGGGGAAAAAAATTGCAATGCATTTTAAATAAATAAATAAAAGTAAACACATAAATAATTGGATCAATGAGAATGATCCAATTGACACACAACACAAAAACTTACACCAACATAGGCCAATGCAAGTTTTTACAATAAAACATATAATGATCAGAGAGAAAGCAATCAACTAAAAATTAAATGTTAACTAAGTGGTCATCCTGAATATTTTTATATTATTATAAAGTGTTATTTTAAGTGTGATAGGGAATTTGGTTGAAACTAGGTAACTAAAAATAATCTATGGATGGTTTCAAGACATTTAGGCTGAAAGGGATCTATGTTGGCAATTGTACTAGATTGATCTTGGAGCCTACCCCCTCACTTCACAATCCCTTAGTAATAAGGGTGTCAAGATCTTTGACAATTTATACCATTAACTACATGTTTATGTTTGGATAAAAAACAAAGTCAGCTTCCCCTTTGGTGATGAAATCCAAGTAGGTAGGCCTTGGGTAGACAAATCTTTAAATGTGTTTTGAAATTATGTGATTTGGTAGTGTGTGAAAGAAAGATAAAAATCATGAAACTAAATGGTATATTTAAAAACCACCTAATTAGACTATGTGAGCTATTCTAAGCATGTAAAAAACTAAAAGTGAAAGTGTGAATTAATTACTTGCATATAGTTGTTAATTGCTAATTTAAACATGGTACAGAGTCATTTTAGATGATAGTGTATCCAAAAATTATAGAATAGAGTCGATAGGGTAACTATTGTATTGTATAAGTAGGAGTCCTTAATAATTAAGTTGACCAATTTGACCTAATCTTTTAGATAGAAGACAGATTATAGAACTAGGTCGATTAGCTTGACCTAGTTTGCTATAGAATTTTAGTTTTGAAGAATACAAACATTACAAAACAAAATTTTAAGGATGAACTAGATTGAAAGAGAAGAACATTGGTGGGTTGGAATATGCTAAGGACTGTAAAATTTATGTTAAAGTGCCTTGAATGTTGCTTTCAAGTTCTACCAACTATGTCGATTGGGTCAACCTAGTTCTATAATTTCCTATTTGTTAAATCCTATTCAAGATGAATAAGTTGACTTAGTCAACATGGTTTGTTATTTGTAAGATTAATATGATACTAAGTTGACTTGCATGACTTAGTTTATTGTTTTAGAGCTAAATAAGAGACTAAGTTGACCTGTTCAACATAATCTAATGTTTTAAACTAAATAAGAGTATCGTGTCAACCTATTTGATCCAATAGCCTATATCTAATAAATATCTACACAAAAAAAATAGTCATTTTGATGTGACTATGTGTTAAACCTATGCATAAAAGTTAGAAAATATACTGGACTAGTCAACTTAGTATTGAAAATATAGAAAAATAATGAAATGATAAATATTAAAATCATGAAATAAAATCTAAAAGGGTTAGATTCACATTGGGTTCACCATAATGTACAAAATAAAAAATGCATCATATTTATAAATCAATTCTAGCTTGGAGAAGATAGATCCTACTTAAACTTTCTATTGGGGATACATTGGATAATTGGGAACATGACCAATATGGTTCCATTATACCTAATGAGGGGATCTCTTATCATAATAATATCACTAAGGAGGGTTTCAAAGCCTCTAGTCAAATAAAATCATGTAATAACCCTAACTAAGTCCTATGTTTTCATATTAACTAAACTAATAACAAGTAAAGTAAAATTATAATCTAGTGTTCACCAAATCTTGTTGCACAAAGTGGGGGTAATACACAAAAAAGGTAAACATGCATATAAGACATATACTCACCTCAAATATATACATAATGGTAATGCATGGAAGATAAGTGAAAATGCATATCTATATACTCTTATAAAGGAGGAACAAAGTTAGGAATACCTACGTTTAAACATTAACCTACTAAGCTTCAACATTTATCTTGGCCAAGGTGCTTCATAATAGGTTGTTATGGTATGTAAGGATGACAAGGATAAACTAGCTCTAAGATACATAACCTATCAATGCATCCAAAATACTTCTCCATAAGACAAGATCCATATCTTCAAATAAACTATGAAACCCTAAACTCGATCATTAAGTAGAATGGTGGATAAGCAGATGCACAATATATATTCTTTTATCTAAATAATGGAAAATTATTGTGTTTATATAGGTAGATTTAACCCTAAACCCTTTTGAAAGTTTTGGCCAACAAGGTCGACCTAGTCAACCTAGTAATGTTATTGGTAAAAATTCACTAGGTCATGGATTAGGTCAGCCAAGAGCCAACCTAAATCCTAAATAAGTTTTGCCAATAAGAGTACAAGGTTGAAACAATTGACATAGTCATGTAAACTATCAAAATAGGTTTTAGTTTAGGAAAATGGGTACTGAAGGTTGTAAAATACTGAAGGATTATGCAAAAGAAAAGGCCAATATTATGGGAATGGTTTTTAGGAGACAAGTCTGTAGATATCAAGTGTAAAAAGGGAAAATAATCCTATGAAGAACCAATGGTTCTTGCATGATAGAAAGCATCGATAATTGATAAAAGTTTGAAAATCTTATGTGTATACACTATACACTATAGTTCAATCCCATATGAAGTGTATAATTATTCAAAATGGTTATTGACATAGTCATCACCATTATTGGTGGTTAAAATCTTGATGAATTTACATGAATTTCTTTACAAGCACCTTGAAGTCCTAAAAATGATCAAAGCCTCAGATTTTTACTTTAAAAATTACACACAAGTACACCTTGAATAGTTATTGATGAAAGTAATCATGTATTTATTCTATTTAATCAAGGTTTTGGAAATGTGCTAAAAATATCACTATGTATAATATCCAATATCTATTTATCTCTCTGTGATTTTACCTTGTCATACTTCTCCTCAAGATGTTTACCAAGTATGCAACCTTGGAAAACTCCATTAGAAAATTTAGCTTGTGGTAATATTGAAACCATGTCTTGATGATTAAGTTGCTCTAGGTAGTGATAGTTGAGATGGCCTAATTGATCATTCCATAATTCATCCCATCTGAATGAGTGATTAATGTAGTAGAGGTTTGATCAGGTCTAAACTGTGAGAAAGTATATAATCATGACTAGTCATCTATTTTCCTAAATGTAATAATGGAGTCACTATTTGCTTCCCTAATAATTATGGAATTGGGTGTGAACTTAACTCTCTTTCCTAAACTAATGTGAGTGACCTGATAAATAGATAGGAGATTGGTGGATAAATAGGGAACACATAGAACATCATGAAATGTTCCATTATTCACTTTAATATATCCACTCCCACTAACTTTGATCCAATCCATCATTCATGTGATTTAGATGACTTTAGTTTAACCATTTAAATGAGCTTACCTTGATCTCAAGTTAAGTTAGCAACAAAGTCATCCAAGAATAATATGGCCCATGTAGTTCCAAGGTGATGCTTGGTGGTGTGAAAGGTAGAAACAAAGATAGAATATTTAGAACTCAATTTGGCAAGGATGGAAAGAATAATTGATAATCCTTTTTGTCAATGCTACATAGTTTTAACTATGACTTAAGTGATTTTAACTTTGTGAATAAGTCTTGTATCATATCAAAACCACCTGGGCTCAAATTGATGAGACCATTCTCCAACTCATGACCTCTCATGGTGTCTTTATTTTCAAAGAGTTTTTCCAATATGGCCTACACTTGATTTGGAGCATTTGTAGAATTTATATGAAGGATAAAGTTGGTAAACATATACAACCATAAAATACTACTAGCTTCATCACTTTTAATGTACCACTTCAACTTTTATGCTTTAAGTTTTGTTTCAATTTTTTTACCCATTGTGATTCAGTTTATGTATTTTCTCCTCTAGAGGATTTACACTTTGACTTTCCACTAGTGATAGTTGAATGGTGTAAGAATCAAAACTGAACTCAAATCCATGATGCATAAAGGAAGTATGTGCTGAATTACATGTGTTGAAAGATGATGATATGCAACCCCCATGAAGCTTGATAGGTTTAATTTTAGAATGCACAAGACTATTACCAATACACATAGCTAACAAAACTCACACTTAAAAAAAAGAGTGCCTAAAATGGAGTTATTGGATGAAATTTATGGAAGTTTGAGTGTGTCTTGATCCCAAAAAATAACGATCTCCACTTTTCATCTATTTGAATTTTTTTGGGTTGAAAAATTTTGGTGTGAATTTTTTTGGAATTAACTTCCCCATAAAAAACCTTATACCCCTTTGAAACAAAAGTTAAGCAATTTTGGGTTGGAAGTGACTAGGGGATTAACTCCTATAAGACCAGGGGATAAGATCTAAAATGGTTCCCCCTCTCATTTTGATTGATATGATTGATGTGGGAGTGACATCATCCAAAAAAGAAGACACTCTTTTGAAAATGAAGTGTCACCCTGCATGAGCTTAAATTTGATGTCTCCATGGCCATCATCAGAGATTGGAAGTCCTTACACACTCATCAATTTTTATTATTGAGTATGCAACCACCCTCTATAATTTTTAGAAGTTGGTTGAGTTCCCACAAAGGATTTTAAGACTAGATGTGCACCTAAAAGTATCAATGTTGGGATTGATGATATACTTCCTATAGTTTGATAAATATGTTAGGGTTATAGTTGGTCACTTTAATTATTAGGGTTTTTGAATTCTCTCATAATAAATAATCTCAATGTTAAGGATGTGGACCATTTTGATAGTCAAAATTCCCAATGCCAAGAATTATGGTTGTTTTAACAGTTGATAATATCGATGTCAGGATTGTAAAATTATCTCACAATCAATAGTTTTGATGCCAAAAATTTTAGTCAAAGATGTAACCAATATTTTTATCTATCAATATTTAGAATGTTAGAGGTAAGAGGGGTCCTTCTAGGCAATAGAGAAGGGAATGGTTCTAGCAATGCCAGGAATGTTGGAGTTTCCCATAGTGCATACATGTATGAAAAATATGCTGATCTCAAAAATTTTAGATCTAGTATGCCTCCTAAAAATATAAAATAAACCCACTAAGGATCTTCAAAAATCTAGAGATTGAGTTTCTCTTGGAAAACCCAAGTGTACATATTTGTGTGAAAGCATTGAAACCCTCCAAAAAGGCAAAAATCATTTGTCATGAAACTTGGTCCTATTTATAGTTGATCCTAGGGTTTTGACACCTTTTAAATATGATGGAACATAATTTTTAGCATGAAAACCTAGCAGATAAACTATGACCATCATGTGACACCTTTCTCTTATTGTTTTTCTGAATCTGGATCAATAGAGGACCCCAAAACAAGAATAAAATCTAGAAATGAGTGAATCTTTAATAGCTAGGTCAATGAATGGTATATCTATGACATGCAAGCTGAAACTCAAGATTTCACAACATGAAAAATGGAATTCATCTACCAAAAAAGATTTAATACCATGTCAGAGTGGGCTACAATCGATGAGCTATTAGATAGATTTGAATGCATGAATAAATTACCTATGTAGTAATAAAATAAAAAAATGATCCAGAAAGAAGTAATTACTAAACAATCGAAAGATTGAAATATTAGCATTAACATCATCATCCATAAAAACTTTATGAAGGTACACTATATAGGTGAAATATAAACATGTCCTCACTTCTTCATAAATGTGGAATAATCTTTCACAATTACCCAAAAAATATCTAATCAAGCTAACTAAACATGTACAGAGAAAAACCATTAAATGGAATAAAAAATTAAACTAACATAGCCCTATACTATACTGACCCATCTCAATTTATGGTTAAACACAAGACTAAAGAAAATATTTTAAATTTAAAATATTTCAGCCTTTTGTAGTTTATAACTACAGTTTTAAAGACCTTCATTAGCTAGCATACAATAACACAAGGACCATACAATTTTAATTAATATTTTAAATTTAATTTTATAAGATAACTTAATGTACATCTACTACTATAATATTGAATTAAAATTTGTTGTAAATGTCTACCCCTACATCATTCTAGTATTTCAAAAATGGAACCATGTATACAAGAATATTTTCCAGTAAATATCATAAATCCTATTTTGATGTGATATATAAAACTAAGTTACATTTAGGAAGAAGTCTATATGATTGTGTTGATTTGACAAAGGGTGATGGAATACCATTTAAAAAAATTACATTATGTATAAGTGGACTATGAATGTGAAAATGATACATGCCATAAAAAATATTCAAGATATCCATTAGCATCTCCATATGCAAGTTTTAGCATAAATAAAAAAATTATAATGCTGAGATATGATAAATATAGAAAGTAATAAATTTGAAATATGTTTAGTTAATTGAAATATTGAATATAAATGATAATTAGGGGTCTCATAGAGCTAATGGTGAGAATTATCGAGCATGATGTTGATGTGACCCGAGATTTCATCACTGCATAAAACAAGCTCACGATGGTAACTCAGGGTATAAAGATCACAATCATGGATGACCTTATTGGGGAGGCTACTGACATGCTTGTGAGGGGGAAAAGGCCTTCAAGGATCATACCAAGAAGTAGGAACTCCTTTAGTGATTTTTTTGCATGAATGAGTTTATGAAAATTGATGAGAAGGATTTCCCCTGGGTGGACCTTCCATGACATTGGCCAAAAATATGTCTTCAGGTAATGAGATACATGAACTTAGAGGGTAAATATACCTTGATATTTTCTCATAATTTTTTGTTATTAAACCAATTTCTAGGTTATAATATCAGCCTATCATTCTACTTGCTAAAGTCACTAGAATATACTACCTTTGCTCACTAAGTCAATGAGTCCAACTCCATTCTACACAAGGGGATTAATTTACTACTTATCAAGCATGGTCAAATTCTATAAGTTAGGGAGGTCCTTAGAGGGGGATCCTCCATCAAGGATGACTCCCTAGAGGAATACCCCACCTTAGGTTCCTATTGCCCATTTATGAGCACTCCCTAAGCTAGTCTAATTAAAACCCCTATTGAAGAAATTCCCCTCAAGCTCTTTATCCTCAAACCCAAGCTAGTCTTCCTAGATGAGGGAATTTATATGAAGGCTATCAACAAGGGCATGTTTATTATGTTTGAGGAGTTGAAAAATAATTAATAACTATAGACTTTTAATAATAGGGTACAGGAGGCTGGTCTAACCCTTGCTAACATTATACAAGAGTGGAACACCTTACATAGGTAGTCTGAATTGACTATGCAGTCCTTTGTTTAATCAACTAAGCTTAACTAAATATGTATCAAATAGTTTCCAAAGGTCATGAACCAACCCCCACACCCCCCCCCCCCCCCCCCCCCAATTTGGTTCCCCTAAATTGACCCCCATTAATAAGACACCCCTACATGTTCAAGGCTAGAATAGGTTATACATGATTATTCTAAGTGATTTAGTAGAAGGACTTGGTAATCATACGAAGGCAAAGGCCTCCAAGATCAAATGGGGTATTCTAGAGAAGACACTAGAGAAGGAGAAGGAAGCATCAGAGGGCCCCCTTCCTAATATTTTTATGTTGTTATTTTTCCCTCCCTTTAGTATGCTATAGTTAATTTTTATTGTTTTTTAATTTTTGGCCATGGAATGCCATGTTTCTCTTTTTGTATAATACTTTCCTAGTTCTTAGACCCTTGTAAAACTAGGTTATTTACCCAATCAAATAAAAAAATTACTTGGTTTTAATGTGTGCAAGTATACATAGAGTGGAAACATGCAATAAATATGTAGTATTTATATTATGCATTAGTCAATAGATTATATAAATTATACTTCTATAGTCGTAGACACTACCGTTAGATATATATAGTATCATCGATGTTAGTGTCTGACTATGATGCAAGTGTCTAGTACTAAATAATGATTAGATATTAATGCAACTAACTTATTTTCTCTAGATTTTTTGTCTCCTTGCTGATGTATTCAGATATGGCATACAAGTTGTCACTATTTTCTAATTGATCAAACCCTAGATCTTCACCCTTCTTCACCTTTAGAATGAGTTTACTAGAGATGGGTTAGTGAGATCACAATGTTGAGATAATACCAAATACCCCTATACCAATGGGCATTATCTACATATCCAATACCCTAAATAGGGCCTCAAACTTCTGTGTTTTTCCCTTAAGTGTGGTAATGTGTACACACAAAGGCATACTATACTATATAAAGATGCATCGAGTGATCTAGCTTTTAATTTGATAAATATCTCTCATGGGCTTAACTTTGAATGCTTTAGACATATAATATGACTTCTCCTATGATTTATAATAAAATAGGGATGAATGGGGTGAAATATCTTGGTTGTATGGTTCATTGATTGAGATTTAATAGGTGTCTATTTGGTATTTTTAGTTGATGAATAATAAGGCTTAGACTTATATTTATACCACGCATTTTGAAAACATATCATGGTAGGGTTAAATAATGAAAATAAGCCAAACATATGTTTTAATATATTTACAATTTAGATGGCTTTTGGCAAATGGAGACTAGATAAGGATCTAGATACCAATGTTAGTGATAGTGTCCCTCTATAGCCTATAGTGTCCAAAAAACTAGAAAATAGATACATATCAAAACTAATAATGAATAGTGTTTATCAAATTTTAATATTTATGTTCAGTGTGGGAGACTTGGGTCATTATAATGATATGGATCAGACTAAGAGATAAACATTTATGCATAACGAGATGGAGAATGTGAACCTTTTAGAAGCATGAAGGTCTAGAACTGAAGGGTAGAGACTTGATTGACATTTATTAAATATACAAAAATGAGATGCTATAAATATTTAGTTTAATATTTACATCTCTGCCCCAACTCCCCCCCTCTCCCCCACCCCCCTGCATTACACATTAATATGGTAATGCATAAAGATGAAATTACTAGTTTAAAGGTCATACATGTTACTTGGGTGTGTATAACACAACTTTCCTTTTATTGAGCCAACTTTGAGTGCTTTTCTTGTGTATGACCTATAACCAAGAACATGCTATAGTGTAAATTAGTTCATATAATCTAAAATTTGAAATAATGTAAATGCTTGAAAATAAAGAGATCAAGGAAGGAGTATACATGTGTGGTGATGCAACCATGTTGCCTTTTCATATTTTGACTTGGTAAAGATGCTTATTTATGAATAATTAGAGCTAGAAAAGTTTTAGACTTGAACCTTGGAAATTTGGAAGATAGAGATCAGAAGGTTTTATGCCCCCAATATAGTGCAAGGATGAGCTATGACACAACCATTGATATCATTATATCTCAATCACATAACTGACATGTAAATATATATATTCTAGTGAGGGTGAGTGATTTAATCAACTCATCCTATAAATGAATTGTCATTGGATGATTTAATCACTTTGACTTATAAATTTGGTGAGTTTGAAATATTTTATAAATTTAACTTATAAATTGAACTAATTACTACAACAAAAAAGACTTGATAACAGTACATCTAGATGTTATTAGTGCATCCTAGTGAATAACATAATTGATAAATTTGTAATTTGTGTTGTGAAATAACATGACATATGCACCTATAATATTTATGAACTAGAGTATATGTGTCATAAATATAAAAAGTCTATTTCAAATTTATGCAAAATTAGTGCAATGTATAGGATTTTGGTCCAAGAGTATATTTGAGTCATAAAACTGAACTAGAGATTATACAAGTGTAGATGTCATGTTTTTTTGACATGTATAAGTGTGGAGGTCATGTTTTTATGACATTCCCACACTAAAATCTATAAATGGTAAAAAAATTAGAGGTCATGCTTTTATTGCATGACCCCACTAATATGCCCCATTTTGAGATGGGGGAGATAGAAGCTAGAAGGTACCTTACCTGAAAAGGATATGATAGTTTTATATTCTTTGTATGAATTATGTAGCATATAGGTATAACACATAAAAGTAGATATATTAATAAAGCTCACAGTATGTGATCACATCAAGTTCTAAGATGCATGATATGAATCATGGAAATGTATAAAGAGTATGAATACAAACTCGACAAACATCCAAGCATACACACATGAGCACTCAAAGTAATGAAAAATAATAGTCCAAAGAGACCTCATACAAGGGGCATGTGTAAATCCCACTTAATAAAAAAGAATAACATATTCAAATGTCAAATTAACATACAATAACACATGAGCCAATAAAAAATGAATATATTTAAATGTTCTACAAGTATGATAATAGGAAGTAATGGAATACACTCAAGGAAGTGAAAAATAGATTAAGCATAAACAACCATCATACACATATCTTATTAGTCCATGCATATATGTGTTAGCAAAAATGTTATGTAACAAAGTATATCAAGTAAATTATGAAAAATATGATCATCGATATAGACATGTGTAATGGTTAGTGTGTAATCTCAAACATGATAATGTATAAAGTCTAAAAACCGATATATAACTTGTATCAATCATGATCAAAAAAGAGATACCACCAACATACTATATGACATGGGTAGATTTGTAAGTCCATATATCATGTGTTTGAGTATGCTTTATCACACTCAATATATGCATGAAAAATATATGCATATAAAAATGAAATTATATGATATATCATAGCATTAATTAGATAACATAAATTCTAAGGAGCTAATGAAACATGAGAATGTTGTTTTGTTTTTTGTATTTTTGGAGTATTTGAATGTTTTTTGATTTTTTATATTTTTATATTTTTATTTTTTTGTATTTGTAGAATATTTTAAAGGAAACTACTAGCCTATAATCCCATCCAATGGATTCTTATATGTACCTTTAAACTTATAATATGGTACATCAAACTAGTGGTACTACCAAAGATCATGTATAAGTGTCATATATAGATCTCTAGAATGTCTGGTACTTTATGTATGTATAATATGAATTTGTGATTGTGAAGAAATAATAGGAGTATGGGTTCATGGAACCCATCATTTAGTGATCTTTTTTTTTTTTTTTTGAGTAGTGGTAATTGGAGCATGTTTAGTTGCTCTAGGTAATTGAGTAGTTTTGTAGGAGTAGATGAGGATTTCATGTAATGCATTGTATATCTTTGGTGCAAAGTCATATCAAGTATGGACTACCTAGGAAAGAGGATTTCATGTCTATTACCATTTAATGGAGGATTAACCTTAGTGGGTTTGATAAATATTTATCTTGAAATAAATTTATCTTGATATAGTGGATGTTCATATAGAATTCTAGAAACTACGACTACCCTATTGGTATGAATGTATTTAATACACTTATGCACTATGGACATTATTTAACAAAGTTTATGTATCCAAGTTCATTCCATTAAAATATAAAATACTCCTATATATGTTATAAATAAAAATGTAGTAACCACATGAGATTGTCCAACCTATAAAGGTAAATCAATATCACCAATAATGTGTTGTGATGTCCCATTGAATGCTCTGATGATTTTAATTAAAGGGTTTAAATCATCATGTTGAAATCCTAAATTTGTAAGTAATGTCATGGTACATGCACTATCTATAGTACCATTATATATCATAACACTTTGTATAGGTTGATGGTCAAATTATGATCAAATAAATAATGAATGAAAATATGAGCCATCATCCATTATTTCACTATCGTCAAATTTAATATTAGGTTTTTGAATCATAAGAGGTATTGTGAATACAAAAGTTCCAATAATCCCATTTAATAGGTGCCATAATGTGATGGAGGAGGATGTGCATTGTATGCCATTTTCACTTCTATATATTTTTTAGAATGATTTTGCAAAGGATTGTTAAATATTTTTTTTATTCCAGTGATCACCAAGTTATGAACTTATATCCTTTCGAGGACCATCAAAATTAATCCTTTGGTCATAAATAAGGTCTTGGATATTATGATTCAAGGTATAAAATATGTGTGTATAATTCCTAGGGCATTAGTGATAGTTACAATATGCATTACCATCATATTCTTTGGGTATATATCAACTTATATCAATCACTATGAGAGGAGAGAGATATGAGATGACACTCCACAAGTTTATGAAGTAAAAAAAACTAGAGACTCAAGTATTCATGTAAATTTTACCTTAGGTTTTGTTTACTAATTTGAATCCAAGTCAAATTAGGTCAATCCATGATATAGTAAAAATTTTCATAGGGTACCCTAGGGTGTAAAATGTGTCCCATGGTATTTAATGAGGTCATATATATGTTTCATCTTTGACATTTTTGTCTAGGTTGGTCATATGTCATTATAAGCCACCTTTTGAGTCATTAAATGAGCTTGTATAGTTTATACAAGAAGAAAAATGTTTCAAAATAATATCCAGTGTCCTATATGTTAGATGCATGTTAGAGATGGTAGTTTTAAACTAAAAAATTATAGGTGCAACATCCTTCCAAAAAGATCAGCTAATTTTAGGTCATTTTAGATAGTTGGATGGCATGTACAACATAAATAGAACATAAGAGACTTAAATAAGTGTCTCTTCAAATGCATATTATTTAATTCCATGCTTAGGTATCTTTAACAGGCTCAAAAATGGCAAAAAATAGCCTCTCGCACTAATTGCTATCTTGGACAAGTCAAAAAGGTTAATCGATTTTAGCTTAGTATGAACAAAAGGAAGTGATTTAGAGAAAGTTCACTTAGGGTGATATTAATCATTTTTTACTATCAATTCATGGAAATAGTCATAGTTTTGGTTGTTTGTGCTTCACAAACTATTGCTAAGAAGTTTGGTGACTCTTTTCTACCTACACATCACCAATGTCTTCAGTTTTCTTCTTTGTTTACATTTTAATATGAAAATAAAGTGGTGTACATAACATTGAATAGTATTAAAAGCATTTTCATATGAATCTTAGTTTGGTTTTCACATGTGGAGGTCAAGAAATGAACAAGACTACCTAATTTTTATAGTAGGAGACTCCATTGAAGTATGCAGACAGTGTTTCACCTATACATATTTTATTTTCCTATACATGGTTGAAGAACAAGGATGAAGTGTTTTATTTTAAAATATAAGAGTATATTTTATCATAATTATTCATCAAGGTTTTGGTCTCAAGAGTTTCCTTTATGATATGCAAAGCCTAGGGTACTTGATATAGTCAAGTAGCTTTGGAGTAGGCATATATAGGTTTCAAGTTCAAACCTAAAGGAAAGATCAAGATATGAAAGTAAACATAGTGGTGTTGAAGGTTTTGAAACTAAATAAGGTTATAAAATTTTTCATGAAACTAATGAGAGGTCATTAGAATGATAATAAGGTTCTAACTTAGCATATATTCCTACATCTAATAAAACCTATCGCAACCTCAATAGTGGTCTGAGATTCAATACAAATGAAATAGAGGAGTGTTGTATGCATGTGTTTGAATGCATTTGAGACCTTTAACAAGTTATAAGAACATAAAAAGCATCATGGTGATAATGGTGAGGTCATTACATGTAGGAAAACTCAAGTCAATGTTCATAGGTTTGGAAAGTTGCAACTGTGACAACTTACCTTAATTTCTCTGAATCAAATTTTGTTCATACACTTGGTCTCTCATTGGCAGAGTGTCTTGAGGTATGGACATGCCTAATGGTTCCTCTCTTGTATCCTAAGCCTATAGATAGTGTATTTACAAAAATATAAAATTGTTTGATCAAAATAAGGTGATGGTTGAGTGGTTTCAACCCAGTCTAATTCACACTAAAAACTTTCAGTAAGCTACAATGCTTTAAGCTAAATGATCTTAAAACACAATGACCTATAATGGAATGGATGCATGGTTTATAGAAATCAAATAAGCTTAAACAAGTGTGAAATGATCTTAAAATCACTAGAAGAGAAACAAGGATGTAAGTAAATTCATGCATATGACCACCTATAGGTCTCATATACCCCCAAACAACATCATATACTCCCAAACAACATCTACAGCCTGGCTGCAGACCCACAGTGCAAGGATAGTGGTGAGTGATGGCATGATTTGTAGATATAGATGTTCAATAAAGTTGGAAATGATCTAATATTATCAAAATGATCAATATAAATTAATGTGGGACTCAGACACAAATGAACATCTATATAGGCCCTTTGATATCTCCCTGATTATCATATATAGGTGACACAGTCAACTTAGTCTATAGACTAGCCTAGGCTAGTAGAGAGAGATGGGTTGAAAGGTTGGAAAAGGTGTAAGGTTAATGGATACTTTTAAAACATATTCACACCTATCCAACACATATTTAATTGATCCTAATATGTAAGGAAAAATAAAATACAAGTTTCAAAACCTTAACCTACAAGCATTTTAAATTATGTGCACAATCCTCATAAACCCATAATTCTAT
Organism: Torreya grandis; assembly: GCA_037957365.1. NCBI lineage: Eukaryota > Viridiplantae > Streptophyta > Pinopsida > Cupressales > Taxaceae > Torreya > Torreya grandis. The sequence continues at coordinate 3,083,579 of JARHVA010000325.1, read as the reverse complement.
CTTGAATATTTGTGATATTGAGAGCTTTGAAAAAGTGACCAAGCCTTAAAAATTGGTAAAAAACACATTCATGACATAATATATCCTCCCATGGTCTCATTTTGTCTAGTAAAATAAGGGATATTCCATCTATTTTATCTCAAATAGAGTGCACTACTGGAGTAAGATAATTGCAAACATAGTATGTAAATGGTGATAAGGTGAAAGGGGGAACAAGGGGAATTGTATAAAGGTATGAAAAGTTTTAGTGAAGATATAAAAAGTTTTAGAATCACTCACAATAATTTTAAACCACTCATAGGTGGTCATGGGCAATCAGAGACAGTCAGGCTTATTAGGCCTAAAACTAGTCGTAAACCCTACACCTACCTAGTTCCATTATTATGACCACATGAAACTTACAAGCCTATTAAGACCCTTCAAGGGGAGGTATAAGGTTTATAAAATACATTTTTTTATATATATTTACACCAAGTTGGTCATTTTTACCCAATTATATGATAGGGGTACCCTGAATGCAAGAGAAATCTTGATAGGCCAATTTCAAATGCTCATACCTATACGAACACATTACTTGGTCCCTAAGGAGTTAGGAATAGTTTAAGGGGGTCCTAAACTTGGTATCAATGGAAATTGTTTTGAAGTTAAACATATAGTGGTGACAAAATTTGACCCCAAGTCAAATTTTGGCCAACCCCTACTATTTTAAACTTTTTATAATATTCTCATGCATCTTATAGGGTGTTATGTTGGTCTATTATCTTACTAATCCTCTCCCTAGTCCTTGTTGAGGTCTACCCCTTATGCACTAGGCTAGTCAAATTGAGTCAAAGATTTTTAAACCTTGGTAAAAGGTATTCAAAGGGTAATATTGTGTTGAAAATATCCTATGGTGGTCCTTAATATGTTTTAATATGCTTACAAGTCATGCATTAGTTATAGGTCTTGTCTCACCTTAAAAAGGGGGTCTTTTGGCCATTTTTAGCCCATTTAATGACTTATATAGATTTTTATGCAATAAATTTGACACTAGGTGAGTTTAAACATGTATGATGTTATAATCATGTCAGGAATAGTTATTTTTTAGGTAAGAAGTAGTTATGTTCAGTGGATGGTAGTTTTCCCTAAAAAATAGGAGCTTTTGGGCACTTATACATACTTCCCAAGGCCACCATCAGCTAAAAACATGGGAAGAGTATCTATTCACATCCTTAAAGGTCATACCAATGTTTGTTTTTCATTTTTTTCACAAAAAATTGCATCTGTAACTTATTTCTCTTCTTTCTCCATTGGCAAGCCAAGGAAGGGTAAGTTCAAACACTCACCATGAGAGCTACAGGTGGAGTTAAGGAAAATGATTATACATGTGGATAGTAATTGGAGTAATATTTAAATCCATAATATTAACTTGATATTTTGTGCTCCCCACTTTATGAACCATTAGTTTGATCCCAAGTAGCTTCTTGTGCATGATCAATCATGGCAGATCATTGTTTGGGTTTGTGTCAAATTTTCTTATTTTGAATTGATGTTTTTGATTTTTTTGAGGGAATATACATGATATTAAAATATATTTACATGCTTATAATTTTTTTGGTAGTTCATTTATTGATATAGTTCCTTTTAGGCTTGTTTCTTGGCCTAAAGACCGCACTTGCAGATTTTCTTGCAAATATTCACCTCCAACTACTTTCTATAGGTTTACCATATGGGAAAAATGGAATATAGGATGATTTAAATTATTTTTAACATATTAAATTATTTTGGTATTTTGGATATCTTATCACCTTGCATAATTTCATCCTTACATGCCTTTGCCCATCCATGTAATTCAACATTGTCACTTACAAGTTTCATCCCTTCATTGGAGGAATTCATGCGTGATAGTGAAATGAAAAATATAAGGAAGTTTTACATGAGTTTTGGAAGTTATTTTTATGTTTTATATCTAGTTATGAACCTTAGGAGATGGATGGATGGCTCTAAGAGCAATATTTTTGACTTTAAGGACTAAGTCCCTAAACACACTAAACATAGCTTTCAAGGGTCTTTTTGGTTTTCCTAGGTTGAAACTATAGTTTATTTTAAGGAGTAATATTATGTCAACCTTGTATTTATATCCATGGGTAACCATCATGCCAAATTTGAGCTTAAATGGACAAGGGTCATGTATGTTTTGAGATCTCCCAAAATGGCAAAAAGGCACTGAAAAGAGGCAGTAATGTCTATAGGATTTTAGAGGGAAAGTTGATGTTGGCATCTCTTGAGGGAGATATAAGAATGTAAAATTAGGGGAAACAAGTTTAAAAACACTAAAAATCAACTTCAATCACCTATATCATGAATGAGGAGGTGGTTGCCTCAAATGACCATTGTAGGCCATCCTCTATCTGCACACAAGACTATGAAGGACATCTACATGTAGAGCACCAAAAGTTTGTGAAATAAGCATGGTTTTGATCAAGTTTTTGAGGTTTCATGATTTTTATCCATCACCAAATGATAATTGACATGTTCCAAATGACCAAATGGAAACCTATAGGCCTAAGAATGCACTCCTATAGCCTAGTGTTGGAAGTTAGTCCCAGTCAGGGGTAAGGGAGGTCTGTTAAGCTCAAACCATGCATATAATCATATGAAATGATGGTAATAGTTGAATATAAGAGTAAAAAAAAATTAATTGTATATATTTTTTGGCTTAATACATATCAAAATGTGCATACAGGCCTATAAATAGACACACGCAATTAGAGGCATAAGTAATACAAACTCAGTTTGGAGTAAGCTCATTATTGAGCCCAAGTGAAGCATATAGTGTGGTGAAATGATGTGATATGATGATAGGAATATAATAAATGGTTTTAATATACATTTTAAGACAAAAAATAACCCTATAAACCTACATTCAAAGCAAAGAATGAATGTCTCAGTTAAGAAGAATAATGAAGAACTGACAGGCCTAAAAAGCCTAGAGCAAGTTTTGAAGATGGTGAACCCAAGTTAGCATAGAGAGGGGTTAGATAAAATATAGTAACCATTGGAAACTTTATATAACCCAAAGGAGAATCATATAGAATTAAAAAAACTATGTTTTTTACTCAGTCTTGATAGGGTACTAGGTTTGAGAAGGCAAAGTGTCAAGTGGTGACCTCGTAGAGAGGTATGAAGGGATTAATGAATTATAAATTGATTGATTAGAATAGATTAAGTGTAATTACAATACAAAAACATCCCTAATTCATCCAAAATTATTTTATCATAGGCCAAAGGATTCAATCCATATAGGTAGGGTAAGTGGGAGCTTTGTTTCAAGAGTCAAATGTGAGATTCCACTAGCAAACAAGGTTTTGATTAGATCCTTGATATCCAAAATAATGAAATAAGGGTTATGAAGATGTATAAATAGTTTGGATTCATAAATAATGGTTTGAAGGGGGAGTCACAAGTAGGTTTGGGTGAAAACATGTAAAAAATAGGGTTTTTGACCCCCTTTTTGGCAAAGTTGAGTTGGTTTGACCACTTAGACTTGGAATATGATCAAAAACTTCAATAAAAGTGATAATCATAGCCTTTTTTAGCTCAAAAAATATTATTATTTATCATCCAAATAGGGAAATGTGCCTCTATTTTGTCTCAGAGGTGGGTCACTCCTACATGTAGTAAAATGATAGTTTTGGGGAGAAGTGAAGAATGGAGGGCTTGTGCTCAATCTGACTAGTCAAGGAGGTTTGTAAAGTTGGGGGACATATATAAGGACCTGATAAACCAAGATATAAGGTTTTTATACCAAGGAAATGATCTACACAAGGAGTTCTATAGGTAGACCTAGTGGGAAAATATGTAAACCCAACCCCAAATGAGGTGTCACTTCAAGTTATAGCCTTCCCCAAGCACTATAATATTTTGTGTAATGTATACAGGGGTAAATTTTATGTGTTAATTCTATTTTAATTAATTTATGATGAGGATTATCATCTTTTGGTTCACAAAGTACAAACAAGCCTATTGGCAAGGCATGGATCTTATTCCAAAATAGGGGTAACTTCCATTTTAAGGTTTTGTTGAGATATCCAAAGTATTTAAACATGTTGGTAGGTTAGATTAAGAGGTGAAAAATCTTTTTGTTCGTATAGAAAATCCATAGGAATCCACATCCAACTCTAGACATACTAAAACCCTTGCAGGAAGCATGAAAACCACACGAAGGCCAAGTTTAATCACTCATATATTTCAAAAAAAAATTCATGGGACCCTGAGCCATTTGGACATGTTAGGGAGGGCACTTAAGGATCCCTTAGTGCAATGTTTCAGGGGTTTTAATTTTTTATGGTTAAGTGTTTAGGCCACTCAAAACACTTGTAAAACCCTCTCAAGGACCTGATTGGAGAAAGCTTACCATTAGAGAATCTAGATGAAATGGGATATCCATGAAAACAAATTGAGGTTGTATATAAATCTTAAAGGATCCCATACATGTGACTTACTTTAATGGAAGTGTATGGATCAAAGGAAAATAAGGCTTGTTTTGAATATTTTGAGTGGTGTGCAAGATACAAGAGGGGTTAGGAGATCAAACCAACTTTGGGAGGAATATTTACACTTGAGATAACTCCTATAATTAACCTCATCTCATGAATCAACCTTTAAGTACTCAAAATAGGCCTTCACTTTCAGCCAGTCCAGTGAGCTAGCTAGTGAACACTTGGAAAAATAGGTGAAAAGTAATTTGGGAGGCCTTTTTATTATTTTTTCTTGAAAATAACGATAGGATAACCTTTTAAAAGTGTCATTACCTATTTTTCATGGATCATTTTGTTGTTCCCAAAATTAGCTACGCTCATTTTTGGAACAACCCCTATGAAACTTGTCTATTTCATGTTTTTCACTCTAAGTTCATCTTTCAATGCAAGTTTTTCTTGTTCTCGTGTTTGCTCAACTGGCATCATTCAAATTTCATGACATTCCCTTGTTGAATTTTCCTAAAAAAATGAAAATCATTACAACCTTGATGCATTTAGAGGACAAAATTTTCATTTCTCAGAGTTAGGTGTTTTCTTGTGTCTTCATATAGGGGCAACATTTTTTGCTGCCACTACATGTTGTTTTGTTGAATTTTTCGCAAAGGTAGAATTTTTCACTGCCCTTGCATCCATCATGAAAGAGTGGTGAAATTTTCCACCCTTGCATCTTTTGTTGCTTTCTATGCAGGAGTGGCAATTTTCATTGCCCCTGCATCTCTTTCCAACCTCACATGCAGAGGTGGCAATTTTCACCGCCCCTGCATGGTCTCAATTTTGCACACGACATTTATGACCATGCACACTGAGTAGTTGGGGGAATTTTTTTTCCCCTTTTAATATCTTTTCTTCCTCTTTTATTTCATTCTTCCATTATTTCTCCTCCTCCCTACTCCTAGACGATCCAGCGAGCTAGAAGAATCACATTTTTGTCAGATTTGAGCCTCGTTTTGCATTGTTCTTCAGGTAGGGTTTTGTATTTGTTTTTGTTTATATTTTTCTTCACCTTTTATGTTGTTATTTCCTCTTTTTCTTCTAGATCAGTGTTTCTCTCCTTTTTATTCTTTCCCTTCCTCTTCTTCCCTACCAATGAACCCACCTGACCGCGCCTCAACCCTCCTTCTTCCCCCTATACCATTTGGCCATTTCACCCATGTAAGGGTAGCAATTTTTTCCACCTTCACATCTTCCAAATTACCCCATGTAAGGGTGGTGAAAATAGCCACTCTAACACATTTCTCCAAACTTCCAATCACATGCATTGGTGGAAAAATTCACCACCTATGCACATCTGACCATCAAACCATGTGCTTTGGTAGCAAAAATTGCTGCCAATGTGCTTGACTTCCCCACCACATACAAGGGTGGAAATTTTCACTGCCCTTACATGAAACTTCTGACTACGTGCATTGATGGGAAAATTTTTGCCTATGCACATCTAACCTTCCACATGCATCAATGGAATTTTTTTCCACCTATGCACAAAGAACCTCTTCCACATGTAAGGGTGGCAATTTTTGCCACCCATGCATACCTTCTCCCCATTTTTACTAACTCTGAGAAATTTTTATTTTTCTCATTTTTTCTTTTGAGCCCACTTCCCTTTCCTTCTACTTTTTGACCTGCCCATGCCTCAACCCTTTCAAGCACATTTCCCTAGTCATGATCACCCAATGTGCAATTTTCCCCCAAATTGCCAACATTTCCCCTAATTACGTGATCATGAATCTTATTGCAATTTCTCCTCAAGATCCTTCTTCGTCAACATACTTTCGACAAAGGCTCATCACAATGACTAAAGTTTCTCCAAAGAAGTTGAAGATGATGAAGTGCCAATATCAAGGTGTTTTCCCAATCACCTCGGTCACTTCTAATATCGATGACATTAGGGATACAGAGATCGGGCACATAGATATGTCTGAGTTCATGGAGAGAACCAAGCCAAATAATTTGAGCTCTAAAATGAAGAGGATAATTGAAATCAATATCCATCTGGTCTCCTCTTTTCTTGTGGTGGCACATCACATAGAGTTCATCCTCTAGTGCGCCCAACTCTACAACAAAGAGACCAGAGCTATGTTAGATGTTAGTGGCAACGTAGTAATTAGACTAGACATTGAATTCATTAATAAATTTTTCATGTGCCCTTCTACTACTGAAGTGTTGAATATTGACTTTGTCGAAGAATAAAAGGAATATGATAAAGACCTTGAGAAGGTGAATAAGGTGATCAACAATAGACGGCTTAAAACCCCTAGAGCCAACTTGTCCAGATGGCCACAAAACTTTTTGAGGAGTGAATTTATAGAAGAAGTTGGCAACTTGATTACTCTTCTCAGTAGAGTACGAGGTTTACCATCTTCTTCTCAATTTCATGGAATGGATGTATCCCTTCTTCAAGATAATCCTCCAAGGGAAACAAGTCATTTTCTAGGGTGAACATATCAGTAATGCTCTGCATGAGCAATTGACAAAGGTGTCTACTACCTTGAACTTCTATATGACTTCATACTTGGTATACATTGCAGCTTTGATGAGAACCTTTCCAGGTTTGACATTAGAAAGAGACATGAAAACTATCCCTGTATATCAATATTACCCTCTATCGACATTGAAGGGTTCAATCCATCATTTTAGGAGGGTAATGATGCTTTCGTCATGGTATTTTTATGTCTCTTCGAATCTCAATTAGAATAGAAAAGAGTGTTAGATGAAGCCTGGACTGTTGTAAATGACTTTAATTGTATGTTCTTATAGTTCCCTACTTTTTGCTATCTATGGGTTGGCTTTTTTCAAGGCTATCCCTATATGCTCCCTAGATTTCCTTCAGATAAATTAGTCTTGATGGAGCTGTGTAGGAAAATTATTGTCATGCACAATAAACAGATGGAACTTAAGAAACCCAGTTTTAGGTTCCCCATTGAAATTGGTAGATACTCGATATTGACCACTACAAAAGCAAGGGCAATGGAGACTGAAATGCAACTTTTCACCATGAAGCATTTCAAGAGAAGGCCCAATTTTGACTATAGAGGTGTCAATGCCATGATCAAAAAGAAGACTCAGTTCCATGAACCCATGATCAAAGATGTCTGGATAGATTTAAGGACAACAGAAGATATCAAGAAAATAGACTACAATAGACTATCTCTTGAGCAAATAGAATATCTAGAGCTTGCTGATATTCCTCCAAATCTAGTAGATGATAGAGATCTAGTCAACAACAGATATCTTGCTGAACAAGTTGCTAACTCTCCTCTTCCTCTGATCTAATGGTCTCAAAAAGAGTTGACCTCTTTGAGGATGAGATTCGAACCAATATTGGCTAACACCAATGATTGGTTAGGAAATAAGGGGATCACATTAAAATAATTCATAACGAGATTAGAGGCTAAATTCCAAGAAGAGACAAAGAGGAGAGCAAAAAATAGAACAAAGAATAAAAGTGATGTTCTTTCTCCTTCTAGGCCCATAAGCCTAGGATCATTTTTGTATCAAAGAAATTAAAAGTTGTCAAGAAAGAACCAAAATCAATAGATATGGGGGTTGAGGAACAAAGCACCCAAGAACAAGAGGTAGAATAGATGGAAATCGATGACAAGTCTACGATTCAATAGGGAACGGAAGCTTAATCTCTGTTAGAAGGTGCACATCTAGATATAGGAATTTTTTCTTCTCTACCCCACTCACCTATTGTAACTCCACCTATTTCTCCCATCAGTATTACCTCTTTTGGACCCGCTTCTCCTTCTAAGATTATTTTTGGTGACCCTTAAGGCACTTTTAGAGATGTTCTTCATTGATCAGGATCCATCTCTAGTCTGTCATCTCCTTCTTTCAACATCAGAGATAGTTCCACCTTTGACCATTCAGTAGTAGGTGTGATCTTGACTGATACTACACCCACTACACCCACTATTCCTTCTAGTAGCGTAGGTGCTACCCCAGTGACACCAACTACATGGACTATTGCCAATGTAAGTGCTTCTGCTCTTCCACCTTAGTTGTCAGCTTTCACACCTAAAAGGAAAAAGCAAGCCATCTCTCAAGATGACTTTGAATTTAGTAAAATAGTAACAGTGAAAGCTAAGACCCCAAAGAAGCCCAAAATCCTTTCAAAAATGATTGGAGATAAGGGGCACAAATTTATGGAGATAGCCAAAACCCCACAGGATGTTACTCTTGAGAATTTTGATATGAGTAGCTACTCCATTTCTCGAGTTGAGTTAGGGAAAATAACTCACAAGGGTGCCAAGAGTGATTTGAAATCCATGATGGATATTATGGTCCAGAAATTTCACAGAGAGAGAGAAATGAAAGATCATTACAAAGCAATGGTGGAATAATTGACTGCGGTGATCAGGAGATTCACATTTTCTCTAGAAGTGGTAACTCCAGAGGCCATCTCAATAGATGATCCTATAATTCAAAAATCAAAAAAGACTTATCTAAAGGGAAAAGTACTTGAGGGTTACCTAGATACGATGCATGCACAGGGGATTGCCTTGTTTATAGAGGTGTTTGAGAAGACAGGTAAAATGAAGAAAGTGAGAACATAATTAGAAGATCTCATCAATATTATTTCTCAATATATTGAAAGCACAAATAAATATCTTAGCAAGTGGACAGAGATGAAAGCACTAAAAAAATGTACCCTAATATCAATCGATGTCATTACCGATAGAGATTCTTATATTAAAATTAAAGAATTATTGATATACAAGATCTGAGTACTTAAGGAACTGATAAGCGACCTCAAATCTTCCAAGGATGCTAGTGAAGAAAGTGACACCATTTTGTTGAAAAAATTGGAGGAGTTGCCTTGCAGACTCACCTCTTAAGACAACCAATTCATTTCAGTAGAGGAAATGATTTAGGAGTTCGAAGGTATGATCTGAAGGAATTTGAGGAGAAAGCATTCTCAATGGTTTCTGTGGATAATATTTTAGATAATCAGTTAACTCTAGATAATCTAAGAACCAGGTTAACTAGTCATATGAAATCAATCATAACAATGAGAGATGCCATAGTCAGAGCTAAGGTGGTCTTCAAAAATATTATTACACGAGACAGTATTGGGCTATAGGCAATTATCGCCATGTACGATGCTCATCTAAAGAAAGTTGGTGACAAAATTTGAACTATTCTTCCATTTCTTCTTCTCCATTTTTCTCATGTACTTTGTAATTAACTTGGGACATTTTCACATTTAATTTTATCATGTGTAAATACATGTAAAAATCTAGAAAAGTCCCAAAGTCAATGTAAACTCATCTTTGACTAAGTTTTAATATTTAAGTATTTTCTCAATTTTGAAGGTTTTTTCTTATATATAGAGGGAGCCTATTTTGTAAATGGATCTTCTTGATAATTGAGAGCAAAAACTCTACCAAAATTGAGATGCTTTCTGAGACTTTGATCTCAACTTGTAAATCATATTTTCTTGAATGAATGAGAAGCAAGTTATTTTCAGACTTTGTGTTCAAAGAATTTGTGTTACTTAGGAGATTGTTCTTATGTTCTCTTTCATAATAATCTCTCATCTGTTTGATTAAATAAGCCAAGATTGTGTGGAAATTATCTAAAGACATTCTACAGGATATCAGAAAGACTTTGAAATAATTTTATCCATTGTGATCTTATTATCTATTGTAGTTTTAGGTGAAGAATTTAAGCTTTACTTCACTCTACTATTACGTACGCTTCGAATCAGTGAGGGAGGAAATGAAAGACTTTTTGATTTGATGGGTTTCTCGTAGACCTAATTACTACTCGAGAAGATTTTTTGCTATTTGTTGAACATAATTTCTAAAGGAAGAGGAATGCTTTCAGTCATCAACCAGGATTTCTCTTTTGCTCTGTGAACATCATCTCTAAAAAAAGAGAGATGGATGGTGTTATCCTACCCTAAGTGTTATTTTTTGCTTATATATATATAGCATATAATTAGTTTATAGAGAACCTCCCCTTGATGAGAGGATAGATTTATCTCGTTATGATGTGGTAACCCACACTTTTTGCCATATAAATCTCTTTGTATTGTGGTTGATATACCCATTTTGCTGTCAGTTGCTAGACGACAAAATATTCACCCAATAGATTTTGGCGACTCCATTGGGGATTATGAACGTACACTTTGAAGCCTCAATCTTCAACTTGAAGCGTCTCAAGTACTTTTTCATTTTTACACTCTGGGAGATCCACCATACATGTGAAACTAGAGAGCTCAAGGTATTATTGATCTTGTATTCGAGTTGGTGTGATGAACTAATTTTGAGATTTCTCCTCCACCATCTCACCTTCAGCAAACTAGGAGTTTCCCTCCTACCAGCATCAGATCTCCCATATCTAGTGAAGCTTCTAGTCTCATTACTAGTAGGATTTTGTCTATATTGACCCACCAAGATTTGTTATCCCACCATTTAATCGACATATCATGGTAGTCTAAGGCCCTTGGGGCAACTCCTTTGGTCCTCTCAATCTATCCCCACCTTTACATAAAGTACCTCATAGTTTGAGAAAGAATTTATCCAAATTCTATGGCAATGGGAAGGTTCATCCTGATGAGCACATTGCTGCCTTCTCTATATCATGTGGTGTGATAGGTGTAGAATATGAAGATATAATGGTAAGACTATTTGTAGATATTTTATAAGGTGCTACTATGGACTGGTTTTACCACCTTCAAGCTCAAACTATAACTAACTAGAATATGCTCAAGTCCAAGTTTGAGGCTAGGTTTAAACCCACTGAAGATGTGCATGCCTTGTTAGCTTAGCTTACATAAATGAAGAAGGAACCTCATAAGCCTATGAGAGATTTCATATCAAAATTCAATAAGCTGAGGAACCAAATTCCTACGATCACTCAGCTGACACCAGAAAATCTCAAGTGCTTTTTCATCAACTCTCAACTTCCTAAAGTAAGTTTTTTGTTGAGGTGGGCTGGTCCTATGGATCTTTCTGTAGCCCAAAATTTGGCTACCAAGGTGGAAGATGATCTTATTTTGGTAGGTAAGATCAGAAAAGTCTCCAATAAAAATAAATTTTCTTCATCTGTTGAAAGTTCTTCTACGAGCACCATAGATCCTATGGTGCAAAAGTTGATGAATGAACTGCTAGCCTTAAAAAGACAAATGGCCTAAGGTATGTCTGCTCCTCCTTATTAGTATATGCTAAGAAGGATGTTTCCCAATTAGTCATATCAAGGCAATGCTACCAGAAATCAAGGACAACCAAATTGCCTTCCTCCTCCACACGAAAAGCTTACCATTAAAGCAACACCTGCTAATTTAGTAGTTGGTTACCTTGAAGATGAACATGATTTTGCATTCTAACCTGAGTTGGACTAACAAGATGATGCTAATATCTTTGTAGAACAAGAAAAAGAATTAGCTGGCAACTCCAATATTAGTTTTCTGGATTATCAGGATGAAGCTAAAAGTAAGGGAGAAGTGTTTGATGGATCCTATGCTATTTTTACCAGGTCCCAGAACCAGTCAACTCAACAAGCTAATAAAGAAAAAGTAGGAGAAGAACCTTAGATAGTAGTTACTATCACTAAACGAGGGACTTCATTGCATTTCCAACCAAAGGACCCAGTGACTAATAAGAAAGTAAGTACCTCAAACTGTCCCATACCTTCTACTTCTATTTCTCAGACTAGTGATACAACCACTAAAGATCAGGATGATGGGATCCCTTCCTCTATCTCTATCTCATTTCATTTATTTGATATAATTGATCATGCCAAAAAGACCAAGATTCAAATGACTAAGATTGAGTACTTACGAGCCAATCTTGAATAGTTTGATAGGTTGATAGAATACGTGAAAAATAAAACCTCCCCTATAGGACAAGATTTTACAAAAGTGACTCATGATTCTTCCAAGAATAAATCCACCCAAAATAATCTTGTTGCTACTCCTCTTGTCACTCTTAGGAAAATAGAACCTTTCTATGTTTCCCTGTTAATAAATGGTCATAAATTGAGTAATTACATAATAGACTCTGGAGCTTCTGATAATGTTATGCCTACCAAAGTAGTAAATTCCCTTGGTCTTACTTTGACTAAGACTTTTAGGAGGTGTTTCTCCATGGAAAAAAATCAAGTCCCACTCCTGGGCCAATTTAAAGATGCCCAATTTGCATTTGTAGCTTTTCTAGAGAAGAGAATCAAAATGGCGGTCCTGGTGGCCGATGTTCCAGCCTCTTACGACATCCTTCTTGGATAAATTTTCTACAAGGATGTTGGTGGTGAATTAAACATGGACCTATCTAAGGCGAGGATCCTAGTCAAAGGTGTTATGCAGAGATTTCTTCCTGAGAAGGAAGCAAAATACATGGTCACTCAAACATCAGCACCTGAAGGTCAAATTCTATTTGAGTCTTCAGGCATGGGTAATTAATTTTTGTCCATGGAGGAAGTCCATGAGACGCCTGATAAAATTCCCAAATGTGTCAACCTAAAAATTGGTTCAGATGGAATAGTAGAAAGATCAGTGGAGCATAGTGCAAGTGTAGAAGAATCTCCCCCTCCAAATGAAGAAGAATCTAAGAAAAAATTAGTGTCTGATGAGGTATGGATTCTGAAATTTGATGGTAGCTGCTCCTCTACCAGTTTAGGAGTTAAGATTGTGTTGATATCTTCTTAAGGAGATATTTTTCATTCTTCATACGAGTTGCAGTTCAACAACACCAATAACACAACTGAGTACAAATCTCAGTTGCTTAGATTGAAGGCTACTCGAGACAAAGGCGTCAAACTCCTTCACACCAAAGGTGATGCTAAATTGGTGGTTTGTCAGGTAAGGAACCTATATCAAACCAAAAATGAGAGATTTCACCACTACCAAAATATAGTCTGGAATCAAATTAAAAGCTTTGATGCTTTTAGAATCTCTGCTATACGCAGGAAATTCAATGACCGGGCTGATGCACTAGCTATTTCAACAACTCTATTGGTTCCTTCCCCTAATTTTAAAGGAGACAATTATACTATCAAGCTGGTCTTTTGACCAAGTGTACCTTGTAATGCCAGTCATTGGTAGGTGTTTAAAAATGACAATCAAATCATTGCCTTCCTAGAGTAAAAAGATAACTTTGAAGAGCTTCATTTCGATGGTAGTGAGCCACCAGAAGCTTGAACCAGCCCTTGAATCAAGTGTAGATGTAGGTAAAGAATTCTTGAAACTTAAAGGGAATAAAATACCAAAAGGCCTAGTTTCCCTTGAGAAGCTATTTGACAAACATGACAGGTTCGTTGAACAACAACAAACAAATTTAAGATCCTCCCAAGAGTTTGATCAAGTAAATTTAGGTTCCAAGGAAAATCCCAAAGTGGTAAACATTGGAAAATGCTGCACTCAGGAAGAGAAGTTCAAGTTCACTACTCTGCTATGCCAGTATATGGATGTCTTACCATACTCTTATGATGATCTAAAGTCACTCAGGCCTGAAGAAATTTGCCATGACATTTCTCTCAAAAGTGATTCAGTGCCTTACAATCAAAAATCTAGACAGTACAATTTGAAGATATCAGGTACTATTCTATCTGAAATATAGAAAATGTTGAATGCTAGGATAATTTTCCCAATCCATCATTCCACATGGATTGCAAACATAGTCCTTGTGAGGAAGAAGAATGGCAAAATTCATATATGTGTTGATTTTAAAAACTTGAATTAGTCATCTTTAAAGGATAACTATCCTCTGCCTATCATGGATCAAGTTCTTTAGATGGTGAACGGTTAAGAGATGTTATCAATGTTAGACGGCTTCTTAGGGTACAATCAAGTTGAAGTTGGGAAAGCAGACCAGCATAAGACTACCTTTACCACACCTTGGGGCACCTTTGCCTATCGAAGAATGCCATTCAACTTGATAAATGCTGGTGCCACTTTTCAAAGAGCAATGGAGCTTATTTCCAAAGATGAAATGGGTAAGTAAATTATAGTATACCTAGATGATTTAATAGTCTTTTCCAAGCATCGTCCTGATCATGTGCACCATTTAAAACAAGTGCTAGAATGTTGTCGCCAGAATAACATTTCTCTAAATCCCAAAAAATCTATTTTTATGGTAATGAAAGGGAAACTTCTCGGGCACATTGTATCCCAAGAAGGCATAAAATTTGACTCAAAAAGAGTCAAGTCCATCCAGGAGCTTACCCTACCCACAAGTAAGACTGCAGTTCACTCTTTCTTTGGAAAAGTGAATTGTCTACGAAGGTTCATCCCTGAGTTCACTGAGAAGACTCACCACATTATGAACATGATGAATGGTAAAGCCACTTTTTAATGGATTGCAGAAGGCAAGTCAGCATTTGAAGACATCAAAAAAGTGATCACATGTGCACCAATTCTAGTTTGTCCAGATTACACCAAAGACTTCATAATATGCAACTATGCTTCTGAGCATACACTTTCGGCTATTTTAGTTCAGCAAAAAAAAGGTGTGGAATATCTCATATCATTTATGAGTTTTCCTCTTAAAACTCATGAATTAAAATATTCAAATATGGAGAAACACACTTATGTTATGGTTAAGGTGGTGAAGCATTTCAGATTTTATATTCTGAATTCACATACTGTGGTTTTGGTGCCTGACACAACAGTGAAGTCCATTATAACTCAATAGGAGTTTGGTACTAAAAGGGGTAATTGGATTGCTAAAATTTAGGAGTTTGATTTTGATATCAAACCTACCAAGCTTGTGTGGGGAAAGGGACTTTGCTAGTTGATTGCTGATAATATCCTCAAGGAAATAGAAAATGAAGAAATAGAGGTCGAATATGTGCCCACGATCCTCTTCATCGCTACTACTGATTAGTGGTATTCTGACATCACTCATTTTCTTGCCTATGGTGAGTGTCCCGCTCATCTATCCTACAAAAAAAAAGAATGTTAAGTTAAAGGCTGGTAGTTGTCTTGTGGGACAATGGTTTGTATAAGAGAAGCCTTGATGGGGTATTTCTTCGTTGCATCGATAAGGTGCAACAAGGTAAACTTTTGGAGTCCTTCCACAATTTGGCCTATGGAGGACATTTTTATACACTAGTAACAGCCCATAAAATTCTACAAGCAAGATATTATTGGCTTACGCTATTTCAAGATGCTTACAAATGGGTGCATAGGTGTGAATTGTGCCAGCAATTCATCAAGAAACCTAAATTAGCTGTGTTACCCTCAAGTCAGTGGTAATTGAAGAACCTTTTCAATAATGGGGTATTGACTTCATTGGCTCAGTCAACCCATCTTCAAGTGCTGGGCATGATTATGTCCTCACTACGACTAATTAATTTACCAAATGGGTGGAAGCCATTCTAAATAAGCACGCTACTTCAGAAGTGGTATGTAATTTTCTTTAGGAAAATATTATTTCTTAGTTTGGGGTTCCAACTAAGATTGTAATAGACAATGCAGTCTATTTCTCTTCTCATGATATCATCTATTTCTACTTTTATTATGGAATTACCCTCTCCCACAATTCTAATTATTTTTCACAAGGAATGGCCAAGCAGAATTGCACAATAAAAATTTGGTTACTATTATCAAGAAACTGGTAGATGATAATCAGAGGACTTGGCATAAAGCATTGTTTGACACTTTGTGGGAAGATAGGATTACACCTAAGAGGGCAATAGACATGTTGCCATTCCAAATTTTGTATGGCTTGAATGCAGAGATACCAATCACCCTGGAACTACCAACACTCAGGTTAGCAAAGGCAATCAAAGATTCAAACTTCAAAAATTCTATTGATAAAAGGATCATGTGTCTAACTGAATTAAATGAGAAATGAACCATGGTGGTAGACTGGATTACTGCACATCAGAATTAGGTGAAGAAACTCTTCGATAAGAGGGCAAAGATTCATGATTTTTAGATTGGAGATCAAGTCTTGTTGTGGGACAAGAGGAGAGAACCAAAAGAAATGCACAATAAATTTGATTCTTTATAGAGAGGTCCATTTACCATTCATCAGGTTTGTGGTGAGAATAGCTTCTTGCTGGAGTATCAAGATGGAGTGCCATTCTCACTACCTCATAGTGGGCATCATCTGAAGCACTTCAATCTTTGAAGTATTAGATGAGTTCACTTGTATATTTGTATATTTTTTGTATTGTTTATTTTCTTTTGGTTTTTTGTGTCTTTTTCTTTTTTAGCTTGAATCTGTAGCCCAATGGCTTGGATGAAGGCACTTAGAGACTGGTTTCTACTCCCATCGATCGATTTGATCAATAGAAGTTCCCTAATATGAGCTAGCTGTTGTTCCCAAAATTAGTTATGCTCATTTTTGGAACAACCCCTACAAAACTTGTCCATTTCATGTTTTTCACTCTAAGTTCATCTTTCGATGCAATTTTTTCTTGATCTCATGTTTTCTCAACTGGCATCATTCAAATTTTGTGATATTCCCTTGTGTTTTCTTAAAAATGTGAAAATCATTACAACCTTGATGCGTTCAGAGGATAAAATTTTTATTTCTCAGAGTTAGGTGTTTTCTTGTGTCTTCATGTAGGGGAGGCATTTTTTACCACCACTACATATTGTTTTGTTGAATTTTATTTAAAGGTGGCATTTTTTGCTGCCCTTGCATCCATCATGCAAGAGCAGTGAAATTTTTTGCCCTTGCATCTTTTGTTGCTTTCTATGCAGAAGTGGCAATTTTCACCACCCCTGCATCTCTTTCCAACCTCACATGCAGAGGTGGCAATTTTTGCCACCCCTACATAGTCTTAGTTTTTGCACACAGTATTTATGGCCGCATGCACTGAGTGGTTAGGGGTGATTTTAGCCCCTTTTAATCTTTTTTCTTCCTCTTTTCTTTCATTCTTCCATTGTTTCTCCTCCTCCCTACCCCTAGATGATCAAGCAAGCTAGAGGAAGCATGTTTTCATCAGATTTGAGCCTCATTTTGCATTGTTCTTCAGGTAAGGTTTTGTATTTGTTTTTGTTTATGTTTTTCTTCACCTTTTATGTTGTTATTTCCTCTTTTTCTTCTAGGTCAATGTTTCTCTCCTTTTTCTTATTTTCCTTCCTCTTGTTCCCTGCCAATGAACCCACTCGACTGTGCCTTGACCCTCTTCCTTCTTCCCCCCTTGTACCATTCAGCCATTTCACCCATGTAAGGGCGGCAATTTTTGTTGCCCTCACATCTTCCAAATTCCCATGTGTAAGGGTGGTGAAAATCACTACCCTAACACATTTATCTAAACTTCCAATTGCATGCATTAGCGGCAAAAATCACTGCCTATGCACATCTGACTGCCGAACCATGTGTATTGGTAGCAAAAATTGTTGCCAATGCGCTCGACCTCCCCACCACATGCAAGGGTAGTGATTTTTTCCACCCTTACATGAAAATTCTGACTACTTGCATTAATGACAAAAATTTCCACCCATGCACATCTAACTTTCCACATGCATCAGCGGTAATTTTTGATGCCTATGCACAAAGAACATCTTCCACATGCAAGGGCGGCAATTTTTTCCACCATGCATACCTTCTTCCCATTTTTACTAACACTAAGAAATTTTTATTTTTCTCATTTTTTCTTCTGAGCCCGCTTCCCTTTTCTTCTAATTTCTAACCTACC
This sequence comes from Torreya grandis, assembly GCA_037957365.1. Classification (NCBI taxonomy): domain Eukaryota; kingdom Viridiplantae; phylum Streptophyta; class Pinopsida; order Cupressales; family Taxaceae; genus Torreya; species Torreya grandis. Next base: position 3,065,463 of record JARHVA010000325.1, on the reverse strand, counting down.
CACACCTCAACCCTTTCAAGTGCATTTCCTTGGTCATGATCACCCAACGTGTAATTTTCCTAGATTGCCAACATTTCCCCTAATTACATGATCATGACTCTTATCGTAGTTTCTCCTCAAGATCCTTCTTCATCAACATACTTTTGACAAAGGCTCATTTCAATGACTGAAGTTTCTCTAAAGAAGTCAAAGATGATGAAGTACCAATATCAAGGTGTTTTTACAATCACCTCGGTCACTTCTAATGTCAACGACATTAGGGTTACAGAGATCAGGCACATAGATATGTCTGAGTTCATGGAGAAAACCAAGGCAAATAATTTGAGCTCTAAAATGAAGAGGATAATCGAAAGCAATATCCATTTAGTCTCCCTTTTTTGTGGTGGCACATTACACAGAGTTCATCCTCCAGTGTGCCCAATTCTACAATAAAGAGACTAGCTCTGTGTCAGATGCTAGTGGCAATGTAATAATTCGACTGGACCCTAAATTCATTGATAAATTTTTTGTGTGCCCTCCTATTACTGAAGTTTTGAAGATTGACTTCGTCGAAGCACAAAAGGAATATGATAAAGACCCTGAGAAGGTGAAGAAGGTGATCAACAATAGATGGCTTAAAACCCCCAGAGCCAACTTGTCCAGATGGCCACATAACTTTCTAAGGAGTGACTTTATAGAAGAAGTTTGTGACTTGATTACTCTTCTCAATAGATTACGAGGTTTACCATCTTCTTCTTAATTTCATGAATGGATGTATCCCTTCATCAAGATAATACTCTAAGGGAAACAAGTCAATTTTTGGGGTAAACAGATCAACAATGCTCTGCATGAGAAATTGACAAAGGTGTCTACTACCTCAAAGTTCTATATGACTTTGTACTTGGTATACATTGCAGCTTCGATGAGAACCTTTCTAGGTTTGACATCAGAAAGAGACAGGAAAACTGCCCCTATATATCAATATTACCCTCTGTTGACATTGAAGGGTTTAATCCATCATTTTAGGAGGGTAAATTATGCTTTTTCATGGTATTTTTGTGTCTCTTTGATTCTCAATTAGAATAGAAAAGAGTGTCAGATGAAGCCTAGACTATTGTAAATGACTTCAGTTGTATGTTCTTAAAGTTCCCTACTTTTTGTTATCTGTGCGTTGGCTTTTTCCAAGGCTATCACTATATGCTCCCTAAATTTTTTTCAGATAAATTGGTCTTGATGGAGCTATGTAAGAAAATTATTATTGTGCACAATAAATAGATGGAACTTAAGAAACCCAGTTTCAATTTCTCCATTGAAATTGGCAAATACTCGGTATTGACCGCTATAAAAGCAAGGGCAATGGAGACCAAAATGCAACTTGTCACCATGAAGCATTTCAAGACAAGGCCCAATTTTGACTATAGAGGTGTCAAAGACATGATCAGAAGGAAGACTCAGTTCCATGAACCCATGATCGAAGATGTCTAGATAGATTTAAGGATAGTAGAAGATATCAAGAAAATGGACTACAAAAGACTATCTCTTGAGCAAATAGAGTATCTAGGGCTCGCTAATATTCCTTCAAATCTAGTAGATGACAGGGATCTGGTCAACAACAAATATCTTACTGAATAAGTCACTAACTCTCCTCTTCCTCTAATCTAATGGTCTCAAAAAGAGTTAACCTCTTTGAGGATGAGATTCGAACCAATATTGGCTAACACCAATGATTGGTTAGAAAATAAGGGAATCACATTAAAATAATTCATCATGAGATCAGAGGCTGAATTTAAAGAATAGACAAGGAGGAGAGTAGAAAATAGAACAAAGAATAAAAGTGATGTTCCTTCTCCTTCCAAGCCCTATAAGCCTAGGATCATTTTTATATCAAAGAAATCAAAGGTTGCCAAGAAAGAACCAGAATCAATAGATATGGGGGTTGAGGAACAAAGCACCTAAGAACAAGCAACATAATAGGTGGAAATCAATGACAAGCCTACAGGTCAATAGGGAACAGAGGCTCAATCTCTATAAGAGGGTGCGCAGCTAGATACAAGAATTTATTCTTCTCCACCCCACTCACCTATTGTAACTCCTTCACCTTTTTCTCCCATTAGCATTCCATTTTATGGACCCGCTTTTCCTTTTAAGATTATTTTTGGTGATGCTCAAGGTGTTTCTAGAGATGTTCTTCATTCATCAGGATCCATCCCCAATTTGTCATCTCCTTCTTTCAACATCAGAGATAGTTTCACCTTCGACCATTCAACATTAGGTTTGATTTTGATTGATACTACACCCACTACGCCCACTATTCTTGCCAGCAATGTAGGTGCTACTCCAGTGACACTAACTGCAGGGACTATTGCCAATGTAAGTGCTTCTGCTCTTCCACCTTGGTTGTCAACTTTCACACCCAAAAGGAAAAAGCAAGCAATCTCTCTAGATAACTTTGACTTCAATAAAATAGTATCGATGAAAGCTAAGACCCCCAAGAAGCCCAAAATCCTTTCAAAAATGATTGGAGATAAGGGGCACAAATTTTTGGAGATAGCCAAACCCCCACAAGATGCGACTCTTGAGAATTTTGATATGAGCAGCTACTCCATTTCTCAAGTTGAGTTAGGGAAAATAACTCACGAAGGTGACAAGAGTGATTTGCAATCTACAATGGATATTATGGTCTAGAAATTTGATAGAGAAAGAGAAATGAAAGATCATTACAAAGTAATGGTGGAATAATTGACCGCGGTGATCAGGAGATTCATATTTTCTCCAAAAGTGATAACTCTAGAGGCCATCTCAATAGATGATCATGTAATCCAAAAAGAAAAAAAGACTTATCTAAAGGGAAAAGTACTTGAAGATTAACTAGATAAGATGCATGCTCAGGGGATTTCCTTGTTTACAGAGGTGTCTGAGAAGACAAGTAAAATAAATAAAGTGAGAACAGAATTAGAAGATCTCATCACTATTATTTCTCAAGATATTGAAAGCACAAATAAATATCTTAGCAAGTGGACATAGATGAAAGCACTAAAAAAATGTACCCTAATATCAATCAGCGTTATTGCCGATAGAGATTCTTATATTGAAATTAAAGAATCACTGATATACAGGATCTGGGTACTTAAGGAACTGATCAATGACCTCAAATCTTCCAAGGATGCCAGTGAAGAAAGTGACACTAGTCTGTTGAAAAACTTGGAGGAGTTGCCTTGTAGACTCACCTCTTAAGACAACCAATTCATTTTAGTAGAGAAAATGATTCAGGAGTTTGAAGGTATGATTTGAAGGGAATTCAAGGAAAAAGCATTCTCAATGGTTTCTATGGATAATATTTTAGATAATCAGTTAACTCTAGATAATCTGAGAACCAGGTTAACTAGTCATGTGAAATCAATCACAGCAGTGAGAGATGCCATAGTTAGAGCTAAGGTGGTCTTTAAAAATACTATTATGCTAGACAGTATGAGGCTACAGGCAGCTATTGCCATGTATGATGCTCATCTAAAGAAAGTTGGTGACAAAAGTTGAACTGTTCTTCCATTTCTTCTTCTCTATTTTTCTCATGTACTTTGTAATTGACTTGGGACATTTTCACATGTACTTTTATCATGTGTAAATACATGTAAAAATCCAAAAAAGTCTTAAAGTCAACGAAACTCATCTTTGAATAGGTTTTAATATTTAAGTATTTTCTCAATTTTGAAGGTTTTTTCCTATATATAGAGGGAGCCTCTTTTGTAAATGGATCTTCTTGATAATTGAGAGCAAAAACTTTGCCAAAATTGAGATGCTTTCTGAGACTTTGATCTCAGCTTGTAAATCATATTTTCTTGAATGAATGAGAAGCATGTTATTTTCAGACTTTGTGTTGAAATAATTTGTGTTACTTCAGAGATCGTTCTTATGTTCTCTTTCCTAATAATCTCTCATCTATTTGATTAAATAAGCCAAATGTATGTGGAAATTATCTGAAGACATTCTGAAGGATATCAGAAAGACTTTGAACTACTTTTATCCTTCGTGATCTTTTTATCTGTTGTAGTTTTAGGTGAAGACTTTGAGCTTTACTTCAATCTACTATTACGTATGCTTTGAATTAGTAAGGGAGGCAACGAAAGACTTTGTGCTTTCATGGGTTTCTCGTAGACCTAGTTACTACCCGAGAAGATTTTTTGCTATTTGCTGAACATCATTTCTGAAGGAAGAGGAATGCTTTCAGTCATCAACTAGGATTTCTCTTTTGCTCTATGAACATCATCTCTGAAAAAAGAGAGATAGATGGTGTTATCCTACACTGAGTGTTATTTTCTACTTTTATATATATATATATATATATATATATATATATATATATATATATATATATATATATATATATATAGTTTATAGGGAACCTCCCCTTGATGAGAGGAGAGATTTATCTCATTAGGATGTGGTAAACCCACACTTTTTGCCATATAAATATCCTTGTATTGTGGTTGATATACCCATTTTGCCATCAGTTGCTAGATGACAAAATATTCACCCAACATAGTTATAAAAATTTAAAGTTTTGAAAGCCAAGTGGAGAAGGTGCATGGAAGAGAGCCCTTTTGAAACTACTAGTGATGATTTTGCATGTCCAAAATAATAGGGATGGTTAGGGATCAATCCAATGTAATTGGAGACTTTTTGGTAACCCCTATTTCTTAGACCAATCATTATACCTAACCATATGTAGGGATAAGGGTAGTTTTGGAAGGCAAATCATATATGTAGTTTATTATGCCAAACTTGCAGGTTTTGTGCCACTTTTCACTATCTTTTTGACTTGTTTGGATAAGTACACCTTCATGACATGGCATATATTACCCAAAATCACTTCTATATGCAATTGTAACTAATATTCACTTGGTGACACATGTATTTTGTGCCTTTTTAATTGTTCTTTTCTCTCTCTTCCTCTAAGTTCTATAAATGTAAGCCATTTTGACTATTATAGGGGATTATAACTCTTGGTATGGTGAAGCCCTACCAAAATTGTACCTTTATTTTTAATTAAGATAATGAGAAGTAAGCTGGTTATACTCTAAGTCCATTTACACTATGTGTTGAAATGATCCATCTTGAAAGTCAAGTATAGATTGAGTTCATTTTGTTTCATACAATCCTTGAATGTTTTGTTGAAAATGACTTCTCTCCTAATAGGTTTCATGATGTTTATTTTACTAAAATAAAATTTTTAAGTGTGTATGAGTTTGGTAGTGTCATATCTGACCTTCCCATCACTTGCCTTCATTTATTGAGTTGTTAGTTGCCTTCATGAGAAACACTCATGCTAGGGAGCTCCATAAATGGTGTGAGGCTAGCTTGATTATCTTAGTTCATAGTAAAAATCCCAAGTGTATTAATAGAATAAACTATTGGTGTATCACCTACTAGATTAGGTTCTCTTTATGTATCTTTCTCTCCCTTTCACCCATAATACGTAGTTTTAGTGGCATAAGCACATCAAGTCATATCTAGGGAGCTATCCCTTTTCAATCCTAGAGACTCATATATCTTACAAGTCCTCAAAAACTTGAGGGATGATTAAATGTTTCATAAAATTAAATGAGCTTCATAGAATGTCCTAGGGTGCACAATTTGATGACAACATCTAGTTTTTAAGAACCATTGTTAAAAACTAAAACAACTCAAAATCATCCTTAAACCCTTATTTAAGACCCAATGGATAAAATATGAAATAATATACACTAAAAGGGGGTTATTTGGTTAGGAAAGTTTTTTTAACTTGTCTATCACTCTCTCATGATCCTTCCCACCTAACTGGTCCATACTATCACTTGTACAAACATACCTATTTCAAGTTTTTTCATAAGTTTTTGGGTGTTCTACAGGTATATAAGAGAATGACCATGTGAGATTCATTTAAGGAGGTAAATATGGACTTATTATAACTAAATATATTCATTTATAACCATATATAACCATATAAAATCTTATTCTACACCATTCACTATAGGTAGTCTTGTATAGATAGTGAAAATGAGAAGTGATTGCCTCGTGAGAAGATGAGAAGTCTGATAGTGAATCCTTTTTAGGTCTTATTTATGGATTGGAAGTAAAATGGGTTATAAAAAGGTGTCTTAACACCTCTTACACATATTCCCTTAAGTAAATACTATTCACTTTGATGACAAATGTGATGATTGAGGCTAAGAGGGCTAGTAAGTGATTGTAAATAGTGAATATAAGTGTCAAGAGGAAGGATATCAGTTAGGGACGTATATGATGATTTTCACACCTTAATTATGACCCCTATAATATAGTGAATATTTTTCAATACTTTCTAGTTTAGTTTCAAGTAGTCAAGTGATGTTTCATCATGAAGGTAATTTTAGGAAGGCTATTTGAGGTCTCTATGCCAACTTGAAAAAGAATGATGAACTTCAGGTGGACACTTGTCCATGATAACTTCTTAAAATATTTACTAATTCATTATCCTATAATTTAATTGGTTCTAAAAACTTTACACTTGTACTTGTGACCTTTCCACTGATTTTCTTCTCTCTCCTCTCATATACTCTATAAATGCAAGCCATTTTGGCTTTTGTAAAAACATACAGACCTAGTATGGTGAAGCCTTGCTGGTTTGAATACTATATTTTCCTTTTAAATAAATATTGAAAATCTAATTTTTATCACATAAGTTTCTTTTCTTAGTGTGTGAAGTGGTGCATAGTGAAGTGTCTAGTGATAAGTATTTATCTTTACCTTCTCTTTACTCTTCTATGTTTGTTGAAAGCAACTCTCTCTCTCTCTCTAATAGATCAAAGGAAGTTTAGCTAGTGTATTTATCTATATTCAAGTGCAAGGAGTAGAATTAGTTTCTAAAACATTACCTCATGTTCACTCACCTTCAGTAGTACAATTCATATCACTTCCATGTTTGAAATATTGATGTTAGAACAATCTAGGATGTTGAGACTAGTGTTATGAATCATGTTTCATAGTGCAAGTGTATGGTAGTCTAGTGGAGATAATTAATATGTATCATCTCATTATCATAGGTTAATTTTCATGTTATTTCTATCCCTTTTCATCTAAGCAAGCAAGTAGTGTAGGAAATAATCTATAAAAGACTAATCTAGGGAGCTAACCCTTAAACCTAGAGGTTTACCTCTGCTATACACAAGCCAAAGGCCTGTAGGTAATCAAATGTTTCACTAAATATAGAGTAGGATTTAAAAATAGTCTATAGGATTTAATATTGAATTATAATAGTTATAGTTCACCTTGTAGGACCATTTCCTCAAGTACATCTTGTCAATGTCAATTATGGTCTTGAAAACATCACATTTACATATGGTGTTCTACTGAGCATTTGACAACTCCATTCAAGGTAATATATGGTTTTAGACAAGTTTTATCATTCTTTTATTCATACTTCATGGTAATTACTAGGTCAACTACTAGTAGATGTATCAATCCCATAGACTCACTCCTTCAACCTGAACATCCTCTTGAAGTTCAACATACCCAACCTATTTTAACATTTTAAGAGTAAGAAGACTTTGCAAGCCAAGAATATCAAGAAGGTGAAGAGGAAATTTGGGACAACATGGATAAGTGGCATGCCTTCACTACCTTTAAGACTAAAAATCCTATCCACCTTAATGAATATGATGATATACCTCTTAATGATACCAAGAGTGTTCCCACTTTTAATGGAAAAGGTCATGTCACACTAAGTGAGCATATTAGGAACATCTCTAACTTATCCATATTTCATAATGTCACTGAAGTTAACATTAATATTAGACTACTTGTTGTCTCTTAGAGGGAAGGCCCTTAACTGGTATATGACATTACCTAAAGGATGTGTCACTACTTGGAATGATTTTGGAGAGTTGTTGACCTCAAGGTTTGAGGACAAAATTGAACACACATCACTCATTCACAAGTTGAATGTGATTCAAAAAAGTCCTAAAGATAAAGTTTTATAGGTTGCCTCCTATTATGAGACCACCTATAAGCCTTTTTTCCTTACATACCTAAGACCATTAAAATTGACATATCCATCATGTTATAGTCCATGCTTAGATACACCTTACCTGGAGCCTATGACCAAGCCATTAGAGTTGAGAATGGCCTAATACAAGCTAATAAGTTCCCTCTAAAATTATCTATACATTTTCTACCCAATATGTATATTACTACTCTAATCCCAAATACAAATACCAAGTCCAAAGTTTGGCCCAAAGATATTAGAATATGATATTGATTTGGATACAAAATACAAGACCTTAGAGACTCAAGTGAGGAAAATCAATCTATAGTATGGAGTTAATCAAAAATTCTACCCATATCCTTCATAATTAAATATGTTCTAACCTCAATAATATTTTCAAGGGAGAGGGAAAGGATAACCTAACTTCAATAGGCCACCGAATGCATATAACCCAACCTCTACCTCCAAAACAAGAGCTATGGTTCTAGTCCATAGTAACTTGTTCCAAGGAGAAGAATGGCAACAAGGACAATACATGGATGAAAATTAAGGTAGGGAAAAATATTTGGTATCTCAAAGAGGAGTTAATCCTTAATTTTAAGTAGAAGATAAGAAATTCATACAATCAAATGAAGAATGACATCCTCAAAGAGTGAATTTTGCAAACTTCCTAGTGGAAGACACATTTTTACTCAATCAGAGTGCTTCAATGGAATATAATATAAGATCAAAGAGGAAGGATTTGGGATATGTCTATGGTGTTGATACAAGTTCAAGTGATCTTCTTATAAGGTAACAAAGTGTGTGTGCAAGTGTGACAATCCCTATAACTTCTATATCTTTTGACAATCAAAATGTAGGAAGGGTCACTCAAAATTTGCCTTCAAGGACAAAATAAAAGGTAAATGTTCCTTATTTGAACATTTTTGTTTCTTTGAAGAGTGCTAAAACTAGTCTCTCTCTTTAATAAGTGCTTCACATGCTCTAATCAAAAAGAGATTCTTCAAGAGTAACTATCCCAAATCCACATTAGTCCTCAACCATCATGCCATGATAATGTTTCCCTCACTAATGCTCCTACTCATATTTTTGAACCCACTTCTAAATCTTAAAATCTCCCACCCTTCTACCTCAATCTCATTGTAAGAGGCAAGCTTGTTCATAATTTCATTGTGGACAATTGGAAAAATACCTCAGTAATGCCTGAACTTGTGACAGATAAATTGGGCTTAAAATATGAGATATAAAACAAGGGATTGATACAACTTGATGGGAGACCAACTAATCCAGTGGGACTCATCAAAGTTTTAAGAGTTTTCTTGCATGATTGTCTAATATTTCTTATCCTTCAAGATATAGTAGTGGTTGATTTTTTTGCTTATTTTGCTATTTTCCTTTTAAGGGATTTCACAACCAAGATAGGAGGCTATCTCTCAGGTGATTGGTCACTATTGGCCTTTAAGATAATGTATGGAGTAAAGGTAACTATTAAAACTCAACCATTGTCTAAGTTTCATATTGAGACATATGTAGAAGTAAGATCTAATCTCAATTTCATAATCAATGATAAATAAGAGTATGTTAAGGATGATGAACCATCCTCCAAGATTGAAGGTATCTCTAACCTTTTCCTAGATGAGTATGGTGTTGACACTTATGGGCATGATTCATACACCTTAATTGAATAAACTAATATTAGAACATACATCATCCATGAGGAAGGTGATGGACAATCTAAGGTAAGCATTGATAATTATTTCCACAAGTTATTGAGAGTAATTAATTTGTCCATATTCATGATGGTGATGTTTATCAAAGTATGGTAGATAAAGATAATGAAGAAGACAAGGCTATTTTTCTTGCCCAAGATGGAAGAGTACATGAAGGTAAAAACCATGAAGAGGAAGATGACCTATGGAAACTGTTCCATGCCATAGTTCAATAATTTAAACAACTAAGTATGCCAACTCTCCCTCCTAAGAAGCATGAATCTAACAGTAAAGTTTTTGAGTGTCTTATCATAGCATGAAAGATAATGTCTTGTTAAGCATGAGAATGAATGTAAAACTTCTATCAAGAAGGTTTTAGTCATGAGGGAGTCCAATAAAACTAGGGTATAAATGTGTAAGTTTAAGGAGTAGTCTAGACCTTAGTTTGATGTTGTATCCATTTCAAACATGTTGTAATAGCAAGGATATAGGCTTGATGGTTCTAAACATCAAGCGCATCATGTCCTAAAAGGGAGTAATGTTAATAAAACTTTGATGACTCCCAAGATTGAGTTTGAGGACTATCAATTAAACCTAACAAAAGCTAAGTAGACTAAAAACTCAATCAAACCTTTAAGTGAGATAGATGGAGTGTCCTTGAGAGCTCCAAATGTCACACTTGTAGTCATAAAAAGAGATAAGGATGGTAAGTCATTTAAATATATACATAATCAAGCATTTATTGATAAGTATGTTTCACATGATGGATTGCTTTCTTGGAGTAGTAATGATGAAAGATGTACTATCTTTGACCCTAATTGAAACAATGGTGAATTTTTCCTCACCTCAAGTGTTTGAGGTCTTGTACATACTAGGATAGGTTTGCATTGCTTATGTTGTGTGTGTTTTCCCTAAGTGTTCTTGAGAACACAAGTGTGTTTGCTTGGTGTGTGGTATTTTGTGTTTATTTATTATTTTTTGGTGTGTTTTGGTGCTCTATTATAGGCTTATCAATGCCAAGTATAGTGTATAGGTAAATCCATAGCCTAATGGATAGGAGAAGGCTACTAGTCCTTGGCATAGTTGGATTTCCACCCTTAGGAAATCACCAACATGTTGACTAATTTGACCCCAAGTTAAATTAGGTGAAACCCCTATATAGTAAAAAATTTCATAGGGTTCCCTAGGGTATAAAATGTGTTCCATAGTCTTTAATGAAGTCATATATATGTTTCATCTTTGACATTTTTGTCTTTGTTGGTCTTGTATCATTCTAAGTCACATTTTGAGTCATTAAATGAGTTTTTATGGTTTATAAAATAAGACAAGTGTTTTAAAATAATATCCAATGTCCCATATGTTAGATGCATGTTAGAGATGGTAGTTTTGAATTGACAAATTGTAGGTGCAATGTATTTCCAAGATGATCAGGCAGTTTTAGGCAGTTGTATAGACTATAAAATAGACTATGACACATGGGAGACTTTAAAAAGTGTCTCTTTAGATCCCCACTATTCAATTTCATACTTAGGCAGCTTTGACAAGCTCAAAAATGGCAAAAATCCACCTCTCTCTCTCATCACTTTATTAGACAAGTCAAAAATGTCACTTCGATTTCATATTGGTATAGACGGAAGGAGGTGAGTTAGAGTAAGTAAACTTGGTAGGTGATATTACTCCATTTTTACTTCCAATTCATGGTAATAGTCAAAGGTTTGGTTTTTTGTGCTTCATAATCCATTGCTAAGAAGGTTGGTGACTCTTTTTTACCTACACATTCCCAATGTCTTCAGGTTTCTTCATTGTTTACATTGTTATATGTCAATTAGAGTATTTTATTTGATCTTTAAGTGTATTAACACATTTATCATATGGTTCTTAGTCTAGTTTGCATGTGTGGAGGTCAAATGAATGAGAAAAAACTACCTCATTTTTATAGTAGAAGACTCTATTGAAGTGTACAAATAGTGTTTCACCTTGCATAGTTTATTTTCATATAAATGGCTTCAGAATAAGGATGAAATGTTTGATTTAAACATATAATAGTATATTTGGTCATAATTCTTAATGAAGTTTTTTCTCTCAAGAGTTTCCTTTATGATATGTAAAACCTAGGATACTTGATACATGAAAGTAGGTTTGGAGTAGGTATCTACAAGTTTCAAGTTCAAACCTAAAGGAAAGATCAAGATATGGAAGGAAACACTAGTGGCTGTTGAAGGTTTTGAAACTAATTAAGGTATCCTAAACAATTCTATGAACCTAGTGAGAGGTCATGAGGATGATGATAAGGTTCTAACTTAGCATACTAGTCCTACGTTTGATGACACCTACACACAGCCAAAAAATTGATCTTAAAGTAAATACAAATGAAATAAAGGAGTGTTGTATGAAGGTGTTTGAATGCATTTGAGACCTTGAACCATGTTTAAGAATGTAGAAATCATCATGGTGATAATGGTGAGGTCATTACATGTAAGTAGACTTGTTTCCATGTTCATAGGTTTGGAAAGTTGCAACTGAGATAACTTAAATTAATTTATCTAAATCAATCTTTGCTCATACACTTGGTCTCTCTTTAGTGGAGTATTTTGAGGTATGGATAGGCCTAATGGTTTTTATCTTATATCCCAAGCTTATAGATAGTTTCTTGACATAAAGAGAAATTTGTTTGATCAAAACAAGGAGATGGTTAATTGGTTTCAACCCAATCCAATTCACATTGAAAACTTTTTAGTAAGCTATAATGCTTTAAGCTAAAATGATCTTACAACACAATCATGACCTATAATGGAATGACTACATGGTTTATAGGCATGAAATGAGATCAATCAGGTGTGAAATGATCTCCAAATGACTAGAAGAGAAAAAAGGATGCAAGGACATTCATGTATATGGCCACCTAGAGGTCTCATATACCCCCAAACAACATCTACATCCTGATTGTAGACACATAATGCATTTATAGTGGTGAGTGATGGCATGATTTACAAACATAAATGTCCACTCTAGTTGGAAGTGATCCAATAATCTTAGAATAATCTATAGAATTAAATGTGTTACTCTGACATAGATGAACATCTACATTGTCCCCTTTAACTCTCCCTAAATGTCTCACCTGTAAGTGACAAAGTCAACTCAATCTATAGATTAGCCTAGGCTAGTGGAGAGAGATGGTTTGAAAGGTTGGAAAAAGTGTAAGGTGAGTGGATACTTTTCAAAAATAGTCACACCTATCCAACACATATTTAGGTGATCCTAATATGCAAAGACAAATAAAATACATGTTTCAAACCTTAACCTAGAGTCATTTCAAATTCTATGCATGAATAAGTCTGTCTTGAAGATTTGTGATATTGAGAGCTTTCAAGAAGTGACCAAGCCTTGAAAATTGGTACAAAACATATTCATGACTTAATATATTCTCCCATGGTATCATCTTGTCCAAAAAACATGGTAGATTCCCTCTATTTTATCTCAGATAGAGGACACTCTAATAGTAAGATAACTACAAGTATAATATGTAAAAGGTGATAAGGTGAAATGGGGAACAAGAGGAATGTTTGAAAGGTATTCAGAATTATATTAAATAGATACAAAGGTTTAGAATCACTCACAATCACTGAAAACCACTTAGAGGTGGTCATGGGTAATCAAACACAATCAAGCTTATTAGGCCTAAAATTAAGTCTAAACCCTATAGGTTCCTAGTTCCATTTTCATGACCACATGAACCTTATAATCCTATTAATATCCTTTAATGAGAGGTATAAATTTGATCAAATCTATTAGTTTTTAGAGAGTTACACCAAGTTGGTCATTTTAACCTAATTTTATGACAGGGGTACCCAAAATGCAAGAGAAATCTCTAGAGTCAACTTTTAAATGCTCATACATGTACAGACACATTGCATGGTGCCCAAAGGAGATAATAATAGTATAAGGGGGTCCTACACTTATTATTAGTGGTGTTTGTTTGGAATTTAAGCATCTAGTTTTTATTAACCATTTTTAAGAACCAGAATAACTCAAAACCCTCATCAACCTCTTAATTAAGACCTGATGGATAAACTATGAAATAATATACACTTATATGGGGTTATTTAGTTATTAAAGTGTTTATAAATTGTCTATCACTCTCCCATGCTCCTTCCCACCCAACTAGTCTGTACTATCACTTGCATAGACAAACCATTTTCAAGGGTTTTTACAAGTTTTTGGGTGTTCTATAGGTACATAAGAGAATGAATAGGTGAGAGTCATTAAATGAGGTCAATAGGGATTTATTATAACTCCATATATTAATTTATAACTATATATAATAATATAAACTCTTTTTCTAAACCATTCACTACAAGCAGTCTTGGATAGATAGTGAAAATGAAAAGTGACTCTCTAGTGAGAAGATAAGAAGTTTGACGGTGGATCCTTTTGAGCTCTACTTAATGGAGTGAAAGTTAAATGGGTTATAAACACATGTAAAAACACCTATTACATGTATTTTATTAAAAAACTACTAGTCACTTTGATGACAAATGTGAAGATTAAGGCCAAGAGGGCTAGTAAGTGACTGTTGATAGTGAATACAAGTGTCAAAAGGAAGGCTATCAGTTAGGGAGTATTTGATGACAATCACACATTTTTTTCATCCCCTTTAAGACAATTCATATGTCTTAATACTCCCTATTTCATTTTAAAGTGGTCAAGTGATGCTTCATCATGAAGGTAGTTTCAAAAAGGCTATTTGAGGTCTATAGGCCAACTTGAAGAAGAATGATGAACTTCAAGTAGAAAATTGTTCACGATAGCTTCCTAACCTATTTTACACTTAATTTTACTACAATTTAATTGTTTCTCACAAATTTACACTTGTCCTTATGATATTTCCACTTCTTTTCTTCTCTCTCCTCTCACATGGTCTATAAATGCAAGCCATTTTCAGTTTTGTAAAAAAATCCACACTTGGTATGGAAAAACCTTTCTAGTTTGAATACTATATTTGCCATTGAAATAAATATTTCTAATCTGGTTTTGATCTCATACGTTTCTTATCTAAGTGTGTAAAGTGGTGCTTAGTGAAGTGTCTAATGATAAGTATCTATCTTTGCCTTGTGTTTACTCTTTCATGTTTGATGTAAGTAACTCTCTCTAATAGGTCACATGAAGTGTAGCTAATGTATTTGTATATATTAAAGTGTAAGGAGTAGAATTAATGTATAAAATATAACCTCATGTTCACTCACCTTGAGTAGTATAATGTATATCACCTCCATGTTTGAAATATTGATGTTAGAACAATCTAAGATGATAAGACTAGTGTTTTGAGTCATGTTTCATAGTGTAAGTGTATGGTAGTCTAGTGGAGATCATTATGGTGTATAAATTAATTTTCATAGGTTACTTTTCTTGTTCCTTATATGTCTTTTCATCCAAGCAAGCAAGTAGTGTAGGTGATAAGCTATAATAGACTAATCTAGGGAGATATCCCTTAAACCTAAAGGTTTACCTCTAATATAGGCAACCCACAGGCCTAGAGGTAATCCAATGTTTCACTCAGTATAGAGTAGGCTTGAACAACCATATCTAGGGTGTAATATGTAGTGACAAGAAGTGCATGTGATAAGATCATTCAATTAGGTTATTGTGACACTACACTAACCATTCTAATTATTTCCTTTTTATATTATGTAGGTTGCTCTGTGTATCTTAGCTGGATATGAAACTTGTTAATATATGTAGTTAGTATATTTGATACATAATATTTTTCAAGGAAACAAAATTAATTTCATGATCTCAAACAATATGGCATAAGTCATCAAAAATTTTGAACCTTTTTAAAACAATGGACTCATCTAATGGGGCAAGCAAAATTTGGTTGAGGATGTCTTGAATTTTTTTATATGCCATTGGATTTGTCATTTTTGCCAAAATTATTTTATATATAATAATATATTCATTTATAGTTTAATTGTTTTCTTATCTAATATTTTTAATTTAAGCATATAACACATTTTTTTAGTGATGTTAATAGATAAATTTTATAGAAATTGATCGCTAGAGGTTTGAATGATCTCATTAATTAGATTGGTAAACCATAAAACCATCATAAAATATTCCTTTAGGATCCTTGGAAATAATTTGGTCAAAATTTTATAATTGGAAGCATAATCAAGGCATGTTGTATAGAGAGATCAAAGATGTTCAGGATCACCCTTGCCATCATAAAATGTGAACTTGGGTAGAAAAAAACTATTTGAAAAAGGGTGCAAAAATATTTTAGGTGCAAGATGATTATGTAACACATATTATGAATCAATAACATAAGGGATTTCATAAAAAAATTCTCAATGTTTATAACCTTAGCTTACAACTTTTTTATAGTTTGTACAAGATTTTGCACATTTTGATTACTAAGGTTTGAATTTTGAGATGCATCCAAAGGGGATGTAAACATGGTTTGATTTGATATTTACATTTAAATGGGTAATTCAGTTGAAATGATAATGGTTCCCATGGAGTATGTAGCAATAGTAAGATTTGTTTCTAGGAACAATGGTGTAATCACATAATTCATGCCCCCACTAGATTTAGGAATCAATGATGTACTCAAAGGTAGGTTTAATGGTATGGAATCTATTGTAGTACCACCTAAGGATTAACTAACACTAGGTGAGTATGCCTTAGCCTTAGCATGATTACTTATCTCATCTCTTATCACATAAAAAAATGCATCCATTAAGGCCTTGTTGTTATTGAGATGATTGACTAGTGATTCCTTATATTCCATATGAAAACAATTACTTTGATTAACATTTTCCATTGCTCATAAATGAAATTTTTAAAATTTTAAATAATTATTTACAACAATCAAAAAATATAAAAGCCTATATCAAACTAGGATTTGGATACCAAAGGTCATGTTCACCAAATATTTAACCTTGAATTTACAATGAAGGGAATATGGTTAAAAATATAGAAATATTTCAAACAAAAGGGTGATAAAATGATCTATAGTAGTAAAATTAATTACAAACTCAGATAAATTAATATTTAAAATTATAATACCAAGATATAATAGATATATATAGTACTAAATTTGAAAGATGTTTAATTATTTGAAATACTAAAGAGAAGTTATACTTATCTACATTTACTATGTGTAAGAAGATTTTGATTAGAAATAGGTGGGAATTATGTAATATTAGTATCCTAGATTAGTCATTAAATTCTGAACTTTTTCCTTTTGTAGCTATGGACACTACTATTTACTTTCTAAGTCACCCCCCAGTCGGTGAAAGGCTCAAGAGGCTTATCAAGAAAAAATGCGCCTATGATGTCTCAAGTGCTCCAAGCAAAAAGTGCACAAACACTTCTCATCTACACCCAAGCCCAAGATAGAGGTGCATGCCTATGTAATAGTACGATGATGAATCATGCCTACATAAAGTTATCAATGCATGCATGTGCATATTGTTTTATGATCCACAAGTCTTAGATCATATGAGTTCAAGGATATAGGGCCCTAGGTCCCAGAATGGCTAAGTGAGAAGAAAATACATAAATAAATATGAATCATGAAGGGCACACCTAAGATTTTAAATCTTCATGCACACCCCTATTTTAATTCCTCCTCACACCTAGCTAACATAGTCCCATGCATGTGCATAGGATTATATGTCCACACCTTGGAAATATGTAGTATGAAACCTTCCTTTTGTTGCTTCCATGTGGTGACCCAGTACTTATTCGATGTAAGGATATTTATAGTTCTCCTAAAAAAATCACCATCTCTAAATATGAAAACTCAACTCTCATCTAAGGTCGATCCCTTTCTGACATAGATGCAAGCCACATCATTGGATGGCATAGAAGGAAAAGGGGACCCACCAAACTACCGCAACAAAGAAGTAACACCCATGTATCACAACCATGTTTCTTCTATCCAAAACTCCAAAATAATGCCTCTAAAGAATCATCAAGGTGACATGTGTCACCCCTACAATACCACACCTAAGATTAATCATAGAGTGCCACGTGCCAAAGGGAAACAAGATATAAATATAATTATTAGGATAGTTGAGGGAAGCTCAAGACACTATCTGATTGATTAAATATAGAAGTGACTACTTGACATAAGGATGTGCATGCGTGCCACACTCTGACTCGGTTAGGGAAATCTTCCATTCCCCTATGCACATGTATCTAGAAGTGATCCTTATACCATCCCTATATCTAATCATTAAAAAAAAATTAGGAAACATGGCCATAATTCCAATAAAGAATTTAAAATCTTTACCCAGCACCCCAAGTGGTGCATTAATTATAAAATAGGCTTACTCTTTATAAAAGTTTGGTCTTCCCATTGTAAAAGGGTTGACACATTTTACCAACCTCACATTGCTGAAATTTGCCTTTTATGAACACTTGTATTGGTTAAATCTTGTAGATTAATGAGAATTAAGTTCACTTCCTTCTATTATTTTAATGTTCTATGTGTTATTTATGTTTGTTGATCCTTGAATATGGGTAATGTTCTCCCCTCTCACCATTGTCCATTCTTGGCACCTCCTCATCGAACTTAGAGCTCACTTGTAGGTTATATTCAGTACACACTCAAGTCTATGTTGATACTATCTATGGACCATTTACCATCTCTATCAATGTTTTGCTATGTTCTTATGCCTCCATGTAAAACATTTATCCACTTGGAGTATCCTTGGTGGAAGCTATGTGATATTGTCTTGTCCTTAAAGGATTGTATTGTGTTAATGGTAGTAGGAGCACTCACTCTATTCTAAGTGTATCACCTTTTTAATTTTAGCATTTATTAACTTATCCCTCCCCTTTTCCCTCAAAATATTAGGTTTATATTAGTGGTAGATTACCTTTATGCTCATAAGGCATGCATTCTAGTCTTAAACTAGGTGCACTTAGAATAGAAGGAATCTAGCCTGCTTTGGAGGCTCATCTTAAAGAGCGTAAGGGTCCCATGCCTTAGGGTTTTTCCCATTGTTGAAATAATATAATCGATGATCATGTGTGTAACTGAGATCTAATACTTTTATGCCCATCACCATATTATTTTGTGCCTCAGTTAAGACCACCATGACAAACACCCCATTATAAAACTTCCCCACATTGTGAAGCATCTATGGGTGCACATTTTGAATGACAATAGTTTATGGCATGCCTAGTGGGATCAATTTTGAAGAAAATCTAAGGAATCAGTGCTACCCTTAGCTATCAAGTGTTGAATACACTCCATAGAGCACCTGATGAATCTAAATGTCCAAATCTACTAGTTTAAGTAGTTTGAGTGCTTAACAATATGTCTTTCCACCCCCATTCCATGAAAATACTACATTTTTACATTCTTATTTCTTAGATCAAGCTTATACAAATGCTTGTGACCTTCCCTAGTTTAACTCTTGTGGCATCCTCCTTATGTTTCTAATCAACCTTGTGCCAGCTACCTTGACCCTAATCAACATTACTATCCTCTTGATCCATCTCAAAAGAGACTCAATGATATACAGCTTGATTTACAAAAGAAAATGAGGGAAATCAAAAGAGAGTAGGATTATGGTAGGAAATAAGAGGAAATTGCTCATAAAGCTAACACGTAACAGTAGGAGATGATGGACTAGTGTAGAATTGAAGGGGAATGCTTGGCTAGGTAGATCTTAGCCAAAGAAGATTAAATGCATATATTGCTTGCATAGATGTATAAAATTGAATCAAAATAGATCACCTCTGATCCTTCCATTCTTAACTTCAATCAAGATTCCCTTACACCTATAAACCAACTTATGAGACATAAATCTTTCACACCCAAAGTTCCTAGCTTCAATAAATATATCTCCTTTGTGCCTCCATGTAAATCCCATGCTTTCAAAGTACCAAGTTTCAAAAATCCTACACCCATTCCAATTTAAGAGCCCAGTCTCCCTTAAAATCCTCAAATGTAGCCATGACAACCTCCCTGGACCATGCATCCCAACTTCTCAATGCCCAACTTTGTAGAATCCCTTTCTTTCATGCTAGTTGAAAACCCTTACCCTTTTACCATCTCCCTTTTAAAAGGAAGACTGATAATATGGAAGGTAATTAAAGACCATTTAAATGAAGAATATGATACCTCAAGTGAGTATAATGAGTAAATCATCATTGGTAGCCCTATTTACACCATGAACTCAAAAAACCCAAAGCTACTACAGGAGGATGATGAAAAAAATCAACCTAAATATTAGGGTAGTGTGTAAGAGTGAGATGACAAAGATTTCTCTTAGATGATGATCTTCCATTTAATATGGAAGAAGATGAAGTCAATCATGAAGATAAAATTAGAACTCTCATGCAGAAGGTTGAAAAGAAGCTAGAGGAAGACCTAAGGGGAAAACAAAGCCATCAAAGGGAATGCATGCTTCAGGAGGAACCCCCTATTAGATTGAGAGTAATGGATAGGTACCAATAGGTGATGAGGAAACATGAGATTTGTTTGAAATATTGTGTGCAGGATATGCTCCTCTACAAGTAGGTTGCAATTTGGCCAAATTTGAGGAATGCACCTTTATTAGACTAGCTAGGGGGTGAGGAAGAGGCATCCCATCAAATCAACCTTCCCAAAGGTCAAACCTTAATCTCTTCGATATATTGAATGATGGTTATCAAATCCTTGATGACCTTGCATATGGATGTGTACCTTGTGTTCCCTTTGAAGATATTATAGACCTAATTTGTCCCTAGCCTTTTAGGAAACATCATAGAGATGAGGGAAAGGTTGTAGTATAAAATTAAATTCAAATCCTTTATCTCGAGCACCTTATAGGGGAGTTTGTAGAATATATAATGGGCTTCCAATGATAACTTATTGAGTTTATGAGATGTCTGAGTATCAAGTGTAGATTATTTGAGCTATGGTAATTATAGTTTGAGCACATCTAAGAATTTAGAGATATGGGGAGGATTGGTTTGACATTTAATACATCATCCATCGAAGAGGAAATTTTCTATAAAATAAGGTGGAATATTTCATTAAAAGGGAGACCAGTTAAACAAATTCCCTTGGGTGCTCTTTAGAAGTTATCAAAATGTGCCTCCTTTGCATTAAACAAATACCATCTTGCTTGCATCTACCACATGTCAACAACAAGATGGAACACAATGCAAAGGACCTAAGAGGTTTATTTTTTGATCCAAGAAGATAGGGTTATATGTTTCTAGTTTGTATATAGTATATTAGTTATCTTACATTACATTTTCCTAAGTGCCTATGTGCACATTGTATAGTCTTAAGTTTAGTTTTATTTTACTCTAAGTGCATTTTGCACATCTATTACTTGTCCTTATTATTTCATTTTAAGGGTATAACTTATTTTAGTTTATTCATGTGCAAGGCCAAACAAGTTACATCTAGATTGACTCCATAGCCAACGGATAACTCAAAGGTTACTAGATTCTCACTTAGTAGGCAAGTGGCTTGTAAAGCTTATCAAAAGTGTTGAATTTCTAAGTCATCCCCCCAATCAATGAAATGCTCCCAAGGCTTAATGAGAGAAAACACACCTATGAGATCTCAATCACTCCAAGTAGAAAGTGTGTGGACACTTCCATTATATGCCCAAGACCAAGATAGAGGCATAGGTTTGCACAACAATAAGATAATGACTCATGCTTGCATAAATATCCCAACGTGTGATCGTGTGTAAGTTTTAATGGAGCATAAGTCTTAGAGAACATGAGTTTAAGGATACAGGTCCCTAAGTCTCAAAATGGTTAAGTGGGAAGACAGTGCAGAAGCAACTATGAATCATGAAGGGCACACCTAAGATTTTAAATAATAATGTGTGCCCTTATTTTAAGCCTTCCTCATTCTTGGATAACACAATATCACACCCATATGTAGGATTCCATGTCTTTACCTTAGAAATGAGCAATTTTCAACCTTCCTTCTATCATTGCCATATGGTGACCTAGTGCTTGTTCAACGTAAGGATCTTCATAGTTTTCCTAAGAGACATGTCATCTCTCCATGTGGAAACTTAACACTCATCTAGGGCTAGTCCCTTTATGACATAGATGAAAGCTACACCATTCATGGATATAAAATAAAAATGGTACCCATCAAGCTTTCATAGCAAAGAAGTAATGCCCATGTGTCATAACCATGCTACTTCTATCCAAAGCTATAAAATGATTCCTTCAAAGGCCCATCAAGGTGACATGTGTCACCCCTATAGTACCACACCTAAGATTGATCATAGATTTTCATGTGCTAAGGGGCAACAAGATATAAAGAAGGTCATTAGGGTAGTTGAGGGAAGCTCAAGATGTTGTCAAATAAATTAAATATATAAGCAACTACATGACATCAGGATGTGTATGCATGACACCCTCTAACTCTATCAGGAAATCTGTTATTACCCTATGCACATGTATTTATTAGTGATCTTACTACCAACCCAAGATCTAATCATTGGAAATACTTCAAGAAGTATGGTTGTAGTATCGCTAAAGAATTTAAAATATTTACCCACCACCCTAAATGGTGTATTAATTTTAAAACATGCTTGATCTCTATGAACCCTAGTCTTTCCATTATAAAAGGGTCGACACATTTTAGTAACCTCATGTTGTTGAAACTTGACTTCTATGAGCACTTGTATTGGCTAAATCTTGGAGATTAATGAGAATTAAGTTCACCTCCTTCTATTGTTTTAATGTTATATGTGTCATTTATATTTGTTGATCTTTGAATATGGGTAATGTTCTCCCCTCTCACCATTGTCCATTCCAAGCACCTCTTCATTGAACTTAAAACTCAATTGCAGGTCATATTCTATGCATACTCAGGTTTGTGTTGATACTATCTGTAGACTATTTATAATCCCTCTAAGTGTTGTTCTACATTCTCACACCTCTATGCAAAACATTTATGCACTTTGAATATCTTTGGTGGAAGCTATTTGATATTGTCTTATCCTCAAAGGCTTGTATTATGCTTAAAGTAGTAGGAGTGCTCACTCTATTCTAAGTGCATCACCTTTTTACTTTCAACATTTCTTACCTTCTCCCTCCCATTTTCCCTCAAAATCTTAGGTTTAGATTAGTAGTAGATTAATTTTATATTATTTAGGATTACACACTAGTATTAATCTAGGTGTTATTAGAATATAAGGAATTTGGCCTACTCTGGAGGCTCATCCCAAAGAGCGTAAGGGTCCCACACCTTGGGGATGTTCCCATTATTGTGATGAGACAAATGATGCTTGCATGTGTAGCTAAGCTCTAATACATCTGCACCTAGTGCCATAGAATTTTTTATGCCTTGTGCAAGATCTCTATGCTAAACACCCCATTGTAAAGCTTCCCCATACTATGAAGTGTCCATGGGTGCACATTTCAAATGACAAAAAATACCATAAAATCTAGAGTCTACTATCGATGCTAACATCTGGCTAAGACACAAGTGTATAGTATGGAATAATGACTAGATCTCAATGTGGCTAACTTCATTATTTTGGATTTTTTATTACCTTTCTATTGATGTAATTAGATCTAGGATATAGGCTGTATATCTTTGTCAGTTGATCAAACCCTAGCTCTTTATGCTTATAATGAGTTTGATAAAAATGGGTTAGTAAGTTCATGGTATCGATTTGACCCCAAAGATCCCATTGTTAATAATCACTACCTACATAAATAATAATCTAAGGAAGGCATCAAAATTATGTAGTTTTACCCTATGTTTGGGAATATGTGTGTATAAGGGTTTAATATACTATACGAAGATGCATGTAGTGATCTAGCTTGTAATATTACAAATATCACACATGGGCTAGTATTTGAATGCTTCATACCTATAATATGACTACTCCTATGATTGATATGTAAATATGGATGAATAGAGAAGAATATCTTGGTTATGTAGTTTATTGATTGAGATTTAGTATATGTTTGATTGGTATTTCTTAGACGATAAATAAGAAGGCTCAAAATTGTATTTATAATACACATTTTGAAAATATCTCACAATGGGGTTCAATAAAACAAATAAGTTGTCCCATAGGTTTCAAAATATTTTTAATTTGGATGATTTTTGGAAACTGTAAACTTGACAAGGATGTAAACACTACCATTAGAATTAGTGTTCCTCTATTGCTGGTAGTATCCATAAGGCTATAAAATAGGTACAAATCTAAACCTAATAGTGAATGATGTTTATTATGTTTTAATGATTTTATGCACTACATAAGACCTACGTCATCATAATCATATAGATTATACAAAGAGATAATAATTTATGCATAATGAGATGGTGAATGCAAACATTTCAGAAATAGATAGGTTTATATCTAAAGGGTATATCCTTAATTGATATTTGTCAAATGTCTAAGACTAAGATACTATAAATATTCATTTTAGTATCTACAATTAGTGAAGGGAAATTTCTCTAGCTCGTGCATCTCTTTGAGAAAATAAAATTGTATCAATTTTGAATAGATCTAGTAGATAGGAGCAAATAATGGTGCACCCTAAGTTTAAGGGTTCACAATACCACCTAGATTTTACATGGGAATGCTAAATTTACATCAACATGGAACACACACTTTTTCTCGCTTATATATTTCATTTAAGAGTTATTTTTAAAAAATTCTAACTGATAGGTATACACAAAACAATAAGACTTGTATGAAATACATCGAATTCAAGCAGAGACTATTAGTTATTAAGTAAATGTTACAATTTTTGAAACTATTTTTTCATTAAGTGACAAATACTATTATACATTTAGTTTAACTTGGTAATGTTTTATTTATTATAGATAATTTTTTAAACTTTAATATTAAAAGTTTTGGCTTCCATTAAACTTACTATTAAATATATATTTTATGATATCTATAATAGATATATTGTTAGGGTGTGGAGCTAAAAGCTTCACCTTACTGCAAACATGGAAGTTTTTGAGCATGACAGTCGTCGGCATCGGTAGGATCACCGATGTCGGTCAGTGGACAGTGCAGAAGGAAATCGACATCGGCAGGGATCAGCCAGCATTGGTCACCTCCAATCAGACAGGGACCGACGTCGGTTGCCTATGTGGTTCCAAAATTGTTGTTGATGAATAGTTAGTTAAGTGAACAGGTTGTTTGCATGATAAAGACTAGTTCGAGTCTTGAGCCACAAGTCTAATCATTGTATGCATGAGATCTATATAATAGACTCATGGGCTATATTGTTAAGTGAAGAACTTAAGTGTAGAACTCAAGTGTAGAACTTGGAGAGTTCTTCCCATGGTATAATCAAGTAGGATTCTTCATGTATGTAAGATCAGGGTTGGTCTGCAGGGTGTTTCAAGATCATGGTGGAGATCTACATGTGATAAGTAAGATCAAGTTGGTCTACAGGGATGTGTGTATGTGAGGGTCAGAAAGGAGATCTACAGGGGAGCAAGATCCAAGGTGACAGTAATACATCAAGGAGCAAGATCATGGTGAGATCTACTTGGAGTACCGGTTCATACTCAGTTGTACTGGTAGTATAATGAGGTGAACAATAGCTTGTGTTAGCTGTGTGTTGTGACCTATTGAGAGAAGATTACTCTTGAGGGAAGATTAATGTTAGCCCACGAAGTGGAAGAAAGAGTGTGATCTCTTTGTTGTAATTTCCTTCTGTAATGAGTTGAATACAATTGTGTATTGCCTCTCACATTCTGTGTGTTTTCTCATTGATAGTTACTTGTACTTCTATGTAATTCCACATGTTTAATTGCTTATGCATTGGTAATCATATGTGCTCTTAAATCTGACAAGTTGTGTTAAAGCTTTGGGGAACTTTGGTCTTGTCAATTGGTATTAGAGCGAGGTTGGACGTTCTCAGAGTGAGTTTGACTAACAGATGGCCGAGATCTGGTTAGTGTTTTTGATTACAGGTTACTCATAGGGGTTTTTGTTTGAGTGGGAGTATATCAATGGCAGAAGAAGGTAAGCTAAGAATGAAGAAATTCAGGCATAGGATTAACACCACAAGGAGTGTGGTGGGTAGTCTTCAGGATTCATCTTGAAGAGGAATACAAGCCAGGATGTAGATTAGACAAAGTACTAGTATAGGTACAGGTGCAGCTATATATCTCCAAGTGGGAGATTATTAGGGTGTGGAGCTAAAAGCTTCACCTTACTAAAAACATGGAGGTTTCTAAGCATGACAGTCACTGGCATCGACAGGATCATCGACGTCGATCAGTGGATAGTGCAGAAGGAAATCGACATCAGCAGGGATCAGCTGGCATCAGTCACCTCCAGTCAGACAGGGATTGACGTCGGTCACTTGTGCGGTTCTAAAACTACTGTTGATGAATAGTCAGTTAAGTGAATGGGTTGTTTGCATGATAAAGACTAGTTCGAGTCTTGATCTGCAAGTCTAATCATTGTATGCATGAGATCTATATAATAGACTCATGGGCTATATTGTTAAGTGAATAACTTAAGTGTAGAACTTGGAGAGTTCTTCCCATGGTAGAATCAAGTAGGATTCTTCATGTATGTAAGATCAGGGTTGGTCTACAGGGTGTTGCAAGATCATGGTAGAGATCTACATGTGATAAGTAAGATCAGGTTGGTCTGCAGGGATGTGTGTATGCGAGGGTCAGAAAGGAGATCTACGGGGGAGCAAGATCCAAGGTAACAGTAACACAATAGGGAGCAGGATCAAGCAGGATCTACTTGGAGTATAATGTGTACTCAAAAAGAGAGAAAAGAGGAAGGCAAGGAAGATCCTTCCATAAGTGAGATCATTTGGGTTGTAGGTTGTTGCAGTTCAGGGGAGATCTACTTGAAGTACATTTGTGTACTTGGAGTGCGTGGAGCACTTGTGGAGTGCATGGAGCACTGGTGTATTGGTAGTAGTGGATACCGATTGGTTGGAGGTGAACACCAACTCTGTGTTTGAGTTGTGTGTTGGGACTGTAAGAGAGAGAGCTTTGAGGGAAGATTTATTGTTTATGCCCTAGAGGTGTGGGAGCCCTAGAGGTGTGTAAGGAAGAAGAACTGTGGCAATATTCTTTGTTGTATTTCCTTCTGAAAGAGTATTAATACAAGTTGTGTATTGTCTCTCATATTCTATGCTATTTATGAATTCTAGTTACTTGTTACTTCTGGTTAATTCTGCATGTTAGTTGCTTGTATTTGGTAATCAATTGTGCTTTCGTATTTCCCAACATATATGACCTCATTAATATATTGGGGTGTTTCCCTTGGTGGATGTTAAAATCATCTTTTCATTTTCCCATAGGATAGCTTGACACTTATTATAACTCTCACAACCATATCGATTTCTTTAAAATTTGACATTTCACTTGAATCTTGTGAGCTTGTAGTAACATGTGATGGATACACATCTCCTCATACCATATAACTATACACAAACAATATTTTCAAACTTATCAATTATTGATGATTTCTATCTTACAAGAACCTATTGAGTCTTAATCTCTCTGAGTGCACAATTAAGGGGTGCATCGAGAAAAGGGAGGGCAAACCATTGGTGATTCACAGGATTCTTGTACCTTTACTACCACTTTCTCTCTATACACCCATCTCCTAAAAACATTTCCATAAGCTTTGTATCCTCTTTTAAACCCTCCTCTAGTCATTTTATACCTTCATTAGCCTTTCCCTAACCTAAAATCCTTTTTAGTAGTTTATGATACACTGTCAAACTCATCAACCCTATATTTTAATTAACAAAACTTGTTTAGGGTCTAGGTCAGCCCATGTCCAACATATACTAGGACCTAATTTATTTTTGTCAATAAGGATACAAAGTTGATTGGGCTAACCATGTTGACTAAAATTTTGAAAAGGACTAGGGGTAGATTCAACTATATAAACACATTAATTTTGTCATTTATTAGGAAAAGAAGATAATAATAAGAGATATATATTATGCATCTTCTTATCCACCATTCTACTTGAATCATATCTTAGGGGTTCATACTTTCTTTGGATATATGGATCTTGTCTTGTGGAGAAGTTTTTTAGATGCATTGATATTTTGTATAGCATAGAGATGATTTATCCTTGTCATCCTTACATACTACAAAAAACTCTTGTGAATCACCTTGGCCAAGGGAGAGAATGAGGATCAGTGGTTTCATAATCAAAGGTAAGTATTATTAACTTTGTTCCTTCTTTGTAATAGTAGATATATATGCATTTTTACTTCTCTCCCATGTATTAGAATTCTATATACATTGACATGAGTATATGTCTTCTATGCATGTTTAATTTTAATGTTGATTACCTCCATCTTGTGCCACAAACATTGGTGAACAATATATTAGACTTTACTTTACTTTTTATTAGTTTAGTGAATATGAAAACATAGGACCTAGTTAGGGTTATTGCATAGTTTTGCTTGATTGGAGGCTTTAAAATCCTCCTTAGTCATACTATTATTATAAGATATCCCTTGTCTAGGTCTAGCAGATCCATCTTGGTCATGACCTTTAATATATAATGTATCAACAACTAGAAGTGTATGTATGATTTATCTTCCTCGAGCTAGGATTGATTTATTGATCAATTGCATTTCCCTTTGCATACATTCTAGTGAACCTGATGTGAATCTAACCCTTGTAGGTTTTATTTCATGCCATCACTTTTAACATCTTATTATATATTTACATATTTATAGTATTATATCAAATCAGTTAATATGATTCTATCTTTCAGTGAACATGTTTAACACATAGTCACTTCAAAATGATTCTATTCTATTTGTGTAGGTCTTCATCAAATACAGGATACTAGATCGAATAGTTTGACATAGTATTATTCTCTAGTTAAAAATTAACATAAAATGTTGAACAGGTCAATTTTGTTTGCTAATTTCTTCTATAAACATACAAGTCAACAAAAATTGTTGAACAAGTCAACTTTCTTTGTTATTTATTCTTCAACACATAGGGTTTTGTAGAAATCAATTGAACTAGTTAACCTAATTTGTAGAATTTGAAAGCAAAAACTAAAGTGATACAACAAAAAAAATTGAAATCCAAATTATCTTTAAACCCACCAAGGTTACTTTCTTTTTTATCTCTATCATTTCATCTATTCTTTTAGTTCTATTTTTCACAAGTTAGCAATATTTAAAAATGCAAACCTAAAACTAACTAGATCAACCTAGTTGACTTAGTTTTGTAGTATGTCATCTATCTGAGAGACATAGTTGACTTGTTTGATTATATTCTTAAATAACTTATGAAAGATATCAATGACTCGATCAACTCTGATCTATACTATTTACATATAGTGTCATATGAACTGACTCTGTACTATTATTAATCAAGGAATTAACATTTTTTTCTATTAATTAATTCACATTTCCTTTTTAATTTTTTGCATGTTTAGATTAACTCACATAGTCTAAATAGTTTTTTTTACAAATTACTATTTTAGTTACACTATTTTAATCTATTGCACACACTACCAAACTAATTAACATTAAAAAAAATTAAACATTTGTCTTCCCAAGGTTTACTTGGATTTAATCAACAAATGGGAAGCCAACTTAGTTTTTTGGCCAAGTATAAATATACGGTTAATGTTATATATTGGAAAAACACCCAACAATCTTATTGCTATAATATTATGAAGTGAGGGTGTAGGCCCTAATACTAAGCTAGTACCATTACCAATATAGATCCCTTTCAATCCAAATGTCTTGAAACCAATTTAAACTACTTTATAGTTCCCTATTTCAACCAACTTTCCTATCACATTAAAATCAATACTTTCTAATAATCTAATAACACTTAGGGTGACCAATTAGTTGGCATTTACTATTTAGTTAATTACTCTCTCTTTGATAATAAAATGTTGTATTTTAAAAACTTACATTGGCTAGCATTGGTACAAGGTTTTGTGTTGTGTGCTCGAATTGGATCAATCATATTAATACATTGTTTATGTGTTTAATTTTATTCTTGCTTCAAACTATCTTTCAAAAATTTCCCCTATTTTAGAAAACTATTATTTAGGTCAATACAATCTCTTATAGTCTATTTTACCTTATTTTAAGTAGTACATAGTTGATCTACATGATTGTGTCTTCTTACCCTCATATTTAGTTATCTATTCAGTAGTACACAACCATATGTATGACTGTGTATCCTTATCAATTAGTTTAGCTTTATTATATGTAATACACAGTCAACCTAAATGACTATGTATTATTATTTGTCTATTTGTTTACATAACATATTTGACTTATTCGAATTTGTATCTATTGTATGCCTTTGTCATTTCATCATCATCATCATCCTTCTTAACATGTTTCTCTCATCATGAACTCCTTGTTTGAGGATATCATAGAGTTAATCTCAACAGATATGATGAGCTTTACCAATCCCAATAGGTTTCCTTGTAAATAGATTTTGGCTTCCACTTTAAGAAAAAGTAATGTATATATGTCCACTTATACTACTAGTTATAGGACTCCTCATAATGTATCTTCAATTCATAACCCTTTGTTCTCCTTAGAAGATCATCATGAATTAAAGTATACTCTATAAATGCTTTTCTTCATTAATGAATTTTCTCAACATCAAGGAAAAGAGAATTCCACTATTTACAAACTTATGATAAGTTGTGAAGAATAAGAACCCCATTCACCTTCCCCTACATTTTCATAGATTTAGGGGCAATAGCTTCTTTGACTCTTAGCCTCTTACTTCTCTTTTGACCCCTTCTCATATTATGAACTTTTCTTCCTTTATTTATTCTACCTCCATGCCAAGTATATCTACTAACATGTTATGTTCAATATCTAGTGGGACCTTTTCAAGACCCACTCTTATCTATCCCTCCACTAGTGCATCATTTAATACCAATGGTAATCATACCACTAGTGTTTCTTCTTCTAATCCTTATACTAGTACATCTTTCACAACACATGCTAATCATGCCATCTGTGCCTTTTTTTTAACAACACCTCTCAATCCACTAATACCGCACATGCCAATATTCCTAGTGGTGTCCAATCCACTAATACCAATGCTAATGTTTCACATGTTGCACACAACACCACTCAAACCCATCAAATTTTTAAAAAAAAAATATTAACCAAATGAACACTTTCTAAGCTAATAATTCCAACCAAATGATGTAAATTCAAACTCACCTTATTCATCTCCAAAATCAATCTCAACATGTTTCATGGGGAGCGCACAACAAAAACTCCCCCTCCACCTCCCCTTAGGGATTCCCATGGCAACCTTATTCCTAAACCACATCTTGTTAACAAAGTGATTAAACATGTTCAAATTGAACCTCTTATGCCTCAAATTTCCAACATAGATATAGGAGATATCACCCTTACCATTAGCTACAACAGGTCAACTGATCCTACTTTACACTTCAAAAAAATTATAAATCTATACAAATATTGGGTCAAGTTAAACACTTTTATCACTACCAATCTCTTAGATAAAATCCTCTCTAGAGATGCTTTAGATTGGTATAAATGACTCAAGTCTCATTCTATCACTATTTTAGAGGACCTAGTTAGCTCTCTAGTACAAGAATTTTAAACTAGTAGCTTCCTTGAGAATACTTTGGCTCATTTTATTAATTGAAAGATACTTGAGATGGAAAGCACACAAGTTTTCATCAAATAGTGGAATACCTTATCTAACAATTGTGAACATAAAATGATGTATGATAACCTATTTCATTTATTCATTAATGTTATCTATCCTAAGTTGTAATATTAGGTCCAAAATCTCTCTCCCCAAAATTTATAAGAGGCCCTCGACTGAGCCAAGTGCCAATATTTTATCTTACACTAGTTTGAGCCATCCCAACCTCCTTTAGAGACTCACATTCTCATCAAAAATAAAAATATTCATGTTACTAATGATGGTGTCTCTAATTAATATGATACCATTCATAATATTAAATCTATTACTCCTAACCTTGCTCCAGAACAAGCTTCCCCTTTAAACCACACCCTAATCCTCAAATTTATCTAATGAACAACATCAATGTTCATAAGCCATTATCCTTAGTGGAAATACAAAATCATCTAGTCAAGGCCTCTTTCATGAGAGATTGACCCCACTTGCCCTATGGAATCATGGTACAATCCAAATAAATTGTGTTGGTTTCATGCTAGCTAGGGTCACTCTCATGACTTGTAAGCATGTAACTTAGCTATAGATTTCCTCCTTTGTCCAAATTTTGACCATGATTCTATTATTCATAAACATCACCAAGCTTATGAAATTGCATTTAAAGTTCATGAAAAACAAAATAAAAATCAAGATTTTAACTAAGCTAATGCTCATCTAGACATTTATAAATACCCTCTTCCAAACCACCAAGATAATAATGATAAGCCTAATCTTACCAATAATGTTGATAGTCTTATAGACCTAACTCCTGAATAAAATGTGGTCAACATGACTAGTATGTAAAGGGTAGTTACCTTCATCAATTCTCATCCTACCCACATGCACCAATCATCTTACACTTTCTATGTTATCCAAGATTCTTCCCCAACTCACTTAACATAGTTGGGGCAAGATGACCTTATCTATTTTGATGAACAAATTCCAACACCTCTATTGGATAACACCTCACATATAATTTATACAATTTATCCAATCTATTTACCCATCACCAATAATATTCAACCTTCTAATACCTCTTATTTAAATCTATCACAAGATAAAACTACATCAACTCCTCATCCTCTCATGATAATCAACCAATTTTTCCCCTAATTAAACCTTCCACATCCCTTTATCATAAATTTACATGCACTTATAATCCTCCCTCCAAGGAAATCTTACAACATTATGCACCTCTGTCTAGTATTCCACTCATGGGTTATGATGAAAGGGACCTTGTCACAAAGCTTACTAATCTCCCATCTAAAATTCCCTTTCTCAAACTCATGCAAACTTATTTACATCATCACAACTTCCTTCTGAAACTCCTATTCAAAATGAACATCCCCCATCTTCCCCTAGAAGTTCATGAAGTTACCTTATCTGGGATAAAAGATAACATCTTACAATAATGCAAAGAGATGTCTATACACGATGATGATATAATGGATGCTTCTCTCCCTCTCAAATTTCCTATTTCTTCCATGATTCTAGATCAGATTATTATTCTTTCATATGATCCTTCCCTCTTTATAAACATATAAATTGGTGACATCTAAGTCAAACATGCCTTGTTTGAAGAGGGTTCAGGAATGTGTGTTTCCTCCCTTGACTTCATTAAAACCCTTGGATTCTTCTAATGTAATATTAAGTCCACATGTAGCACATGTCAAGGTTATAATCGAAGGAATATACCTCCCTTTAGTTGTGTGTGGCTCCCTATTACCATCTTACCTATCACTATTTGAGTGAATGTTATGATCTTAAATTTCCCCTCTCCTATAATATCTTGTTTGGCAGGTCATGTACTCATAACATAAAGGTTGTCACATATTTTACCTACCAATGTGTCAAGTTCCCTCACAATGGTATAATATATAGGATTCAAGGTGAGACTAACCCTTGAAATTTTAAATAATTCCAAGACTGTGGTGTTTTAAAAATTACAACCCTTAAATCCTTGATGAGTGTTGCATTTCAAGAATCTCAACATCTTGATTTCCCTGCCAATTCTATGTGAGGTTACCATGGTCACCCTGAATTTTATGAACATTACATATATCTCATTATATTTAATACAAACTATCTATAAGTGTTTGCTTTTGGTTATATATTACATTACATTTAATAGATATTGTATTATATAAGTAGTAAATCAGTGTAATTGACCTTTGTTTGTATGTGATACATTATCGATCCTTTATCTTGTTATTATGTATAACTTGGATGAAATGAGCACAGTTTTATATACAAAAATACATCCCTATGGTGGGATCATTTTGAGAATACATCAAGTAATTTTGGCAACCCATTTTGGAAACAATTTGGAATATTCAATGAAGAACACAACAAGCTCCAAAGGCACTACAAAGGCTCTCCAAAGACCTATACAAAATGCTCTAAAGATGCCCAAGTATGCTCCAAAGATGTCCAGCTAGATCTTACAGATCAAGATAGTAACTCCAAAGATATCTAATGGATATATATAGAATTTACATATTTAGATATATTATTTTAGAAATTAATATTCATATTAATGGTCTAAAATGATCTGGATATAAATATACTTTTATTTTATAAAAATAGATATAATATCTTCAGATATATGTTAGTTATTGTCCATCTATTGTTAGTTGAGTCAGTTCCAACACCTTCTTAAAAGTGTGGGATCTGATTCCTATATATTATATATTTTGAATAAGCATATTTAACTATTTAGATCACCAAATTTTGTATTAGGTGAATAGTTATTGAGATGTGCTTTAAATACATGTCTCCTTCTCATTCTAGATAGTTAGTTAATCAATGAGATAGTCAATCAATAGAGATTAAAAATCAAAAGAAGCATTCTAGTGTAGTTTCACATATCTATATAAGTTATTTTGATAGAGAAATAAATTTCAACATTTCTTTTCATTACAGAGTAAAATTATTCCTATTTTGAGGAAGGAGCAAGGACCCAATTCTCTCTGAAGATCGAAACAAATTGGTATTTTTAGTTTCTAGATTATAAGTATTTATTTAATTCAGGTATAATTCAGTTGCTGTAAAGTGTGATTTCCTTTTCAATTTAAGTGTGATTTCCTTTTAAATGCAAGTGTGATTTCATTTCAAAGCAATGTGTGAATTTCCTTTTAATGTGTGTTTCCATTAAATACAAAGATTGTTTCAATTCAATACAAGTGAGTTTTATTTATGAAAGAGTGTGTCTTTCAATTTCAAAGGAAGTAAAGTTTGTTAACTCATATCCATATTCAAAATTTGTTAGGATCAGTTTAAGTGATAGTAGATAGCATCCTCACATTATGGAATATCACACTATCCTACCCAACTAGGAAAGTTGAGTGAGGACACCATAATGTCTTATTCTAAATGTTTACATTCTATATGTTGATGGTGTAAACTAAAGAATCCTTCAATAAGAAATGCCATAAATGATCTTTAGTTAACATTCAATTTCTAGATATACCTTTTTACAATTTATAAATAGAGTCTTATTTACTATTCTTAGGTTTTAGACATCAGAGAAGAGTAAACCCCCTGCAAGAGTAAACCCGCACCCCCCACCTTCCCGCTCCCCGAAAAAATAAAATAAAAAAAATAGATAGATATAAACTCAAATATCCAATGATATCATTGTATATAGCCTTGGACACTAGCCTTGGTATAAAATCATACCAATGTATTGATTAGTTAAATGAGAGGTATAATGATAGCCTATCATTTTTGGCACTATTTCTAGGGAAACTATCAATAAGTGTTAGTGAGATCCTATATTAGAGATATACAATAAACTTCAAAAACATTTATAAAACTCAAAAACACAAAAAAAATTTAAGAGTCTTTAGATTTATTAACCACCCAAGAGATTCTCAAGGATGTTTTATCTCTAAAGGATCCCAAATAAATCAAGATGAAGAAAGGATCCAATCCTTATTGGAAAGATCAAAAAGTTAAAGAAAAATAATTGAAAGTTGTATACAAACTTTTTTTGATTCCTCTTAAACAAGGTTCATCATAAAAAATAGATCCTAAAATAATTATTTTATTTAGGACATCTTATCTTATAAGGAGAATTGATCCTAAAAATCCCCTTTCTGGAATAGTCAGATTTGATCCACAAGCTTTAAAAGAAGAATATATGAGCACCAATGAAGATTCCCCTCCTAAGGTAGACCATAGATTAAGTACCCAAGAAGAAAATTTAGATTGTATTGATAACCAAAGTTTGGAAAAAAATATGGGAGATGAGCATGCACATGTAGAAAACCCTGATTGATAGGCTTAACGGGACATAACTTTTTCCTATCTAATTATCATAGCTCCCGATGACAGAACTTCCATGAAAAATATCTCACCATATATTTTATCTACATTCAAAGGTAAATCCTTATAGGATCTAGATTAGTTACTCTTTAAATTTTAGGTTTTTTTCCAAACATATGACTATGTCATAGATAATCAAAAGTTAATGTTATTCCCATTTACACTTAAGGATGCAACCATGAGATGCTTCATGGGTCTTGAGGGTAATTCCATAGCCACTTGAGATGAAATGGAAACTACATTTATAGATAAATATTAAGATTATTTTAGAGTTATAAAATGGAATAAATATTTTTTTAAGATCAAACAAAATGAAGATGAAACATTCGAATATTACCTTGATAGGTTTATATTTACCCATAAATAGAGTGGTTACCAACTCACTGAGGAGGTCATCAAGATAGTATTTATTAAAGGTTTAGATGATGATTCACATGATTATTTGAACCTAATGGGAAATGGTGACATTGACAAGTTAACCTTTCATCAACTTTCAACATTATGTACTAACTACTCTAAGACAAGACTTAACATAAGAAAATCAAGGTTAGGGAAATCAGCTAAAGTTAGACAATTAATGGAAGAATTTTATAATTTCAAGATAAAAATTATAGTACAATTGACATCCAAATTAGATGGCATCAAAACAAAAAGTAATGCCACCAATGTTGAACAATTGTCAATATATTATCTTACATGCAGACTCAAACATGCGGTAAAAGATTGTCCTTTGGAACAAAAAAAGGTATGTGGTATTTATGACCTAGACCATGACACCAAGAGTTGAAAACATCTTCATATCATGATAAACTAAGTAAAATAAGTAGAACATATATTTGAGGAAGTGAACTTTATCCAAAGATAATGAAACTAGTACTCCCAATCATAAAATTAATTTGGTCTAGGATTTCCTCCCAATCTATGGATAACATCATGGGTTGGATAAGTCACCACCAATGTGGGGACCACCACAACCATAACCATGTGGAACTAAATAATGGATACCAAAGATGTGGGTAATGCCTTAAAATCTTTCATAACCTTGGACATATTATCAAAACCAACAACCACATTAGGTACAACAGTCACCACCTCAATGGTCAAATCAACAATATCAACCACAAAGAAGGTTTCCTCCATAATAGGCCTCGATTAATTCACAAACTTAACCACAAAAAATTTAGTAGGAGGTTAACCAACTATAATTACCTCCCCAACTAGTGGAAACTCCTAAGAATAGGCAAAATACATCTATTTATGGAGTTGATCAGAGAGTAATGTTGTACGTGGTTTATCTAAATGTAATAATATTAAACTCATATCAGAGAAGGTAGTAGGAGATTCACCCATTAACTTAACTAAAATTTCCAATGATAAAAACATTATTGAGTCACCTATAGTCCAAGAACCAACTAAAGGAAAGGTAGAATCCATAACCACACCAACTACAATTCAAGACCCCCCTACTATTCCATTTCTTGAGAGACTTAAGGAAGAAAAACCTAGGGAAGATTCTAAATTGATGAAAATATTAAAAGAGATGAAGATATAAATTTCATTGTTAAGAGACATTAAGTATATTCTTGAGTTGAATCAAATCATTAAAGGATTGTGCATCAAAGCACCAATAAGGAAGCATCAATATCTCAAAGAAATTCAAGTAACTATAAAAATTGTTGATTTACTAGCAAGAAATATACTTACTCCTAAATATGGAGATCTTGGTAGTCATGTGATGACTGTGAAAATTGGGAACAAGTCTATTCTAAATGTATTTGTAAGTCTAGGTGATTTTATACACATAATGACTATCAACATAGTATAATCTTTATCTCTCATAGGGATTCATCCTACCACTATAATCTTGCAAATGGTAGATTAATCCATAGTTGACCTTGAAGGAACCATATAGAATGTACCGGTCACCATAGAATCCTAGAAATATCCTATGTATTTTATGATCCTTCAACCTAAACCAAAGAGGGTAGGATATCCAATAATTCTTGGTAGACATTGGTTAGCTATAGTTACATCATGAATTGACTGTAGAGCTGGAAACATGACCATTTATAATAGATTTCATGATAAATAGATATATTTTTATCTACTTGATAGACCTTCAATGGGTATTTTTGAATAAATATGGGTGGATAATCCTAAACAAAACCAAACTAGTGTGTCTTCCTTAGCCATGGTTACCATTAAAGAACATATCCAAGAGTTTGAGGAATAAATAACAAAAGATTTTGATCAAGAAAGCCTAGTTTTGAAGTCTGATAGTTTTGATCTAAAGTCCAATAGCCTAGATATAAAATTTTAAATGCTAGCTTTGAAGATTGATAGTTTAGGTCCAAAGACTAGTAGCTTAGCTCTGAAGACTAATAACTTAGCTTCGAATACTGATAGCTATACTTTGAAGATAAAAAATTATGAATGGGAAGAATCCACATCCACAATTGAGAATCAAAATAATTTCATAAGATCACCAAATAGGTTATCTAGTCCATAAGGTATCCAACAAGCCATAGTTAATTGGGCTCAAAATAGGAATAATTCATTTTTGCATGATTTTCATTATCCATTGACCAATATGTTTTTCATAAGTGAAAAAATTTACAAGGAAATACCTACACTTCACATGTTACTACCACACACATTCCCATTAAATGCCTTGATGATTGAATACAAACAATTAAATTCAATTATTCCAAACACTAAATAGATTACAATCCAACTTGGTAAATTGTTGAATATCAACATCTAGTTAACTGATCAATGGGAAAGAAAAGTATTTGATGTATTGGTACAAAAAACAAGACTTTGCTTATAATTACAGTGATATGAAAGGAATACATCCCAATGTATGTGCACATCACATCTACACCAAAGATGTTAGACCAATTAGACAATCATAAAGGAAAATTAACCAAGCCTTGCAAAAAATTATTAAAAAAGAGATAGAAAAAATATTAGAAGTTGGGTTCATTCACCCCATACCTAATAGTTAATGGGTTTCACCTCTAGGCATTATGCCTAAAAAGTATGGAAAATGGAGAGTTTTTGTTGACTACAAAGAACTAAATAAATTAACCATGGGAGTCTACATTCCTTTGCCTTTTATTGATCAAGTTTTGGGTAATGTAGCTAGAAAGCAATATTTTTATTTATTAGATGGGTTTAGAGGATAAAATAAAATTAGAATAGCCCCTGAAGATCAAGATAAAACTACCTTTACTTGCCTATGGGGAACATATGCTTATACAATCCTTCCTTTTGCATTGTGCAATGCACCTAGTACATTTTAGAGAGTAGTGTTAGCCATCTATTCTAATCTTATAAATGATTGTGTGGAGGTGTACATGGATAATTTATTTTTCCATGGCACTAAATTTGATTAA
Source organism: Torreya grandis (assembly GCA_037957365.1). Lineage (NCBI taxonomy): Eukaryota > Viridiplantae > Streptophyta > Pinopsida > Cupressales > Taxaceae > Torreya > Torreya grandis. The sequence goes on along the minus strand of JARHVA010000325.1, from coordinate 3,026,382 downwards.
TATTTAAATAATTTAGATTAATTGCTTATCATGTGTGGGGAGCACCAAGTATCTTTGAGTCATGAGAAGTGCATCATAATGGTTGATGAAGGGATAGTCTTAGGACATCATATCTCTTTTCAAGTAATAAAAGTAGGTGCTAAAAATATTGAGGTAATTTTTAATCTCCCCATTCCTCAAACATAAAAAGATGTTAAATGTTTTCTCAATCATGTAGGATATTAAAAAAGATTTATTAAAGACCTCAACAAGATAGTTTCACTTATGTTTTCTTTGATAACAAAAGATAATGAATTTGTATGGAATGATAAGTGTCAAAAGGATTTTGAAAAATTAAAGAACAAATTCATGATTGCTTTAGTCTTGAAATGACCTAATTAAGAAAAACTTTTTGATATCTATATCAATGCTTCTAATAATGCATCATGAGTAGTTCTAGGACAAAGAGACAAGGGTGGAAAAATATATGCCATTTATTATATTAGAAAGAATCTTGATCCCATAAAGAAGAACTACACTACCATGAAAAAGGAATTTCTTGTTGTTGTTTATGCCATAAGCAAGTTTAGGAATTTAATTATTAGTTATCGATGTTTATTTATATAGATAATTCAACTATTAAGTACTTAATGAATAAACCAATAGTAGGTGGGAGAATAATTAGATGGATACTAATATTACAAGACTTTGAAATTACCATTATAGAAAAACCTATGAAGTATAATGTTGTTGCTAACTTTTTGTCTAGATTTATCACTACATGTGAAGATGAATATATGGAGGATTCTTTTCTACATGAACAGTTGGTTTTTATATCTACATACTCTCCATGGTTTGCAGTCATGGAAAATTACTTGGAAATAAGAAATTTTCCTCATTCATTTATTTCTAAAGAAATAAAATGTTTGGTTAGAGTTAGTTCTCATTTCAAACAGTTTAATGACATGTTGTTTAAAAATGGACCTGATCATTTAGTTCACAGGTGTGTCAGAGAGGATGAAGTATTTAATATCATAATAACATGCCATAGTTAACCAAGAGGAGGAAATTATTCAAAAAAAATACCATTCATAAAATCCTTGGTGTATGTTATTACTAAACATCTCTTTAAAAGAATGTAAAAAGGTTTGTATGGCAGTGTGATCCTTGCCAAAGGATGGGTAAGCCTACTCTATCCTTTGAATGCCTCTCCATCCTCAAATAAGTCTAGAACCATTTGATAAATTGGGTTTATATTTTTTTAGACCAATCAATCCACCATCTCAAGGAAAAGAATATTTATTAATATGTATTGATTATGTTACTAAGTGGGTTAAAGTGCAGGCACTCAACTTTACTAGGAGGAAAATGGTTGTTGATTTCCTATATCATAAGATCATGTTGATACTTGGAGCTCTTATATCTATTTTTTTAGATCAAGGACCCAAATTCATGTATAACATGATCAAGGATTTCATACAATTGTACCAGATTAAGCATAGGAAATCTTCACCATATCATCCCCAAGCTAATGGGCAAGTGAAGATCACCAACCAAGACCTAGAAAATATGCTGACTAAAATAGTTAACATCAGTAGAAAAGATTAGGTAGATAGAGTACCTAAAGTAATTTGGGAATACAATATAACATGGAATACAACCATAGGATTCTCTCCATATGAACTTGTGTTTGGAAAGAAACCTTTGTTACCATAGAGTTTGAATTACAGACATTATAAACAACAATTGATATGAGAGTTGATCTTGAAGAAGCATATAAAAAAATAATCATGCAACTAAATGGGCTAGATGAACTGAGAATATATGCACTCAATCAAACTAGCATGATAAAAAAGTAGATAAAGTAGTGGAATTATACTCACATTAAAGAAATATAGTTTCAAGAAGGTGATTAGGCACTTCTATTTGATTCTAAAGTCAAGAATTTCAAGGGTGATCTAAGGACAAGATAGTTGGGACTATACCTGATCAAAATCATTTACAACAATGGCTATATCTAAATTCAACCAATTTATGGTGACAAAAGGAAACTTTTGGTCAATGGTCACAGGCTTAAGGTGTATACAAGACTTCTCAATAAGGAAGATTTTTTTTAGTAGAATCAAGACCAATTTGACCTTGTGGAATAACTTGGTCCTTCTACTAAAACCAAATGATCTTTGTGCAAACATCCAATAAAGGAGGAGTGATGAAAACCAAAAAAGGTGGTTCTCATCCCTTCAAAATTCAAAAATTCAAAAATTCAAAAATAAAAAATGAGAAAATAAAAAAATACATATAAAAAAACTACTGAGAGGTGGAAACTAGAAATGACACTTTTTATAAGAAAATTCTACAATAAAATATGTTAGGTTGTGGAGCTAAAAGCTTCACTATATGCAAACATGGAGAAGGTTGCTGAGTGTCACAGTCACCAACGTCGGTCAGGCCAACTGACATCGGTCATAAGTGGACAGGAAGCTGCTGAAATTGGTCATGGATTGGCCGACGTCGGTCATCTCCAGATAGATAGCAACCAACGTCGGTCGCCTGTGCAGTTTCAAAACTGTTAGTTACATGAACAATTTATTTAACGAACTAGTTGTTTGCATGTAAAGACTAATTTTAGTCTTTGAGCTGCATTTCTAATTATTATAATTAGGAAGTTTAATTATTGTTTGCATGAGATCTATATAATATACTCATGGGGTTGTATTGTAATTAAGGACAAGGAAGAGATCCTTCCAATTGTAAGATCTAGGTTTGCAGTTGTGCAAAACCAGGTTAATCTATAGGTCATGCAAGATCATGTTAGATCTACATGGTAAGTAAGATCATTTAATTTGTTGGTTGTTGCAAGTTCAAGGGAGATCTACTTGAAGTACTTTGAGTACTTGTGTACTGGTAGTATTGTTACTGACTGGTTGGAGGTGAAAAACAACTCTATTTTTGAGTTGTTTGTTGTGACCATAATTGAGAGAGAGAACTTTTGAAGGAGAATTACTGGGATCCCTAAAGGTGTGGGAAGACTTTGAGGTGGAAGAAGAGTGTGGCATCTTATTTATTGTATTTTCTTTCTGGATGACTTGAATACATGATTGTATTGTCTCTCAAATTCTGTGTTGTTTCTAATTTCTAGTTACTTGTTATTTCTGGTTAAATTCCATGTTTAGTTGCTTATACAAGGTAATCAATTGTGCTCCTAATCCTGAAAAAGTGGTATAAGAGTAGTTTGTTGTTCTAGATTCCTGACAAGTGGTATCAGAGAGAGGTTGCAGGTTCACAGAGCCTGGTTTGGAGTAGGTTTGTTTTTGATTACAGGTCACTCTCAGGGGTTTCTGATTGAGTGGGAGTAAAGCAATGGCAGAAAAAAGTAAGCTAAGAATGGATAAGTTTAACGACAAGAATTATCAATTATGGATGATGCAGATAGAAGATTATCTGTATCAAAAAGATCTGTACTTACCGTTGGGTGGAGTTGCAAGCAAGTCCATGGATATGAAAGATGAAGAATGGAAGGTTCTTGATCATAAGGCTCTAGGATCTATAAGGTTGAGCCTAGCATCATCTGTGATTTCTAGCTTATCATAAGCTAAGACAATGGTAGAGTTAATGGGATCTTTGGAAAATTTATATGAAAAACCTTCAGCTTTGAATAAGGTATTTCTTACGAAGCAGTTATTTAATTTGCAAATGTTGGAAGGTGGATCTATACACAGTCATCTTAGTGATTTCCATGGTTTGGTAAACCAGTTAGTTTCAGTCAATATTGTTTTTGATGATGAAATTAAGGCTCTCTTAATCTTATACTCATTACCTGAAAGTTGGGATAGTTTGGTAATGGCAGTTAGTAATATTGCGTCTACTTCAAATATCTTAAAAGTTGATGATGTTGTTAGTGTAATCTTGAATGAAGAAATTCGCAAGAAAAGCACAAGTGAATCATCAAGGAATGCTTTAAGTGTTGAAAGCAGGGGAAGGCAAAGAGAGAAGATTGAGAAAGGGAGATCAAGGTCAAAGATAGGTAGGAGATCCAAATCTAGGTATGGCAAGATAATCTGTTGGAATTGTGGAAAGGCAGGGCACATAAAGAAAAATTATAGGTTGGTTGAAGATCAACATGAAGGAAATGAAGAAGCAGATGTTGCAGATATTGCTGCACAAGATGCTCTTGTATGTTCCTTGGATAAAGTTGAATCTTAGGTGTTAGATTCTGGTGCCTCTTTCCATGCAACCCCAAATAGAGCATCTTTTCATGAATATGTCTAGGGAGACTTTGGAGAGATTTATTTAGGGGATGGTAAGCCTTGTTAAATGGTTGGAAAAGGGAAAGTGCAGCTGAAACTGTAGATGGGAAACACATGGGTGTTGAAGGAGGTCATGCATGTCCTAGTCCTGAAGCGGAACTTGATTATTGTTGGAAAGTTGGGTGATGAGGGATGCACAGTAACTCTCAGAGCAGACTCTTGAAAAGTTTCCAAGGGTGCACTTGTTTTAGCAAGAGGTAAGAAAGTAGGTACTCTTTATCTATCTACTTGTATTACTGATTCTCCTTCTGGTTTATCTACTTCAGTTGTAGATTCAAAGATGTGACTTCGTAGGCTTGGTCACATGAATAAGAAGGGGATGCATGTTCTTGAGTTGAAGGGTAAGAGTTCAGATCTGGGAAGCATAGATTGAGATTTCTGTAAGCAACAAAAGAAAGTGAGGTATATTGAACCTCATGCTACAAGAAAGGATTAGGTCTATTGCACAAAGAGAAAATCTGATGTTTTTGACAAGAATAGGAAAGCCTTGGTTTTCCAAGAGAAGATGATGAATAGAGATTAGTCACAGGGGCTAAATAATTTTGATCAGGGTAGTTTGGATAGGGTTTTGATCTAAGGTAAGCTCACGGGTAAAAAGTCATCACTCACAGGAAAACACAGTTACCAACGTCAGTCAAGTGGAACTGACATCAAACAGGTAGGTACCGACGTCGATCATGTGCATATCAGAGTTAGTGGTGTCAGGAAGGTGGTGATCGATGTTGGTTAGGGAACCAGCATCAACAACCAGGTGGACACCGACATCGGTTAGGGAATTGGCATCGGCGATCAGGTGAGATTGACATCAGTCAGGTGCAAACTAGGGTCGACCAAAAAATGGATTTTGGGTAGACAGCAAGCTATCAAGGAGTCTCAAATGCCCATGAGGAAGATTAAAAGTGTAAGTAAGACTCAAATTTGTTATTCACCTTCTTTAGATTACTTGTTGCTCACTGATAGTCAAGAACCAGGAAGTTTTAAAGAAGCAGAGTAGGTAGAATCTAGGAAATAGTGGGAGTATGGCATGAATGAGGAATTTGATTCCTTGGATGAGAACCAAATGGGAGATTTGGTAGAGTTTCTAGTGGGAAAGAAAGCACTGAAAGATGAACAGATTCCTAGGTCAAAGAAGAGAGAGAATGGACACATGAGATGGAAGGCCAGGGTATATGGTCTTGAGCAGGCTACAAGACAATGGAGGTTTGACAGTTGTATGACAAAATAGGGCTTTAGTCAATGTCATGGTGACCATTGTGTTTCCTTTACCAGGTTGGATAATATTAGCTACATTATCCTATTACTGTATGTAGTGTGTATGCTTGTTGCAGGGTCACACATGCAGGGAGTTTCTGAGCTAAAGGTAAAGTTAGTTCAGAGGTATGTCATGAAGAATCTGGGAGCAGCAAGATTCTTTGGCATGAGTATTCTTAGAGATAGAGAAGATAACAGGTTGATGTTGTCTCAGGATGATTATGTGAAAAAGGTAGTGGTGAGGTTCAAGATGTGGGATGCAGAACTGATTAGCACACCCATGGATGGACAGTTCATAGAACAGTGTCCCAATTCACATGATGAGGTTAAGTACATGTGTACTAGACCTGATGTTGCCCAAGTAGTGGGTGTTGTCAGCGAGTTTGTGACTAATTTAGGAAAGAAGCACTAAAAATCAGTTCAATCAATTCTCAGGTATCTGAGAGGGACCAACAACAGGTTAACATGCTATGCAGGGTCAGGTACTTCTCTACATGGGTATGTAGATTCGGATGTGGCAGGGGACTTGGATGATAGGAGGATCACCACAGGTTCTGTGGTGGTTGGTCTTCAAGATTGAAATTGAAGAGGGATACAAGCTAGGAAACAAAATTAGATGATGTATAAGTACAGATACAAGTGCAGCTATTTATCTCCAAGAGGGAGATTGTTAGGTTGTGGAGCTAAAAGCTTCACTGTATGCAAACATGGAGGAGGTTGCTGAGTGTCACAGTCATCAGCATCGGTCAGACCAATTGACATCGGTCATAGGTGGACAGGAAGCTACTGACATCAGTCATGGATCGGCCAATGTCGGTCATCTCTAGATAGACAGTGACTGATGTCAATCACCTGTGCGGTTCCAAAACTATTAGTTACACGAATAGTTTGTTTAACGAATTGGTTGTTTGCATGTAAAGACTAATTTTAGTCTTTGAGCTGAATTTCTAATTATTGTAATTAGGAAGTCAAATTATTGTTTGCATGGGATCTATATAATAGACTCATGGGGTTATATTGTAATTAAGGACAAGGAAGAGATCCTTCCAATTATAAGATCTAGGTTTGCAGTTGTGCAAAACTAAGTTGATCTGCAGGTTGTGCAAGATCATGTTAGATTTACATGGTAAGTAAGATCATTTGATTTGTAGGTTGTTGCAAGTTCAAGGGAGATTTACTTGAAGTACTTTGAGTACTTGTGTAATGGTAGTATTGTTACTGACTGGTTGGAGGTGAACAACAACTCTGTGTTTGAGTTATTTGTTGTGACCGTAATTGAGAGAGAGAACTTTTGAAGGAGAACTACTGGGAGCCCTAGAGGTGTGGGAAGCCTTTGAGGTGGAAGAAGAGTGTGGCATCTTCTTTATTATATTTTCTTTCTGGATGAATTGAATACAAGATTGTATTGTCTCTCAAATTCTGTGTTGTTTCTGATTTCTAGTTACTTGTTACTTCTGGTTAAATTTTGTGTTTAGTTGCTTATACAAGGTAATCAATTATGCTCCTAATCCTGACAAAGTGGTATCAGAGTAGTTTGTTGTTCTAGGCTCTTGACAAAATATGAATTATTGTCAACTAACATATCTTCTCAAACTTGTTTATCCTTACAGGACACATGATAACATTAAGATATAGGCATGGATCCATATAACAAAGGTACAATTATATTTCTTTCCCAAAAGGTTAGGCATTTTCTATTTCATGTCACGCATGTATGATCATTAGGCAGTCAACACTTTTTCAAATGGACAAGTTATTGTGATTCCACATGGTGTGATAAAGTTGATACCATTATTGCATTCAAAGATTTGATGCAAATTTGTTTTTAAAAAAATCAAAAATATATGACATGTTGCATAAATCATTATGGGTATTATTACAAGTGTTGCCAATTATGACCCTTTACACCATGTTATTGATAATGACAAAAAAGGGCTTTCCCATTAAATCTTGCATGCTCTGAAGTGCTCAACTATAATTTCATGGTACACCTTTATCTACTATTCATTATTCATGCTCTACATTGTTGCATCACATCCCTAATTATTTGCCTTCCTCCATAACCTATGCAATTTCAAGCTCCATTTTTCATAGTGTAATTAGGTTTTTGAGAAAATAGTGATAGCTCCATAGATGGGAGGCAAGAAGAAGAAAATCAAACCAGAATAATTAGACATGTTACTAAAGGATGAATCAACTAGGGATATTTTTGAGTTGACTATGTGGTTGAATTTTTTGAAAACATTTTAGGTTTTCAAGAAAATATTGTGCAAGAATTATTTGAAAATTTTGATGAGGATCATTCTATTGTCAGAGGTGAGCATATTTTGGTGGATTCTTTTATGATCAGTGAACTCTATGAAATTATGTTGGAGGGTGTGGTGGCCACTAATAAATTTAGTTTTGTCATCTTAATTCAAATGTTTGTTAAAGGAAATGAGTTTCATCTTAAACTAGTTAAGTCCCCACAAAGTATGGTCAGAGGAATCTTGTGAGATAGTATTCCACAACCATTACAGAATGTTGTATTTTGGGTCATGAAGTATTTTACATGGGACAACCAATTCACTGTGGTTGGTGGAGATGTCATGCAACATCTTATTCATTTGAGGAAAGGAGCTGATAGACCTAAATATTAGGTAAACCTACCATCTTTTCTTCACCATGACATAATTAATGTTTCTTGGAAATCATAAAGAGGAATTGGGTCAGTTAGACATCATGGTTTAGTTAACCTCATTTATGGACATCATTTTCTACAAAAACTTAAGGGTGAAAAATCCTGGTCCTCATTTCTCCATAAATCTTCTCAAAAAAATTCTAATAAATCACCACATCTTTTTTCTCCTCCTCCCACAATAGAACAAATAGAAGATGTCAAATATTTGGTACCCTCAGCTCTGAACATGTTATGCCAAAGATCCAAAATATGAATGGGGATTTCATTAGAAAACCTTACTCCTCCAATCAAACTCTGATGATGTCATCAATTAATTTTACATGAGGAAGAAGCTGTACAATAATCTAAAATTTTGAGAAGCTTAAGCTCTCCCATATAAGTTATAGATTTTGATCAAATAGTTGAAGAATAAACTCATGCACAAGAAATTATAGTTGAAAAAGAAACCCGTACAGAAAAAATTGTAGCTCAAGAAGTAGAAAGACCTTTACCATATTTAACTAATAAGGGTAAATATCCATTTATAGAAGAAGGTTCATCTTATCCCTAGCCTTCTCATGAAGATGAAGAGTTGTAGTATGTCATGGCTCTGTCTTAACACGAGGAAACTATTTAGCATCAACATGCAAAATTAAATTTTCTTCGATCAACACTATAAGGTAAAAAACAAACTATTTTCAATTTGGAAAGAAGATATGAATAATTTATTGCTCAAGTTAGGGCACAAGAAGTAATCATTATAGTAGTGAGTGCTGAGTAGACTAGAATACATAATCTAATGTTTTCACAGTCTAATAAATTACGTACTTTACATAATTCCCTTGTCAATAAGGATGTCTAATTTATTAATTTACAAAATTCTATTGTTGGTAAATATACTCATATTAATAATTTTCAATAGTCTATTTATGGTAAAAATTCATTGCTTTCTCAAAAAAACTACTTGTATACAAGAGTTAACCACTTAGACTGCCGAGTTGCAAGCTTCTTTACAAGCTATGCAGAGGGAAAATCAGGAAATAACAGTACAAACTGATGGACCTACAAGGGATATTCTTTCCTTCCCTCTTCAAATTAGTTAAATGATTTCAATTTAGAACAAATCCCACCATAATATTCAAAAATTGGAAGAATAAAATGATAGGATTAAAGTAGAGTCTTAACAAAGACTACATAAAGCTCATAATTCCATCCATAATATTTGTGAAATTTTTGAAAAATTGTTATCATGCAGACAACGTTCCTCTTTTTATTTTGTTTTTCTTCATGAATAATTTTACAAATGGAAAATATGGCTGATTTATCTTGTCTTTCCTCATGTTATTGAAGATGAACATATGTTTATGAATGTATTGTTTAAATGTACCATAGAAAGATAGGATGAAATTTGTCAATTTTTTTTTTAAACATATTATTAGGTTACCATTCTAGATTTATAGTGAACTTGTTTGTAGGGGAGACATACTTACATGCTTTCCTCTCTACCATGATAAATCAGATATCATGGTAACAAACACATAATCAATTTTCTAAATTATAGAACACTACAAGTCTTTGCACGAGACATTAATTTCTAGAGGCCCATAAGCTTCTTGATGATTTTCAACCCATGTACCATATATACATGAAAAATAAATACCATGAATTATTGAGAGAAAATATAGAAAATTTTAGAGATTTTATGAGATACATTCCATTAACTCCATCAATGCAAGCATATCCAAGTGGGAGACTTTGCCCATTTCTTTAAAACACAGGGAAGTTATGAGTCTTGCCACCATCAAGTGGAGTCTTAGGATATCTTAGATGGTTTCACAAATTATCACTCAGCTCTTGGCTGAGGGAGGATCAGATGTGTGGATTTGAATGAGATTTAGGCCTCCCATTATTCTTTATCCTTTGTCTCCCTAGAAAAATTGGTACAATCAAGCAGAGGTAAAATTTCAGGCTTGGCTTCACATAGTGGTAAGGGATTATGGATTCTTGCCCAGAGGTCATCATGATTGGGGGCACCACTTTCAGATTTATGATCTCAATTAGTGGTTGGAATCCAAACTTTTAGATTAAAGAATAATACTCCTACTTTTTTGCAAGAGGACTTGCAAAAGGTAAAGTTTGGGGGAAAAATGATGAACATTTCATATAACTCATTATATCTAATACAAAATGTTCTTAAGTGTTACCTTTTGGTTATATATTGCATTGCATTTAATAGTTAAGGTATTATATAAGTAGAAAATGAGTGAAATTGTCCTTTGTTTATATGTGATACATTATTGATTCTTTATCTTGTTATCGTGTCTAACTTGGATGAAATTAGCATAGTTTTGTACACATAAATACATCCCTATGGTGGGATCATTTTGATAAGACATCAAACATTTTTGGCAATAATTTTGAATATTTGGTGAAGAACACATTGAGCTTTGAAGACACTCTGAAGGCACTCCAAACATGCTCTAAAGGTGATCTGAAGACCTGTAAAGAGTGCTCCAAATATGTCCAAACATGCTTCGATGATATCTAGCTGTATCCTTGAGATCAAGATAGTAACTCCAAAGATATATATAGACTTTCCATATTTATATACCTTCTTTTAGAAATTAATATTAATATTAATGGTATAAAATGATTTGGATATAAATATACTCTTATTTTGTAAAACTAGATATAATATCTTCAGATATATGTTTGTTATTTTCCATATATTATTAGTTGAGTATGTTCCAACACCTTCCTATAAGCGTGGGGTCTGATTCCTAGATCTTTTATATTTTGAATACACAAATTTGGCTATTTAAATCACTAGATTTTGTATTTTGTGAATAGTTTTTGAGATGTGATTTAAATACATGTCCCCTTTTTATTCTAGACAGTTAATCAATGAGATAGTAAATCAATAGAGATAAAAAATTAGAAGAAGCATTCTACTGTAATTTTGAATATCTATATAATTTCCTTTCATAATGAAATAAAGTTCATCATTCCTTTTCATTTATGAGTAAATTACTTCCCATTATAAGGAAGGATCAAGGGCCCACTTCTCTTTAAAGATCAAGACAAATTGGCATTTTTAGTTTATAGATTATAAGTATTTATTTAATTTATGGATAATTCATTTATTGCAAAGCGTGATTTCCTTTTCAATTCAAGTGTGATTTCCTTTTAAACACAAGTGTGATTTATTTTCAAAGCAATGTGTGAATTTTATTTTAATTCAAGTGTGTTTCCATTAAGTGCAAAGGTCATTTCAATTCAATACAAGTGAGTTTTATTTATGCAAGATTGTGTCTTTCAATTTCATAGGAAGTAAAGTTTGTTAACTCATATCCATATTTAAGATTTGTGAGGATCAGTTTAAGTGACAATAGGCAACATCCTCACATTTTGGAATATCACACTATCCTACCTAATTGGGAAAGTCAAGTGAGGACACCATAATGTCTTATTCTAGATGTTTAAGTTCTAGATATTGATGATGTGAAATGAAGAATCCTTCAATAAGGAATGTCATAAGAGATCTTCATTTAACAAAACTTTCTAGATTTACCATTTTGTAATTTAGAACTAGATTTTTATATACTATTCTTAGGATTTAGACATCATAACAGAGTAAGCCCCCCCCCCCCCACACCTCAAATAGATAATTGTAAACTCAAATATCCAATTATGTCATTGCATATAGCCTTGAACATTGGCCCTAGTAGAAAATGACACCAATCCATTGAATGGTTAAATGAGAGGTATAACAACAGCCTATCAGAACTCATCAAGAATATACCAATTAACCTATTAGATTTTGATGATGATGAGCTCAATGAGAAAAACCTCAAGATAAAAACTTCCAATCTCTTTCCTCATCTCATTTCCCAACTTTTACCCTCTCTGAAGCCATGTTACCATCAACCACCTAGTGGTAATATACCCATAGTATTAATTAAGACTCGACACTCTATTCATCACTCCACCTATGACAATAAGGTTATACCTACCTCCAAAATTAATATTCATACACCTAACTATGATTGTGGTTATACTTTAGATGACCCATTTATAGGAGGTCTTGTTCAGGCTCAAGATGCTAAGATATTTCCTTATCATTCTTCTTTGTTTCAATCTTTTTGTTTATCTTATAACATTCCATATTATGTAGTTATTAATTTTATAATTATTCCTTTTGTGTGTAGGTTAGAAATGGTGTGTTTTCATGGAACACCTTTAGTTTATGAATAACCTTTTAGGAGCATACTTATGGATCATGATATGACTGGTCCCTATCACTTCACTAGATACCATGATCTTTAAAACTAGCTTCCCCCTGAGATGCTTATTACTATCTTTAAACCTTCTGTGCATCTTGTTCCTCCCTTAGCTGAGCCTAGTCCAAATCCTATTCCCAGTCTACCTTGGGCCAAATATCTTCTTGATTATGATTCTATTTCTCCTTCAGTTGAGCCTCGTTTAATCTCTCCACCAACCCCATCTCCCTTTGGTGATGTCCTGATTCCGTTATCGTAGCTTGTTCCTCTTCCCTCCCAATGGGTTGATCAATCATACTATGACATTACTAAAGTTGTTTATCATTAGACTAGATATTTTCAATTATAGTAGCCTTCCCCAACTTCTATTTCCACTCTCTCTATTAGTACACCCATAAAATCTACTAATAATTATATCTATTACTTCCAAAACATAAGTAATCATTTCTCCACCCATTATCAAAAGATTCAATAATATATAAACACCTTGAATCCTACTTTTCCTCAGCCTACAAACAAGGCTATACCTCTAACCAAATTATTTCTTGTATATATTCTCAGATATAGAGAGGTATATTGTTTGTGGAACCAATATGGTATGTATCACACTGATCATTATTGCATCCTCCAAAAACATCTCTAGAATCATCTTATGACCATTCCTACTCCTACTATCCCTCCTCCCACAAGATGCATATTCAAGAAGGCTCCCCTTTTTCCCCCTGTGGTTCCTCTACCTATGGTTACTTCTTCCCTGTGGTTCCTCTATATGTGGTCCCTTCACCTATGGATCCTCCTTCACATGTAGTCCCTTCTCCACTGGTGACTCCTTCATATCCCACATATTTCACTCTTATTACTTCTCCTAAGTATCCTATGTATGATGGCCCTCATGAGCATGATCCTCCAAGCACACCTACATTTTATTTTGAGAAGATTCAAAAAGAGGTATTTTCCCAACTTTCTTTGAAGAATGATGAGACCCTCACTGCAGTTAGAGTCCAACTTAATAGAGATATATTAGATGTTATGGATGATGTTTTTGGACAAATTTACTAGTATTTATGAATGCACCATAGTGTTTCTTCACTTTCTCCTTCATTATTTATTGGATGTATGATCCAAGTTTATATTTATCTACTTTATATCATTTGAATCTGTGTCAAATTTTCATTCACTTATCTATCTTATATGGCTATTTATATTTTGCATTATATGTTGTCTATGGTGTCATTTTATTCACTTCTGATCTCTTTATCTATCTTATATGGCTATTTATATTTTTCATTATATGTTGTTTATGGTGTCATTTTATTCACTTCTAATCTCTTATGGATTATTTTCATGACTACATGATTTTATATATGAGTTTATTTCCATGGATGTCTTGTTCTTTTCTTATGATTTTTTACTACCTTATCTTGATAACATAGATAATCATCATTGTGACTTGGTTATACAATCCTTTCTCCCCTTAGTAATATTTATTTATCATGTGATAAGTTAACAAACAAGTCATCTCATTATAATATCATTTTACCAGTCCACCTTAGATCTCCCTTTATTACCCTCATTTACTTTCACAAACTAAGCATACATATGGTTGAAACTTGAGATAACATACTAGTTCATAAGTAATCCTAAGTGTTTTTATTCAGCCATGTCTTTGGATACTTAAGTTCCTTTAGCCAAAGTCTAAATCTCATTCATGTGTATCAATTTATCTCTCATAATTGGTCATTCCATGTCTGTATGGAGGAGGAATCTTAAAATCCATAAAAATTTAAAATACAAATCATTTTAACAAAAGGCAACATTCAAAATTTCAAAATTCACATCACACTAAAAGATGTGATTCAAATCAAAACTCTTTTTTAATCAAAGCTCAAACTCCACAGTTAGCCTCATGATAGAGTTGAGGTCCATTGGAGTGTGGTAGTCTAGTAGATTGGGAAAGGATAATTAATTTTTTTTTTGTTCTACCTACTTTCTCACACAAGTATCCAATCTTCACAGTAGATTGATAGCTCTGTAAGAGGTCCTAAGGAATGGGAACACTTACAGGGAGGTAGGTCCATTTATTTTTCTTATTCAAACATCCAACATGAGTCAATCTTAGTATCTCACTTATTTTCCTATACAACTTTGTGTTTACTGTGAACATGGTATCCTTTGTATATTGATGGTCACTAGTCACTTAGTGTCTTTTCTGTGTCCTTAGTATGCCTCATGTTTCCTAGAGTCTTCTCATAGATGCCTATATTGTGATTTTTACATTCCCTCTTTCATCTAAAATAATACTAATATTTCCCCTTGATAAATATTATTTTGTTCATTGATCACTCCCCCTAGGGATTCCATTTGTGAGTTGCATTATAAGACCTTGAATAGGATCAGACCTTCCTCACAAATTACCAAACTATCATTCCAAACATCTTTTTAACATATTTTTTTAGTCATTTCCACCTCATTGGTATTCCCTTTATGAGTTGCAATGTAAAACCATGGATAGGACCAGGCCTTGCTCACACAATTTTCTAATACCATGTCATAATGAAATTACATGTGTCAAATTTGAGATAAGTAGTGATTGATCATAATTTACATTCATTAACATGCTTCCCATCTTGATATAGTATGTTTTATGCTTACTTAATTGACATTTCATTTTTATCTTCTTATTTTCCAATTGCATGTAAGACTACAACCATTTTTTAAAAATTCCTTCATACTTCCCAGCTTGAATTAGTGTGATCAATTTAAGTTCATTTTTATAATTTTGTTTCTCTTTTATACTTGCCAACGTGATTTAGTATGGTTGATTTACTTAATTATTTTTCTTTTATACCATTTATTTTTCTTATGCCTTCCATTTTATTACATTATTTTCATACTTTTCAACATAATATGGTGTGATTTTACTTGTTTTAATTTGGTGCAAATATTTTCATGGTCTAAAAACATTTTGTTATCCATTTTACCATCTTTATTTTATTATATTTTGTTATATTTTGTTATTACATATTTCCCATCATGATATAGTGTGTATTACATTTATTTTGATTACTTAAACTTCTCCAAGTTATTTTTGCCTTTTCTTTTTCAACCATGCATGTGTATCAAATAATAATAGAAAAAAAACACTCCACATATATTTAACATAGCATATACAACAAAAGATAAATACATGTGATAGAAATAAATATATCTATGCACCAACATCCACAACCAAATACAACTCATGCGAAGAAATCCAACATGAACAAAATATATATATATATATATATATATATATATATATATATATATATATATATATATATATATATATCATGTGTTTTATATAATACAAGGTACAAAATACAAAATATATAAAGTACATAGTTATAGCTCTACGGATGGGCTCCATCACACTTATCCTGTGACCTAGCCATGCTACCCACAAATGCCTGGGACTATACCTCTAAATGGTAAATTGTAATGAGGTAGTCAATGATCTTAGTCCTAATTTACCTATCCCTATAAGTTGGCCACTTGGGCCTGCACCTGTCTAAACTAGACCATGGTAGCCATGTGTGCTACTCTCTCTTGAGTATGCATACCAATCCTATGCCTCTCCCTCTCCCACCATGTCAGTGTCTACAATCCATCCCTACATGTATGTAAATGCCTCACAACCTCCCCCATTTGTCTAAACTAGCTTGCCTAGGCTAGGGAATATGGTACCATAGGATCATCCAACATGGTGGCGTTATATGGATCTAGCACCCCATCCAAAATGTCATGGTGCATATCCATAACCAGGGTTCCCCATCTAACTTCCTCTTTCACTAGATTTGCAAAAATAAAATTAGATAGATATTAGATCACATATATATCTCAAAGTATATCTATTATAACCACTTGTAACTAGTATTTTATATCAAAAATTTAAATCAAAATCACATCTTTCACCAGTTTGGATATCACCAACCACCATCTCCTTATCTATTCACCTATTGAGCACCATCTCTCCATATACTCATCCCTCAAACACATCCTCCATGAATCAACTTCACACTAATGCATCATTCATGTTGAAAACCTCTCTTGAGAGGTGTCTCTATAGACTAGTTATGTCTTGTAATGGTTATTGGGTCATCTTGCACTATTATCCTCGCTTATGTTTACTCTTGTCAGTGTTGTCTAAATTTATGGTGTGGTTGAGGTGTTCATTATTGGTAATATAATACTAATTATTATGGTACTTATTATGGTGCATGTTGTGTCCTTGAATCTACATCCATATCATCCCCTCTGTTGGCCACCTATTGTCATGCTTGATCAGTCTATGGTCTAAAATGTCATGGCCTAATCATAGGTCTCTCGATTGGTACTCCTCCTCCTCCTCTCCCCCTCAGATATCTAACATGATTTCCCAATAAGTGAGCACTACTAGAGGGGTCATTGGGTGTGGGAGTCCAACCTATCCTATAAAGTGTGCCACCAAATGTGGATCTACCCATGAAGTATAGTGGCCCATGATTTGCACCTGTGCTAGCCCTAACACCATGGTCAAATAAATAGGCCATACATTAGTAATGTGCATATAGGGATTCCACATGATCTCTTCTCATGTGATAGTCTATAACATTGGCACATGGGACACAGCCTACACTACATGGTCTTACCACTATCTCATCACCTGAGGTAACCTATCATCAACCATGTGGGGTAACCCAGTTGGTTGATACATAGGAAACCTCTCATATATCCAAGAACTTAGTAAAACAATAAGATCCATGGTCTTCTTTCCTCTGGATAACATTTAATACATATCATGCATAAGCTAGAACTAGATGATAGCTCCAAAGTCATACATTATTCCTTGATCTAAAATAGACTGATACGAGACTATCATGTCTAGTGATACCTTACCATCTAATGTGTGACATAATACTCATTCTATCACAAGTCTGATCATATCCTTTTATATGTCTAAAATCTCAATGATATATACATCAAACAAATTGACCCATAATATTGGGTACTTACTAGCTGAACATATATCTCACCTATCCAGTGGTCATCTCTCCTCTAGATCATTTGGTGTCCTTGTGGTCACCAATGTCACTCATATAGGCAATCCCAAAAAAGCATGGACATCCTTTAGCATGATACAAAACTCTATGGTATCCCCATACACCACCCATCAAAGAGTGTTGATCAGCCATTACCGTGCTCCCAAGAACATGATAATGAAATCAAAACTATGTGGTATGCACATCATCTCCATGATGCCTCCAAAGCCTAGTGTAACTAGTCGCATTTTGTCCACATTAGTCAATCATTCCAATAGATGAGTAGATCCAGTAGCCATGACACATCTATTAGTAGCCAATACCTATGGCATCTCTTTAAAATATCAAATAACAAAAGATGTATCAAATCTCCATGTCATAAATAATAAAAGTACATTCTTAAAAGTTTCATAAATAAGCCACTAAAAATAGCTAGTTTGATTTAGTTTCTCAATTTTTTTTTTATACAATTAGCCTATTTAATACTACATCAACCCTATATTTTATTTGTGTACTAGGTTAGCCCTTTAAATTTCCTATAGAATCAACCACATCAATACTACATCAACCATTTTCCTTATCTAAGATACTATATCATCCTTACTTTATAAAGTTAACCTCTTTTTGTAATATTACATCATCCTTATTGAACAAACTATGTCATCCATGTTCTATGTATTTAACCTTGTCTCTCTTACCAACAAAATTAGCCCACTATTATGTAGTTATCCCCTATTAGTAAACTAAATTATCCCACTGCTACATAGTCAGCCTTATCATTCTCCCTCACCTTATGGACTAAGTCGACTACGTCGACTATGTTCATCCATAATGATGATTTTTTTTCCCATTTAACATAAATGCCTCAGACATTTATTGATTTAACTTCTTCCTACCCAATACCCTATTTTACCTAAAAATTTCCTACGGTTCATTTTGGTGCCTATATTTTGCCTACTAGTCAATTTTCTATTTTTTATCTTAATTTCAAATAAAAATATTCAAAAAATTGATATTTCTAATTGCTTACCTGTATTGCCCTCATTACGACTGCTATGCATCCTCCCCATTTCAGCTATCATCTCCTCACCATGATGGATCTTAGGTCTCTCATATCTCTATTTTCTTAGAATAGTAAAAATAACAAATGATTTTTTTCACCTTATTATATTTACTATTTAAAATTATTTACCTTTCAAATATTTACCGTCATATTCCATATTTTTATCATATCTTTGTTTTTACTTGCTCTTTTTACAAACTATAAAATGCATAAAATCCTAACATCATAGAGAATCTTATCACCTATTATATGTCTATGTTGTAAAAATTTCATTTTTTTGCTCTTTTTCTTCTAATTTCTATAGGTTCACCTAATGCTCTATACATTAGTCACCTTCACAGTTTGCATCTCCTTATTTATATACAACACTAAGGTAAGTAAAGGTATGTGTTTGTCAATTCTATCCTTTCATTTATCTTATTTTATCCTTACTAAAATTTATTCAGCTTCAACAATGTGTGTAGCTATGTTCTTTTCCTAAAGCACCTTCCCATGTCACACCTACATGATAAGTGATGAGATTTGAGTTGGGCATATGTATACACAAAATAATTTTAAATTTAATCAATTATTGATGATTTATATCTTACAAGAAATCATGAGTCTCAATCTCTCTAAGTGTACACATTAAGGGGTGTACTGGGAAAGGCATGGATAGACCATTGGTACTTTACAAGATTGTTTTCACTTTACTACCACTTGCTATCTACACACCCATCTCCTAAAAACATTACACTAAGTTTTACCTCATCTAATAACTCTCTTATAGTCATTTTATTCATTCCTTATCCCTTCCCTAACCTAAAATCCTTTCTAGTAGTTTATGACACACTGTCTAACCCATTGACTTTGTAATTTAATTACAAAAACTCGTTTAGGGTCTAGGTCGGCCCCTGGCTAACATAAATAAGGACCTAATTTGTTTTGTTTAATAACAATACATAGTAAATTGGGATAACCCTATTGGCTAAACATTCAAAAAGGACTAGTGTTAAATTTAGCTATATAAACATATTCATTTCATCATTTATTAAGAAGAGAAGAGAAGAATAAGAAATATATATTATGCATCTCCTTATCTACTATTCTATTTGACGAACATAGATTAGGGTTTCATAATTTTTTTGAAGGTATAGTTATTATCTTATGGAGAAATATTTTGGATGCATTGATAGGTTATGTAGCATAGAATTGATTTATCTTGGTCATCTTGACATACCACAACAACATCTTTCGAAGCACCTTGGCCAAGGGAGAGATTGATGTTCAGTAGGTTCATCTTCAAAGGTGAGTATTATTGTCTTTGTTCCTCCTTTGTAAGAGTAGATATATATGTATTTTTACTTCTCTCCCATGAATTAAGATTCAATATAAATTGATGTGAGTATATGTCTTCTATGCATGTTTACTCTTAATGTTGATTACCCCCACTTTATGCCACAAACTTTGGTGAGCACTAGATTAGACTTTACTTGTTATTAGTTTAGTGAATATGAAAACATAAGACCTAGTTAGGGTTATTGCATAGTTTTGTTTGACTGGAGGCTTTGGAACCTTCCCTAGTGATAATATTGTGGTAAGACATCCCTTGGTTAGGTCTAGTGAATCCATCTTGGTCATTACCTCGAATATCTAATGTATCAACAATCAAAAGTGTAAGTAGGATTTATCTTCTTCAATCTAGGATTGATTTATAGATTAGTTGCATTTCCTTTTACATACAGTAACTACATTTATTATTTAAATGAGATATGTATTTTTCTCATTATTATAATAGAAAGATAGTTATTGATTTAGATCTAGCAGTGTTTCCCAAAATGTTGAACACTTTGATGTTTCATCATTATCCTAAATTAAATCTAACAACTTAAATTTTCATATTATAAAAAATTAACCATGTTTCACACATTGATAAATAAAATTATTGATCCTAAGAGACTTCATACACTTCACATTATTGTGCTATCAACACTAAATTAGATTGAAATAAATTAAGCCATGCCATTATTAATTGTTCCATCTTATTTTTGAAATAAATAAAATTTTTAAATTTATTTTAATAGGTTTAAAATTATATATATTATAATATTAAAGATGTAAAATAATATATTTTGATTTTGACAAATTGCTAAATATAAAAAACTTAATATTTTAAGGAAAAATTATGAAAAAAATATACATAGCCCACACATGGATATTCATTGATTGTTTTGACTATTTGAGAGTGAAAATCAAAAGAAGATTTGACTGTACAAGCTCAATATTAGAATCAGGAAAAAAATAATCTAAGTAGGTCTATCGTAAGTGGATAACAATGAAATGCATTCTAGTCCATTGACCGTAGACTTGTCACAGTTGATTTTAATAGGTTGTTGACAAAAAAAGATAGAAAAATAGAATTCTATAAATGATAGATTAGAGTATATATATAGCAAGCATGATGACTAAAAGTACACAATAATGTAGTGTACTCAAGTTCATTGATAGTGGACTTTGTCACTCCCTTGATAAGCATTTTGAAAAATGTCCCATGTTACTTAGAATGGACAATTGTTGCTATCCTAGACAAATTACATCAACCAAAACCATTTATATATAGTTGAGTGCCTTGGCATCCTTTCTCCTATTCTCCTTCAACACATTCTTTTGTGCTTGGTTTAAGGCATTGAAGGCTGCCATGTCTGCAACCTCATTGTACCCAACTTCAACTAACTCTCATAACTCTTAAGAGTTGAATATTATTTTCATCTTGATTCTCCACACATCATAATTTTTTTCATCAAACATAGGGGGCTACCATGACCCCAGATTTTCTATTGCCATGTCTAAATAGACTCAAAACCTGGGTGATCTAATACCAATTGTTGAAAAATGTTAATATTACTGATGGTTATATAGGCGAAAAATAACCAAATTTGAAAGGCCCATGTGGGCAAAAACTAGACAACACAAGATTGAGATAGGGGAGAGAAAGAATAAAGTAATAAACACACAAATATATTTATATTGACTCTAAAAAAATCCTTATACAAATACATCTATTATTGTTTAAAAATAACTCACAAAATACCCTTAAAAGGGACTTTCCTCAACTATTGTTACTCATTCTCTCTTGCTACAGATTGTGTTCAATTCCCTTCTCTCTCTTCTCACACGTTGTTGTTGTGTTATGCTCCTCTTACTTTGTTGCTACTTTGTTCTATTTTTCTACTCTCTCTCCTTGCTATGGGCTGCTCTGTTTTCCTCTATTCTTTTCCTACAAGCTACTGTTGTATTCTCTACCCTACTTCTGCAAGGAATTAACTCTTATGCTGCTCTTGTATTGAATAAAATATGCCATTCTCTTTTTCTTTGTCTTTTCTAACTACTCACCTACTCCATAGGTTTCCCCCCAAAACAAGTCAAAATAGGGTCCAAAAATCCAATTTGAAAGAGTGCATTTAAGTCCTACAACTATCATACTCCACAAGTGGCTGTAGGAAGTCAAAATAAAATTATTTTATTAAAAAAAATTAAGGAAACTTGGGAAAACTATTCATAGCTTAATTTGGGGATGGTTTTTCTCTAAGACAAACATAAAATTGTTTGCCTTAAAGAGAAGCCATCCTCAAATTAGATTTATGAATATTTTTGCCAAGTTGTCTTGGAAATTCACTAAAAAAATATACAATGAAATTTAAAAAATAGAGGAAATAGAACCAATCCAACCCAACTCATAAAGAGCCTTGTAATTGATAGTTGGAGAAAATACATGTAAAAAAAATCTAGTGGCCAAGAACCATAAAGATAAAAAACACATATTAAATCCATCGCTACCAGTAATTAGTGAAAGAATCTTAAATTTGAACTACTAAATTTAATGTGGACCAGTTTTCAATGGTGTTATAATAGTTGTAACATGTTATATATGAGCATCCCCAAATTTTCTATTGAGAGGGAAGGGTACCATCATTCAATAAGACAATGCGGCCTTTAGAGCTTGCGGTGTTTCCAATTTTCTATTGATAAGGAAAGGTACCCATCATTCAATAAGACAATACGGCTCCTTAGATCTTAGAGGGTTTTAAATTTAAGTAGGCATTAGAAAAATACTCAAGACTCGTCATTGAGCCTTAGCCTTACACCCAATAGAATATAAATATTAAAAATAAATAAAAAAATACAGTTAAAATGATAATTGTTATGTCACTTTCCATTGTGATTGGATTAACATAGTAATCTTTATTCTTAGTCAAAACTTTCTAAAGAATAATTACAATAATTGAATTGAATAATCCAATGAATAATATGTTAAACATATGATAAAGTTTACTATTATTATTATTATTATTATTATTATTATTATTATTATTATTATTATTATTTAATTATAAAAAACCAGTTCAAATAATACAACATGATGAAAACCACTTATCACTAATTAATAAAAAAATAATGGAAAAGATAATAAAACAATTAATCAATATATAATTAATTTAAAATAAGCACAAATAAATAACTCTCAATTTTGAAAAAAAAATATATACTTAAAATATTTGCTATAGCCTTAAATTATTTGATTTAGGTTTGACTTGTTCAAGGGCTTTTTTTAAAAAAGTTTATCATGTCACCCATTAACATCATAAAAGTTCATTGAAATTTTCATTTCCACAAAGTTTGTTTAAATCAAGAGAAGGGCATGTGTATTGAAGGTGGCAGATGAACATTCTTTGTAAATTTTTGATCTTGCATTATTTGCCTGCCCCACCCTGCCTGGAAGAAAGGAAAAAAAAAAAAAAAACAAACAATCCTCATGATTTTAAGGTTACATTATTTAGGAAATCGAGTTAAACAAAGACCAGATAATAATAAGTAATGATTTTATTTCACATACAATCATATTTGAAACAATACATGATATCACATCATTATTAAATTGTATTATTGTAGAGAGTTTGTGTTGTCAATTATGGATTTAAATTATAAATTATTAATGTATTTTTGGTCATTTTTTTTTCGGAGGGGTTATATTTAAAAAAAATGTAAAGTGTAGTATGATATAAGTTTAAATAGTTAATTTAGATAAGGCATTGATTTAGGTATATATATTATATGAGAAATATAGTATAAGTTTGATAAGTATTATTGACAAAGCAAAATGTATGGAAATGCAATAGAAATTTGTAAAAGTAATTTACATTTTTATGTATATTAGTAAGAGAGGAAAGACATTTGTGTGGGTCTTAGATAGGAATCTTCCATAAGAAGAAGAAGTGTTTATCTACAGAATATGAGACAATTAGTAAATATTAGTTACTAATGTGTAGTTTGAAATCTAGAAAAAATGTTTAAAAGTAGATTATATACCTTAGCTTTTATTCCGTATGTTAGCATCTAAAATGAAATTTTATTGTCAATAATAAATTTTCCTTGTTTTGAAAATCTCCATAGCAAGTAGATAGTGCTTGCCAAGTGTTTGTGAGATAGTCAATGTGTGAAATTTGTGTCAATGTAGGGAGGATTATTTTCAATGGTAGCCCTGAAAGAATGCATTCGATAATAGTTTTTTAATAGTTTTAAGATGAAAAATGAGGCAATGGTGATATGCATATGGATTTTATTCATTGCATGAATGACAATTAAGAGTTATGGCATGGATAGGATGCAACAATTAGATTGTGAAACTGTAGTTGTTACAAGCGGGCTAAAATGGCTTTCATAATATACTGGAAATTGTCAACAAACCTTCAACCTAGAAAATTGAAGATTGAAAGTGTTAAAATGTAATATCATGAATTTATTTGTATGTTGAAAGAGCATATGCATATTAGGAATTTGAGTATTAGTCATATGATGTAACATACCTTTGTTGTTGTCTGTAACAATGCAATAAAGTAGAAGAGCATCCTCAAATGCCAACAGCTTTGGACAATGCCATGTGGAATCATCCCTGATTAATTTAGATACTCTGAAGATCCACTTGAGCCATGAATATTATAGTCATAGATTCAACATTTATTTACCACATGATAACAATCAGTAGGAGCTATGGTTGATGGAAAATCAAAAAACTAGTTTAAGTGTTGGGATGTTACTGACCTCAGATATCTTTCCACATGGCACAATCTCATGAGGTTTTCATGATAGAGAAGAAATAAAAATAACTATCCCAGGACCTCAAGTCTCCAATATCATGCCATGTGGTGTGATTGTAGAGAGTTGGAGCCCTGGGAAGCAAAAGACTAAAGCTAAAGTGTTCCAAAGCCCAAAATCCCAAGATGTTACCACATGGAAACATCATGGGGAATCAAGCTCATGGAAGAAAGTAGATAGAGGGAATGGTCTAAAATAACCCAAAGGTTCAATTCCCTAAGATAATGCTATGTGGCATGATCTCAGCTACTTAGACCCACGAAGGAAGTTAGACAACCTAAATATCCATGAAAGCCCTAAAGGTTTGAGATGATGCCACATGGCATCATCCTAGGAGTTAATAGTTTTACAAGATATAAATATATCTAAGATCTTGAATGCCTGAGATCACACCATGTGACATGATCTCAGGGAAATAAGGAGTGGAGCATTTGGCATAAAATTATATAAAGTTTTGAAGACCCAAAAACCTATGATGATGCCACATGGCATCATCTGGGGGATCAATAGTTCAAAAGGCTTAACAAAGTAGTACAGGATCAATATGTAGTGACTTTTAGCCTTGAGTCCCCAAGATCATGTCATTTGGCATGATCTTGTAGACTCAGGGTTCCTATGAGCTCACAATGGTTTGACTGTTCTGCTCATCTAACCCAGAGTCATCGCCATGTGACATAATCACCATGAGGCATAATCTTAGGGTTTGGAGGATGTTGTTATGGTTAACACTAGATACACTCCAACCTCCTGAGATGTTACCATGTGTTACTGTCTCCACATAGCATAATGATAGGCCCTATAAGTTCATTCAAAATTGTCACATTTCATAACTACCACATGGAAAAATGCTTTAAATGTTCCCATGTTCAAATCCCATGAGTTTTTTATGGCATCATCTTAGGCACTCAAAGGACTTGACTAGAATGGGCACTTGTAAAAGCCCTAGAGCTTCGAGACGCTGACACATGGTAGCATCTCTGACACTCAGGCACCTTGAGGGGACTAACCACTCACATAAATCCTAGAGCCCTGAGATACTACCACATGGAAGTATCCCATGCACTCAGGGGTTCAGAGGGGAGTGGGCACTTGCATAAGCTTGAAATACCCAATATATTTCAATATTGCATCATCTTGATCACTAGGGGGTTTGAGGGGACCAATCACTTGTGGAAGCCTCGAAGCTCTAAGATGCTACCATGTGGCAACATACTAGGCACTCAAGGGCGCGGAGGGGATTGGGTACTTGTAGAATCCCCAAGGCTCCGATATGATGTCATGTGGTAACATCTCAGGAAGTCATGGGCCCAAAGAGATGTTTCCATATGGTTACATCCTAGTCACTCGGGGGTTGGAGGGGATTGGGTACTCACAAAAGATTTGAAACATTGAGATGCTACCACATGGAAACATCTTGGGCACTTAGGGGATGAGAGGGGACTAGGCACTCATAGAAGCATCGGAGCCCTAGTATGTTACCACGTGGTAGCATCTTGGGTAGTCAAGGGCCTGGAGGTCTTTGTGAAAATAAATTGATCTTCATAGATCCATGCCCCCGAGATGTTACCATGTGGCATAATCTTGGGGTTCTAGAGGCTATAAAACATGGCCTTGTATTTTATTTTAAAGATCATGCCATGTGGCACTATCACAACCTTGTACCTCTATTGTCAATAGGATTTCATGGATGTGGAGCCTTTGAAACTATTTTGAACTTGTACTTCTACTATGGAAAGCAATCATTTTCAAAATAAAAAATCAGCACTATGCAAATAATTGCAAACGTCTTTTGTAATATATACATATTGAAACATGTACATCAAATTCATACTACTCTTAAAAATTTGTATATGGCTAACATCATCAATCCAAAAATTACTACAATATGTTCTATTTCATTTAATTGTCATTGCACAACTGCACTGATTTTTATAGAATATTGTTAAATAACGCCCAAAAGAATATGCCAACATTTATGTCCAAACTTTTTAAAAAAAAATTATAATATTATTTTAATATGTATTTCAAGTTCTTTGATTAACTGATAGATAAACAAGTAATCAAAAAGTGATTCACATACTCTCTTACATTAACAAGGGCTAATAATACAAATATTATTTCATTAGTATAATATCATTTGTCATCAATTAATCTAAAACTAAAATCTTAAAATTGATATATTTATCATGTTTCAAATAATTATATTTGATGCTATTAATGATTTTTAAAATATTTTTAATAATATAAATAAATAAATAAAATAAATGATAAATTATAAAGAAATATATAATATTATTTAGATATGTATCCATAAAATAATAATAAAAAATAATAACCATTCAAAATTTGTGGTCTTGATGATTAATACTTTGAGTTGGACCATGCCAATGTGTCTCTAATGCTTAAATGCACTATATTTTATAATTGATAAGCATATTTTGCCTTTACATGTTAGAAAGAAGTTTTGTATTTGTGGAGGAAATAGTTGTTTAATTGAATAATTTCATTGAAAAATGTCGTGGGGTGATCTATGGAGGCTATAATGCATGTACCATTTGTATTATTCAAATTAAATATTTGAGGAATTTAAACATTAATATCCATGTTTGAGGCCATACACGTCACTTTTATGATTTAAAATTCAAGTTATTAGTTTTGAAGGGATACTTAAGTTTTTAGTATGTGTTAACTTTCGATTAAACTTTGTTTTTTAAATCAATTAGAAATTATTGTTTTTTGTGTATGAAAAAATTTGCAATTTTACAAAAGTCAAGTTATGCATTTTTTAACAAAAATCATGAAAAAAAACATTTATCTATATTGTGATTGGTCCAAATTCTTTACATATTATTTAGGGAAGGAGTGCTAACATTATCAACAATAACTAGAATTAATGCATTGTCCTTTGATTTTTATATGGAAACTAAAAAATTGATTTTTATGTGGAAACTAAAAAAGCTCACTGCTCAAAACATTAATTGTCTTATTTATTGTAATTTCCATGTGGAGGGGAAAATTTATTTCAGTTACTTTTTTTCTTCCCTACGAAATGCACTTGCACGATTCTGTCCCTAACATCCAATCGGAAAGAATGTTGGGTAATCAAATTTATGTAAGCACCATAATCATTTATATTGGAATTGCATTATTTGCAAAAAATGGAAAGCAGAGATAAAAATTGAGGGAAATAAGATGTGAAAATGTGTTTAGGTTTATAACACAGAGGACTCATTTTATAATTCTTCACAAAAAAAATTGGCTTTGCAAGTATATTATGCATTTATAACACAGAGGACTCATTTTATAATTCTACGCAAAATCAATTTGGTTTTGCAAGTATTTTATGTAGATTACATAATATGATGTTATATCCATCAAAATTTAGGGTTTATAAGTAATATTTGGTGCATATTTTTGGTATTATTTTCAGGGTTTGTGAGAGGCACTTTGTTTACTAAATGAGTAGATGTTAAATATTAAATGAGCATACTCAGAATATGTACATTTCTTTTTGTTATTGGTAGGTATTTATGGAGTGGTCGCCTTGTTCTGAACATGTACAAAGCTTTGGATTACCTACTAAACATTTTTTTCAATTTAATTTTTATTTGATTTGATTTAGAAAGCTATGAAATCTATGTCCATTACTGGTTGGTAAAGACCTACTTTTGATACTCTTGTAATGCAAGTTCACCTTATAAATAGATTGTAATAGTTTTGAGGCTTACAGTTATGGTGATAATAATTTGAGTTGTGCCACTGATGTTTGACTTTGGAGTAGGGTTTAAATGGAGGGCGTATTTAATAGGGCCCAAAACAAACCAAGTATCTCACGATATGGGGTGAGTAAGTCAAATTATATTTTACAATTAATTTAATTTGAGCTGAGGCAAAACATTGGATAAATTCTCTTTATAATATTATATTAAAAAAATAAAAAATCTTCAACAATTTATGAGGGTAGAAGTTTAAATTGTAGGAATTATTTTAAACTGTGACTAGAGGGTTTTTGGGTAACACTGTGTGTATAATAATTTTAATTATATCAAAATTATGTGAATAGTTTTATCTAAATATAATTTCTCTCTTATGAATTGTGAAAATATTACAAATGATATGATGGACGGGTTAGATATTTTTGAGCATAAAATGAAAATATTTTTTTATCTTAAAATATAAAAAATTAAATATGTTTTTCTTATAAAATAATATAAAGTGAAGATGTCTTTTACCTTAGAGTATTTTAAATTTAATTGTTAAATATTTTTTTGATAAAATTATGTCATATTTTTTAAATTATTATTTTTTTCATTGTAATGATGGTTCATGAAATATGAATAAAATATTTGATACAATTTTATTCAAAAATCTTTAACAATTTAATTTATGAATTATAAAAATACTTTTTTTAATCATAAACAGAATCAAAATCTTTTATAAAAAAAATTTATTAAAAAAAATATTTTTCAAATATATTTATAATTAATCTTATTCTTTTTAATTTATATAGTTTCATTTAAATCATTTCACATTTATATATTTTAAATTTTATTTATCTTTGAAACTATTACGGTAGTATTCTTCATAGTTTATAATGAATTACTATAACTTATAAATTTTATTATTATTTTTTAAAGTATATTCCATCCAATGAAGTATTTGAAACTCCAACTCAAATGATTTGTAAGTGATATTTGTATATTTCACAAGTTTCATTGTACTTCTTAAATTATTAAAAAAACTAGTATAAAATACAAAATGAAGTAATAAGATCGGGACTGAAAATGATAAATGGGAATTTTTTATTCAAAATCCATTTAATATACTTTTGATTTGACCTTTGCACTAAATGTTTTAAATATTGGTGACAGCTTTATCCTGGCCTCTTAAAAGATTAGCCAAATATTTTAAATGTTTTAGATACTGTAATTGTCGTGTGGATGTGAAAATTTATTTCAATTTTTTTCCCTTCTATGTTGAAAACATTTGCAATATTTTGTCCCTAACGTCCAACCGGTGAGCATGCCAAAAAATCAAATTTATATGTGGTAAGTACGGCCCAATAAGCACTGTTGTCATTTCTCGTAGAATTTTATTATTTGAAGAAAATGAAAAGCCAAGAAAAATTATTTTAATAGGTCAATCAAAGGTTGATTAAGTAAAAATCTTTTTCCATCTCTATATTAAGTTAAAAATGTGCTTTGCTTTCAAAAAATCTCTTTTAAATTCAAAAATTTTGAATGTGGTATGTATTTCATTATTGACTTCATTTCTAAATCTTTTAGGTTCTTGATTAAAGATAAGCTATCTTATCATGAACAAATACTTTTACAGAGGTAGTTTTTACAAATGATTTGTATGTTTTGTAAGAGGATTTATGATTGTTATTGTCATGTCCCCTTTTTCGTGGACATTGACAGACTTGATGGTTAGCCTATTATACGACCTTCGCAGGCTAATAGGATGGATAGAGGGTCATAATGGAGCTTGGCTTGACTTTGATTCACAGGATTTCTACATTTGGTTTTCATTCAGGTTATTTTAGACACATTGGACCTGAGCTCCTACTTTTTAGGGATATTTGACATGCAGCGGAGCGCCTTTATTTTGGTATGGTCATGTGCGGAATCACTCCCTGATTCACTTGCTTCGATCGGTTTGAGGATCCGACGTATATTGAGGGAGATATTAATATTTGATTGATTTAATCAAATATTAATTATTTGGTCTAATTAATAATTAATAATTAATTATTAATTATTAATTATTTGGTCTAATTTTAAATTAGAAAAACCCTAATGCTAATTTAAGAAACCCTAATTAGGGAAAGCATATCTTTTGAGGGTATAAGGGTTTCACATGGAGGCCATTATTGATTATGTATGCTATTGATTATTGAAAATTGAAGAAATTCTTCTGTGAAGACTGAGCCAAGGGTTCCAGGATTCTATTGCAGTGGAGAACGTTCCCTCTTCATTGTGTGTGATTTAGAGGCTGTGAGATATCAGCTGATTTATTGCCAAATTGAGAGATAACTTCATCCAGAAGTTATCACAGAGATACAGATATGAGAGATAGCTTCATCCAGAAGTTATCACAGAATTCCAGGGTTGAGAGATAACTTCACTCAGAAGTTATCACAGTATTACAGGTATTTATTTTATTAGTTTTGATTCAATAAATTATACAGATAGAAATATTCTGTATTAGAATAGTATATCTTCAGATCAGGGTGTTCAGTAATCAGGGGTTAAGAACAGACAGGGTGGCGGCCGTACTAAATCCGTATAGGTCCGTTCAGATCAGCTCAGGCACCGACCTCGGTAGATAGAGGGCTACAGTGACCGACATCGGCAAAAAGCCGACCGACAGGGACCGACGTCGGTGATATATCGACAGACGACGGCGTCTGTGTGTCGACACAGAAAGGCCGAGACCTTCCAGAATCCAGTTTTCACTTCCAGTTTTGCTAAGCCAGAGTTTTTAAGACTGTATTTCATTCTTATATGCATAAGGAAGGACTGCAATTGTAATAGTTTAGAAGGACATCTTTTGTAATCATCTGAATGAATGATAAGATCTGTAATTTGAGAGATAACTTCACACAGAAGTTATTACAGATATTCCAAGTATTTCTTTATTCTTGTTTTGATTCAATAAATTATACAGCTAGAGATCGTCTGTGCTAGAAACGTATATTTCAGATCAGGGGTTGAAAACAGGGAAGTTGTGCTTAATTGGCGGCCGTACAAGTCCGTACAGGTCCGTACTGATCAGTGCAGGAACCGACCTTGGCCAAAATTCCTGCCACCCTATTGGGCACATCAGAACTAATGTCTTGCCATCCTGTTGGGTAGTTCCAGGTTCAATTCGATTATCAGTATGGCTCTAAGAGGGGTCAAAGATTTGGAAGAGAGCATGCACAATGCAAAGAAGAAATTAGATCATCCATTTCAGCAAGCAGATGACACTCTAAAAATTTTGGAGGAGTTGGACACTTATTTAGGCAAGGTTGAGCATTCAAATACTTATGAGATGCAAACATCGTTATTTCCAGCGTTTGATTCGTTGGTGAAGCCCCGATTATTGAGACATCATGATGAGGTGGTAAGACTTGCAGCTCTCTCTTGCATTAGTGAAATGATGAGGATCATAGCTGGCTTTGATTTTCATGATGATCAGATTATGAGAGAGGTACTTTATGCCATGGTAAAAAGCTTCGAAAAGTTGGATAACATGAGAGACCCTCATTTCTCAAAGAGGGCAAGATTACTTGAAACATTTGCAAGGTATGGGTTTGAAAACATTATGATGTTAGTAGGTTGTATTGGTGAAATTCGCATGATGTTTAAAATATTTTGGAATATTTTAGATGAGTTTCATTCTAGCAATATATTGGCATCAATGCACTCTATTATGTTCACAATCTTGTTTGAGGAGGAGGATAAAGCTTCTAAACTTTTGGCAGAAGATTTATGGTATGTCTGGACAAAAGGGAGAAATGTCTCACCTAGGGCTTGTATGTGGTTAAAGAATTTAATTAATAGGCCCAAGGATCGTAGTGCTTTCCCTATGACATGCAGCCACTTGCATGATGAGTTAGACAGTCATGTTGATCTAGTACAGGGAGATATTAACACATCTACAGGTAATGATTTATCTGCATTATCTTCACAGGTAGGAGTAGTTGAGGATGTTGTGGATGAGCTTTGTCTTAAGGTGAGTTTAACTCAGGAGTTAGACAGTGAGGATGAGTCTGATGCTTGCATTCAGAGTGTGGAGGTGTACTCAGATGTTAGTACACTTAGTGTGGGTGATGAGTATGTTTCTATAGCTGCTTATGAGGAGCATGTGGTTGAGGCTCACACACATATTCAGGACTTGGGAGTACCTGATTCTGAGGAGTTTGGGATACCAGTGGAGTCGAGTCTCCAGATTGATTCTTCTCACACATTTGACAGTATGGTACAGTTGGTTGTGCCACTGTTACAGAGGGATCAGTTATGGGATGGATTAACACCATCTTTTGTAGATGGAATTTCCAGTTGCCAATTACACAGCCTACAGTATCGACACATCCAGGGTAGTTGTGATTTCAAAGATTGGTTGAGTTGTGTTCGCCAATTTGATTATG
Source organism: Torreya grandis (assembly GCA_037957365.1). Lineage (NCBI taxonomy): Eukaryota > Viridiplantae > Streptophyta > Pinopsida > Cupressales > Taxaceae > Torreya > Torreya grandis. Next base: position 2,993,517 of record JARHVA010000325.1, on the reverse strand, counting down.
GGTTCCTCTTTGTTTTACTTTTGATGATATTGCAGGTACTCACATTGATTCACAGCAGTGCAGAGCATAACTACATTTGGGATCCAGGTGGATCGAGTAGTTCATTGTTTCGAGATTGCTTGGGGACAAGCAATTTCTAGAGGGGCGGATTGTCATGTCCCCTTTTTTGTGGACATTGACAGACTTGATGGTTAGCTTATTATACGACCTTCGTAGGCTAATAGGATGGATAGAGGGTCATAATGGAGCTTGGCTTGACTTTGATTCACAGGATTTCTACATTTGGTTTTCATTCAGGTTATTTCAGACACATTGGACCTGAGCTCCTACTTTTTAGGGATATTTGACATGCAGCGGAGCACCTTTATTTTGGTATGGTCATGTGCGGAATCACTCCCTGATTCACCTGCTTCGATCGGTTTGAGGATCCGATGTATATTGAGGGAGATATTAATATTTGATTGATTTAATCAAATATTAATTATTTGGTCTAATTAATAATTAATTATTAATTATTAATTATTTGGTCTAATTTTAAATTAGAAAAACCCTAATGCTAATTTAAGAAACCCTAATTAGGGCAAGCATATCTTTTGAGGGTATAAGGGTTTCACATGGAGGCCATTATTGATTATGTATGCTATTGATTATTGATATTGATTTGGAGAATTTCTTCTGTGAAGACTGAGCCTAGGGTTCAAGGATTCCATTTGCATTGGAGAACGTTCCCTCTTCAGTGTGTGCAATTAAGAGGCTGTGGAATATCCGCTGATCTATTGCCAAAGTGTGATGAGATAGATAGCTTCATCCAGAAGTTATCACAGAATTTCAGGTTTGAGAGATAACTTCACACAAAAGTTATTATAGATATTCCAGGTATTTCTTTATTCTTGTTTTGATTCAATAAATTATACAGCTAGAGATCGTCTGTGTTAGAAACGTATATTTCAGATCAGGGGTTGAAAACAGGGAAGTTGTGCTTAATTGGCGGCCATACAAGTCCGTACAGGTCCGTACTGATCAGCGCAGGAACCGACCTCGGCAGACAGAGGGTTTTCAGTGACCGACATCGGTTGACCGAAGACCGACGCCGGCAGAAAGCCGACCGACAGAGACCGACGTCGGCGAGATATCGACCGACGACGGCGACTGTGTGTCGACACAGAAGGGCCGAGACCTTCCGGAATTCAATTTTCACTTCCAGTTTTGATAAGCTAGGGTTTTTAAGACTGTATTTCATATTTATATGCATGAGAAAGGACTGCAATTGTAATAGTTTAAAAGGACTAGTGATAAGATTTGTAATTTGCTATTCAGAGACTATATTATTGTGATCATTCTGAATTTATTCAACCGAAGTTATATCTTGTTCAAAGTTTTTTGTGTTGCTATATTTCCTATTTTGGAGGGGATATTACAGTTATTGACAAGTATTTTTACTGAATGCATCGGTTGTTCCTTGTAAGGATTAATAAATAATTGCTTTCAACTTCACACATTTATCCTCCCATGTTAAATTTTTCACAGTTCATTAATATTTTGCGCGCTTAAAGAAAAAAGGAAAATAATAAACATGCCTCGGGGGTATCTAGGTTTCTTAAAGCAAAGTTCAGATTTTAAACCCTTTTCCATATCTCTACCCTCAACTTCTATTTAGATAGAAGAAAATAGCATGTGAAGCGCGAGTTATACCAGGTTGGAGAAATCACTCATTGATCATGGCTTCATACAGTTTTATCATTTGTGTGTTTTCTTTAACTTAGAGGACATTTCATTGTTATTCCCCATTGGTAATGTAATGTGCTTAATGACATCCACTTGTATCATAAACTAGAAATGTAATTTGTTGTAATATATACTCCTTTATATCATAGATGAGAATTGATTTATCATGTCAGAAATTATAACTTTGCACAAATACCTACTATAATTGCGTTAATTTCGGCCATATTTTTACTTGAATCTTCTTACTAGGTGCATAAATACCTAGTGTAATTACATTGATTTCGGCCATATTTTTACTTAAATCTTCTTACTAGATTTATACAAAATCTACAAGCTCCCGCAAGGACATGGCGCATGATGCCCTTGTTTTAATAGTCATAAGGGTAGGGCTTCATAAGTATATACACATGTAATAAAGCTCGAACAATGGACATAAATTAATTTCGCATGATATAGTTTACGATTTTATTGATCATATTTCTATTTCAACGTATGATGTCTATTTATTAGCTATCTTTTTTTTGGTATTCTATGATTAATTTTAAATATATTTTTATAATTTTAAAATTAGATACATTTAAATTTATAATAAATATAATAAAATACGTTTTTTACAAAAATCAAATTTTTAAAATTTATTTTAAGTTTTAGAAAAAATTTATATTTTTATTATAATATACATTTCAAATAATTTAATTGATTTAATAATTTTTAATAATTATAAATAAAATAAAAACTAATAATAATATTTCAATTAATAATAATTTTTAAAAAAATAATATATTATAAAATCTTAATTAATAAGGGAGAATCAACTCATATAAATTACCATTACTATCTTTCCTCTTATAATTATACATTTTGAAGTGTAGACTTGCTGCATACCCTGCCCATCAATTACTACTCTTTTAACATTTTTATTTTTTAAAATATTAAAAATAATAATTACAAATTATATAACTAACATTTCTATAACTATAATTATTGATCCTCACTTTTTTTTTAAAAAAAAAAATCTAAATGTTAGAAATATAAATTATTCAGAGTTATGAAATGGTTAGTATTATAAATGTTAGAAATATAAATTATTCGAGTTATGAAATGGTTAGTACTATTAAATTCTGGTAGTATATATTTTATTTTTTTAAGTCGTATAATTTTAAGGTGAGGGATGCGTTGAAGAGATAGATTCAAACAATATAAATTTTAATTTATCATATATTATAAATTTTAAAGAATCGTTGATGTATTTTTCAAGATGGATTATTTTTTATATAATTAATAAAGATTTAAAAATGAAAATAAATTTAAAATAATATTTAAGAATAAATATTTTAAAAAATATATTAAAAATTACATAATATTTTCTAATATTATTGTAAAAAATATTTTCAATTAAAAATTTCCTCTTAAAAATTTATTAAACATTTTTTAGTATATATATATAATATTCTCACAAAATAATTAAAATCTCAAATTAAACATATCTATTTTACCATTATATCTCAACAAACTTTTACAACATTGTACCTTAATCAGGTTTCATGTGTATTTTAATGTAATTTTGAATAAAAATATAAACTGAGATTGGCATTATTGTAACTTAAGCTACAAAGCTAAGAGTCAATATAGATGAATTGCTTGTAAAAAAATAATTATTTTTTATAAAAAATTATTGGTTATATATAAACACAATTTTTATTTATAATAATATGATGAAAAATAAAATGAAAAAAATTAAAAAATTAAATTAAAAAAATGATAATTTTTTCAAAAAGAAGAATACAAATTTGGATCGGAAAAGTAATAATTTTTCCATAACAAAATGTGAAAAGCCTAGAAATAAAAATGTCAAAATCAATGACAATGTGAAAAGCCTAGAAATAAAAATGTCATCAATGACAATACTGCATTCTTAAGCAGTCTGTGAGTACACTTGCAAAGACCTTCATTACCTAATATGTAGCCGCACAGGGATCATACAGTTTACATTAATATTTTAATTACAAAGTTATAAGACCACTTAATTTACAATTATTATTATAACATTAAAGTAAACGCTGTTGTAAATGTCTACCCTTACATCATGCTGGTATTTCACAGATGAAACCCTGTATACATGAGTAAGTACTGTCAAGCCTCTTTCGATGTGATATACAAAACTGAGTTGCATTTAGCCAGAAGCCCCTTGAACCAATCTGGTGCAATTTTCAACAAAATTGCTGCAATTGAATGTCAACATTTCTGAAAATATACAGAACTAACAAGCTTTCCACAGTCCTCACGGGACACTGGAGGATTAAGCAAGATCAGGCATGAAGCAGTGGTTTCCTGAACTCGAACAGGCAAAACCTTCCACCCGCACAGGGATTTTCTCCAAATGATGATGGTATATCACTTCAATCAAACTTTACATTATGAATAAGTGAATTGTGAGTGTGAAAAGGAGGCGAGCCAAAACAAAAATATGGAAGAGATCCGTTAGCATCTCCATATGCACTCTGTAGCATAATTAACTAAAAAGTTATTAGCTTAAATGCATGCAAAATACACACCCTAAAAGCATCCAGGAAATTGTCAAGAAGATGTGCACAAAATCATAAAACTTCAAAACACGAAAAGAATTGCTTTACTTACCTTAGTTTTTTTCCTAGAATCTAACCACCTTCTTCCCCTTCATCTTGTACTGTTGAGTTTCTGCAAGCAATATTATTTAGGTTAGAAACTGCCCACCACACCTATTCCTAATATTCTAATAGGCCTCGTCTCACCTGAGGAGACATAAGATTTTCTGAATCTCAAATATATTCAAGACAATAGAGAATCACTTAGCGTTTGTAAACCTCCAAGGAAATTGGGGATGGCCCCTTTAACGCAGTCTTTTTAATAGATTAGGCTACCTTAGAGACATCCATCACCAGATTAGACTTATAAATATTTTTCCCGGTTTACCAAGGCTAAGTGAATCTCTATTGTCTTGAATATCTTTGAAATTCAGAAAATCTTCTGTCTCCTCAGATGAGATGAGCCCTATTAGAATATTAGGAATAGGTGTGGTGGGCAGTTTCTAGTACCTGCAATTGATAGGTGAGGAATAGCCTTGAAAAACAGATCCACCCTCTATATTTGTTGCTATGGTCGACTGAGAACAATCCAAACATAAGAATTACCATCAGCAGCAAGTCCAACAATATAATTAGAAATAATAATTGTAAGAAACGCATACAAGAACAGTTATGCTACTAAAGAACTCCATTTGGAAAGCCAAACCAACCCGTAAAGAGCGAAACAGATGGCCAACTATGGCAGAGCCCTGCAATTGATTGTTGGAGAAAACAAGGACCTCCCCCTTCTAAATAGGCAACAAAAGAAGAGAAATCTCATGGCCAAGAACTACGAAAGGGCGCAAAAACATATTTAATCCAACACTATCAGTAATTAGTGAAAGAATCTTAAATTTGAACTACTAAATTTATTGTTATAGAAAGGTGTCAATATTTAATCGTCCCCAAACAGTACCCTCATTCACCCTTGCGCCTAAATGAATATTTGGAAGTGTGTTGAATTTTTCTTGGCCACAAATCTCTCTCTAAGGACCACAGAAGAAGAAAGATGCGCTTTGATTTAAAAATCTGATTGTATGCAGCAGAATATTCGGCTGTGAATCTGTACAAATTTCTATTTTCTTTTGGACTATGTTAGGTCGCTTTTATTCATCAAGTAGATAAGAACGTGATATGCTTGGTATACGAAAAGAGTTTAAAACTCTTTTTTTAAAAGAAACTATTTCAATGGTACAGCTTGATGAAAGCCATTTATTATTAATCAATAGAAATAAATAACATAAAATATAATAAAATAATTATTTAATATATAATATATTTAAAATAAACATACATTATTATATTTCAATTTGTTAAAATAAATATATTTAAAATAATTGTTATAATTTTAAATTATATGATTTAGGTTTGGTTTTCTTTTTAAAAGTTTGTTTTATTTAATAATTAGCATTTTCATGTAAAGAAATTTATTCAATTGAAATTGCCCTTCTTGTTTCTCCCGATTCTTACAAGAAGTGTTGAGTTTGACAAGAAGTGTTGGACAGAGATGGTCTGGAGGAATAAAAAGGAAAGCTTCAATAATGGATGCCTTTTCAAAAAATATCTCCCATAAGGTGGGTTGCAGTGCAAGAAAAGTTTTGAAACCTTGGTTGCAATTGTAGAGGGAGTGTTGTTATCTAAAGTCGAATTGGTAAAAGCTTCACTGAAGACTGTCTATTTTTAGCCAAGGCAAGGGTTTTATGTTGTCTATTTGTGTAAGGGGTCTATCTCTTGGCAAGTTGAGGAATTAATGTCTAATTTTTGTTTGGTACCATGTTGGCCACTAGTGGAGGCATCTCTATAGAGCTTGAATGTTTTATCCTTCTCTCCATTATTCATGAGGTACTCTCTAGTCTCACAGAGGATTTGGTAATGACATAGAATAAAATCAAATATCAAATTGACCAACACCACATAGAAAGATATTTTGAAGCAGAATATTAGGCTTTTGTGAAATTATATCCATATAAAAAAATGTCCTTGATTCAAAAAAAGAAGATACCAAGATTTCACTTAAATATTATGGACCTAATCAGGGCTTGTAAAAGATTAGAAGTGTAGCATACAAAACTGTAGTTGCCTCATTCAACAAAAATAGATCAAGTATTTCATACTTCTTGCTTAAAGGTCATTGGACACATAGTTTCAACCTCGATAGAGTTTTATAGCTTGATGATGAGGGAAGAATAATTTTGTAACCTAAGGAAATACTTCAAACATGGATAAAGTAATTGTTGATGAGGATGATTATAGAGTATCTGATCAAGTAGAATAATCTGGCCAATGAGGATGTGACATGGGATGATGAAGCATTCTTGTAGAAGCCCCCAAATATCATTAAAATTAAGGACACTATTGATTTAAAATGGAGGGACATGCTACACCCTTATATATTAGTGTGTATTAGGATATATGTGGTTGAATTGTGGCTAACATAATAATTTACTCATTCATATAATATTTTTTTGATCTTCATGTTGGTATTAGTGTCAACCTATGAACTATCCATAGCCTTTATATAATATATAAGAAGTAGTGGTTAGTATTATATCATCATATTATGAATTATGTGGGTAAGTGAACTAACTTGGGGGACAAAAAAGGGCCTACCCGTGGACATGATTTTTTTAAAATTTCAAAAATGTGAACTTTTGCAGATAATTAGAGATAGCTACACTCAAAATTTGAAGATGATATAAAAACATGAATTGTATCATTTTGAGTCTAGTTCCAAAAAAAAAATTTTTTTTGCAAAATGGTTAAGTATAAATAGGTCAAACATCTAAAATTTGAAGAGGAACTCCTTATTTTTTAAGAAAATTTGAATTGTACTATTCCATACGACCCATCATTTTTTGAGCATCATTTAATATTGTTAGAAACCCTTTGGTGAATATTTAGAATAGATATTCTAGTGTGTTATGAACTTTTTTTAATATTTTTTGGTGTGTGTGTGTGTATATATATATATATATATATATATATATATATATATATATATATATATATATATATATATATATATATATATATTATAAATTTTGCAATTAAGTGTGTCCTGAAAACTAACCGAAAAATAGATAGCTATCTGTGCAACACACCCTAACTACTTTAGAAAAAATAAAAATTGATTTTTTTTTTATAATGTGTGTAGAATTAGGCCTCGTTTGTTACCATATAATTTGTTTTTCATTTGGATCAATAAAAAATAAATTAGATAAACATGAATAGGCATGTATGGGTGAGGCATGTGGTGGCCTAAAATAGGTGTTGTTAGAAATAAATATAGTTTGAACCCTTAAAATAGCCCAAAAATTATAAAAATCATACATTTAGAAAGAGGACAACGTGCTCATCATAATGGTAATATTTTTTTTAAATTTTGATGTTGAAATCCATAGTGTATTTGATGATTGAAGTTTAAATTTCTTAGTTTTTCCTAAAACTCTTGGTTTCGATTGTAGATGTATAGTCCCAAGCCTTTGGCTTGGAAATCCAAGCCATTTTTGAGCCTAAAGGCTTAGTTTTTAATTTAAATTCAAATAACATGTACTTATTATTATAAATTCAAATAATGCATATGCATTATATAATATGTATGTGTTGTATAGTATATTATACAATGCATATGCATTATATAATGTGTACACATTGTTTTATTATAATTTCAAAACCAACACCACGAGCATTTGGGATTTACACATGAATCCATCTTTGTCCATAGGCTTATATTTAATACTCTAAATGTTAAGTATAAGTTTACATTTATATTATTTACTGCTTTAAATTTATTTTATTAAATATAATAAATTAGGGTCACTCAACATCTAATAGAGTTGGTCTCATAGTTGCATGCCTTATGATGTGGAAAATAGTTTTTTAGAATCCAATCAGATCAGTACATAGGCATTTTTAGGGTCTAAGTATTAAACTTAGGGATTTCAGGGCTTAACTTTTGCAATTGATATATATTTTTGGTAAACATATAGTCATTTTTTTCGGTTTTTATGCCTTTTGAATTGATTCCTAGCATTTCTAGGAGTCTTAGGTTTGTTAAAATTAAAGTTTGAAAACTACTCACATTGAAATTGATGCAAAGTGGTGTGATTGGGGTAGCATAAGTCACATTAATGACCTACACACATCAAACAACCATTTTGTGTTCATTTCACTTCTTCATCATCCTTACCTTATCCTTCATCACTTCCTACTCATGTCTCATCACCCCTAATAACTCTCTCATCATTCTTCATTGTCCTTAATCACTACCTCATAGACTAGGTCACTATCCCTAATCATCTCTAATCACTCCCTTATCATCCATAATCACTCCTCCATTGACCCTCATTATCCCTTATCATCCCTAATCACTCCCTCCCCATCCTTCATCATCCCTAATAACTCTTTCCTCATCCCTCATTATACCTAATCACTTCCTCATCTCTATTTACTCCCTCTTCATCCCTAATCACTCCTTCATTGACCTTATTTGTCTCTCATCATCTCTAATCACTTGGGCTTATCATCCTTAATCACTCCATCATTGATTATCACCTTCCTTAATCATCTCTAATCACTCACTTCTCATCCATCATAATACCTAATCAATCTTTCTTCATCCCTCATCATCACTAATCACTCCCTCATTAACCTCACCATCCCTCACCATCATTTATCACTCTATCATTGACCCTCACCATCCCTAATCACTCTTTCATCATCTTGCATAAGTATATAATCTAAAGATATATTTCATTCTAGGCATATGTTGTTTAATCCATTATAATAGAAGTTAACTCTTTTCTAGGACTTCTGTTGTCAATACCCATTTTTGATAGTCAATTTTATTACTGAATGAATTGGATGATCTTCCAAATTTATAATCAAGTAACATAATTATTAACACAAAATAGAGTCTAAATTTTAGTTCATTGAATTATATTTGTTGTGCAGCTGACTAAATGAAATTTTATTCGGTTCCACCTTTGGTAGTTTGGTTTAAAAGATAAAAATTCAACACAAATATCTTGTATAATTTTCTAATTTTGAGAAGATTTGAATCAGATGAAAAGTTATTTAGTGTTTCTCATTCCTCTATAACTTTAATATTGGTTAGGTTCACACATGCACTCCTTGTGTGTGTAATGTGTCCTAAATATTTTATCTCTTGCATGAAAAATGAACATTTATTCATGTTATCACAAAAATATGTTTCTGTAAAATGTGAAACACTAGTTCAACATGGTGTAGATGTTCATCCCATGTTTTCTAAAGATTAATATGTCATCAAGGTAGATTAAAAAAATGGCATAGGTAAAGGGCATAAGGATGTCCTTCAACATCTTGAAATGAATGAATTCGTTATATGAGTTAACCTAAAAGGCATAATCAGTTAGTCAATCAATCCTTCCTTTGTTTTTAAGACTATATTTCAAATGTTTAAAGGTTTAACATGAATATGATGATACCCAAACTTAAGATCAATTTTGGAAAAGACTTCTACACCATGGATATGGTATAAAAATGCCTTAATATTTAAATGAGGATAATAGTTCTTCACGTTAATCCTGTTAAGATTTTTTTAATTGATTTACAACTTTGGCAAAAACATAAATGGGTTTTTTCAAGGCAATGATTTGGGCATGATGTGTCCATTATCCATGATTTCATGGATCTACCACTTGATCTATTCATTCTATAAAAATGATATGTTGTATAAATATATTTGAGGTAGAAATAGTTAAGGGATCAAATCAATAGTATTGTTTAGTGTATAGTATGCAGGAACTTATTCAGGTGATTGACAGATATCCTTGTATTCATCTATTTTATGCTTCAATTATTTTGTCTTTGTTATTTTTGGATAAACCACACTATGATATGGTGACATAAGGATGCCATTAAACATTTACTTCTTACCATTAAGAGTATAATTCCTACTAAAAATGACAATATTCTTTCACTTCCCATTATTAATGACTGAAAGCTTATGAACTAACTACAATATATGGTATTTCAGATCTAGACAATCTATCACAAAATTTCAAGGATTTACTTCATAGACTACATTTCAATGGTAAATACATGGTTGACCACATGTAAAACATCACACACCTATAATGGTGAGATTTCAAAAAGGATTGCATCTTTAAAAAGTTTTATTTTGTACACTAAGTGACACTACTAGGTGATTTATTTCTCAAGGCCTACACTAGACCATACAGTAGTGTATGGTTATGGATGATGTATAAGTTTTAAGTTCAATTTTTGAAAATATGATTTAGGAGAAATTAAATTCTTCTGATTTCAGTTAGAAATGATGAAGTGTATTGTCCCACCATTGATCTATATTTGTTAATGAAATAATATTTTTAATTCATATAATTTCTTGTTGGGGGAAGTAGAGATATTTTTAGTACCGATTATATCATTGGGTTCATAATCTATTAGCTACTTAAATTTTTATAGTGATAGATAACTTATATCCACTTCTTCAAATGTGCAAGTAGAGAGCTCATAGTGTGACACTCTTCATTAGATTGAATATTGAAGTTATGAATTAAGCACCACTTTCCAATCTTGGACCACTTGTTCTAATCATTTAAAAATTATTTTCCACTCTCTGGTATGATGACTAAATCAATATACATATAAATAGAAGGACTTAAATATAATCATTCGAATCATAAAATGTCCTCATATCAAAATCAATTAATTAGTTTTAGGAAATCACATAGATTGGTGATCCTCATGTATTTACTACCCATTTTTAGTGCTATGGTGGGCTTACTTGCTTCTCTTTTCTGGCAGATTTTCAATTGTGAATAACATCATTTCTAATAGGTCTATATTTTTTCATAGGAGCTAAATATTTGTGTTTTAAATTTTCCTCCACATCATTTTGACACTATGTCTTATATTTTATGCTAGCACTCAACTCTCCACTTGTATCTCCTAACATTTTTAAACTCCAATAAAATACCACCATCAAAGTATTGGATGGAGTGATTAAGGATGAGGAGGAATTTAGTAGAGATGATGAGGGAGTCAATAGGGATGATGAGGGATGGTGAGGGTCAATTAGGGAGTGATTAGGGATGATGAGTGATGGTGAGTATTAATGAGGGAGTGATTAGGGGAGATGAGGGATGAGGAATGAGTGATTAGAGATGATGAGGTATGATGAAACAATGATTAGAGATGATGAGGTGATGTAGGAGTAACATTATCCAATATTAATAGTGATCTAGTTTACATGTTTAGAGTCTTTATAAGGTGGTCAAGGTCATAATAAGTCTGTAGGGGTCTTTCTAAGTTTCTAGTTTTATGTCAATTTTGAATTAGAGTTATATTAAACTTTCCCGCCAAATATTTCATTTGAATTTTTTAACTTTCATAGAGACTTCAATCTTGTTTCAAGAATTCCAATGTTGAATTTGGTATGGTTAGACATTATACTTTGGTGTTGACACTCTTAAAATACAAAAGAAGTTATAATTATGTTGATGGTTATTTGGTAATAAGAGTCTTGTCCATTTAATTATTTTGTATTTAGAGCTAGATTAAAGAGAGTTAGAGGGGGTAGGATTGGAAAGGATGAATGTAAATAACCCCAAAAAAGTGAATAAAGATAAGTTTTGGTTATTTACAGACAAGAAATAAAACAAACCTTGCATCTTCTTGAATATGTGCAAAGATAGTTGACAGTGTGCATGATTGTGAAACATGATTAGTAACAAGTTATTTATGATCTTTGTGTGAGTGGTAATTTTAAAACACATTTTTATATGGTGAGTATATAATTTGTCATTTGATTTTAAAATATTTTAAAATTTTTAAATTACAAATTGTATACCCTATGCTTTTACAAACTATGCCTTGAAATTTGAGTGAAGGTCAGAGTCTTGTGGAAGAGGAGATTCTATTTGGTGGGATTTTGGATTGTATGACTAATTATTAACTTGACATAAAAATTACTTAATAGTATTTAAACAATGTATGTTGTTATTCTGCTAAGGACATTCTGTGTTAAATAACTCAACCCTATCTTCTATGAGCAAAAGTTTTAAGTATACATCTGTGTGAGAAGGTATATGCATGTATTGGAGTGAACATTAAAATGTATATGTTGGTGAGTTTATTCTCATATTATCATGAATTTTTATACTCTTTCAAGTATATTTCATATATTTGTATGAGCAAAAATAAAACTAACACAGTCCTGTAGTCATCAAGAAACTTAACACAGTCAAATTGGTAACTCATGAAAATTGGTAAATTGAGTATAAACATTTTGAAGATGATTTTAAACCTTAATGTTTATTTATAATAATTTTTGTAATTAATTATAACAAATAACCTCTTCTCAAATTACTATAGACCTATGACTGAGTACACAGTCTATTCAAATTTGGTTAAGTCAATCTATCGTAGCTTAAAAAGGGAAATATAACACTTGGAAAATGTACATAGGGTCAAATATGACCTAATACAATATTAAAAGTCATTATAAATGCCTTTGTAAGATTTAAATCTCATTTTGACCCTTCTCAAGTCTATGAAACCAGTCCAAACCCTATATTGGGGTTTCTACTTTCAAAGTGGGTTTTTAGGAGTTGTAACTATCAATAATTCATGAAATTTGGTGAAAATTTTGAGTTCAACATGAAAAAAGATAATATAGTGTTTTTAAGTTGTGTAAGTATGGATAAGTATGGATGGGGGAGGACTATGTGGTAGACAGGGTAGAAAGAAACCTAAAGACCTAATCTGAGAGTAGAAAAAGCCAAAATAAGTAATCAAATAGTTGAACCAAAGCCTATAAATTTGTGAATAAATAGGATATATAATAGGGTATACATGAATGAGGTTGATTTCATGATTTGAGTCTGTACAAGAAGATTCTATGATAGAGTATGAGGTAGTGTATGATATGAGGATTATGTTGAAAAGTTACATAGGGTTGAGAAGAAGTTAGAGAGAACTCAAAAGAGTAGAAGAAAGTTTTTCAAAGCCCTATTAAATACTAAGGAACTAGAGACAAGGTTTGATCCAAGTTCTTATAAAGTGTAAAGACTAGTAAGGTGGGTAGCCTCAAAGTAAGAGAGATTGAATGCATTGAGCAAAGATAATAGAAGGAAGTGTTTAGTGAGAACATCCGAAGAATGGTGGAGAATAAATGAAATAAATAAAATTTAGATGTGAATTTGAAATGTGTGGAGGGTCCAAAGATAGAGATCAAGAAAGAAAAGACAAAGTGAAAGTTACATGGATATTGACAAATTGCTTGGACAAGCAGAGTATGTAATAGGGATCTGCATCATGAGGGATGGTGAAGGGAAATGAGGGAGTGATTATAAATGATGAGGAATGGTGAGGGTCAATAAAAGAGTGATTATAAATGATGAGGAATGAGGAGGGATTGATTAGGGATGATGAGCGATGGTGAGAGCTAATGAGGGAATGATTAGGGATGATGAGGGAGTGATTAGATATGATGAGGGATGGTGAGGGTCAATGAGGGAGTGATGAGGGATGATGAGGGAAAGGAGTGAGTTATTAGGGATGATGAGGCATAATGAGGGTCAATGAGGAAGTAATCAAGGATCATGAGGGAGTGATTAGAGATGACTAGGGATAGTGAATGTCAATCAAGGAGCGATTGAGGATAGTGAATAATGATGAGAGAGTGATTAAGGGTGATGAAGCATGAGTAGGAAGTGATCAAGGATGAGAGAAGGATGATGAATAAGTGAAATTAACACAAAGTGGTTTTTTGATGTGTGTAGGTCATCAATATAACCTATGCTACCCCAATAACACCACTTTGCATCAATGTGACCTAAATGAGTCATGTTATCCCACATGTTTGAGGTACAAGATGTACGAATTTATGTCGGTCATCAATGTGACCTAAGCTACCCTAATAACACCATATGTATCAATGTGACCTAAATGAGTCATGTTATCCCACATGTTTGAGGTATAAGATGTACAGATTTGGTCATGAGAAGACTGTTATAGGCCTAGAAAGGTAGTTTTAAGAGGTTTCCCTTGAAATTGGATCAATAAGGCGTAGTAGAATCTCATAGAGTCATCAATGTCTTGAAGGATGGCATCTAAGTGAGTAATGGCCATGTGCAAGGGCCTAAACATGTAACTGCCTTCGCAAAATAGGTGTCTGATGTGTGTAGGTCATCAATGTGGTTGTTTGATGTGTGTAGGTCATCAATGTGGTTGTTTGATGTGTGTAGGCATGAGTAAGAAGTGATCAAGGATGAGGGAAGGATGATGGATAAGTGAAATTAACACAAAGTGGTTGTTTGATGTGTGTAGGTCATCAATGTGACCTATGTTATCCCAATAACACCACTTTGCATCAATTTCAAAGTGAGTGGTTTTAAAATTCAATTTTGACAAACCTAAGACTCCTAAAAATGCCAAGAATCAATTGGCACAAAAACCTAAAAAATGACTATATGTTTACAAAAAATGCCTAAGTACTGACCTAATTTTATTTTGAAAAACTATTTTTCACATCGTAAGGTGTGAAACTATGAGACCAATTCTATCAGATGTTGAGTGACCCTAATTTCTTATATTTACTAAAATAAATTTAAAGTATAAGAAATTTCTTATACTTAACATTTAGAGTAGTAAATATAAGCCTATGGACAAATATGGATTTACGTGCAACTCTCAAATGCTCATGGTGTTGGTTTTGAACTTATAACAAAGCAACATGTATGCATTATATAACACATATGTATTGTATAATACACTATATAACACATATGTGTTATACAATGTGTATGCATTATTTGAATTTACAATAACACGTACATGTTATGATTCAGTAATTGCCAAGTCATAATTTCAATAACGTGATCACGTTACCTAAAATGTCCATGGAATTGTCCCCCAACTCTGTGCACATACATATGTTCTTATTGCAAGGTTGTGGATGTTGGACCGTCAAAGTTACTCAATCATATATTTATAGTATTATGCTTTGTGATCAATATTTGTTGTGGATCTGCACTATTTTACTCTTATCATTACAATATCTTGTTGTTGCTCTGCTATTGATATCTATATTTACATTCAATCCTATAAATTTTCATTATCAAAATAATTTGAATACAATGTTGAGTTAATGATTATGTTCAAAATATACCAATTTGGTAATACAAGTTCCGATAACCCTAGAAATAATTTTATTCACCTAATTTTCATTCAATCAAATAATAATAGAATACTAATTTAGTAACATACAAGTTTCTTTATTTTATAATAAAAATCTAGGTAATTAACACTTAAGCAAGAATTGTATGATGGAAAAAATTGGCATTCATATCTCTTTAAACTATTTTTCTCTTAACTTTTTATTTTAATAAATATCCTCCTTTTAATCGAGACTTATCAATTTTATTTTTAGATTGTCTATTTCTTCTTAAAAGGATGATTATTGTGAATGTATTGTAATAAAATACATGACTCATGGGATTTAGACTTCAATATTTATTTATATTGAAATATGTTACCAAAAGATTCCTTAATCTATTCATTCAATTCCCTTTAAAAGATTTCAATTATTATAAAAAAATAGATTCAAGACCCTTAATTAAGTTTTCCTTCATTCCACCAATTTTGTATCATGTCATGTAATTGATGATAATCAATCCAAATATATGATAAAATTGAGAAGGATTCCCTCCATTTAATTGAAAGTAATTTAAATGAAATTATATTAAGAAATGATCAAAGAAGTGATCAGAGATTTTATTTTTTTCCATGAAGTATCCTTTTTAAATTAACCCATGATTAATGAGAAATCTATTAATAAGCTCAACAATATAAATTCATGTCATTTTCTTTTATTATTCCATGTGAAATGACTATTCTTAGGAAGTACGCTAATTAATTGATTTAAATGTACTACAATTGTTTATAATTTTTTTATATTTTAATGTTCTAAGATTTCAGTCTCAATATTTATATTCTGTTGTTTCGCCAAATCAATAAAAACAATTGCTAATAAATTGTTTGATAATATTTTTTCATAATACTTTTTTAGCACCAAATTTAATTTAAAATACAAAAACACTAACTCTACGCAATGGTTAAAAAGCACATACAGAAATGGCATATAAAACGTACGCGTGACTCAGAAAAACAAATGGTTACCACCGTCCTAAATGTCTATTTGCATACGAACAAGAAAAAAAATATTATTTTTCCCTTCCGTGTATCAAAAGTTTCGAGGACATATCCTTTTTCCCTTCTCAATCTCAAAAGTTAAGAATAAAATTTGGATATTAAAAACAAATTAAATATTATTTTATAATCTTGTAAAGCAATTATAGCTTGTTAAATATTATTTTATTGGTATGAAGTTTAGAAAGGAAGCATATTTTATAAAATATAAAATGAAATGGAACAAATTTAAAAATAATTCATTGTTTATAATTTTAAAATAAATAACATGTAATTTTTTTTCCATAAAAAATTTATTAATATTAATTTTATTAATTATATTAATTGTAATATATAGATAAAATGGTTTAAATGTAAAGTCAATTTACTCAATATTAATTTGTTTGGTATTATGTTAGTAATTAGTAGAGGCATCTTTATAGAGCTTTGATTATTTTATCCTTCTCTCCATTATTTAAGGCTTTGGAGCTTTTTAAAATCTATTTTTTACTTTATTAAATTAAAAAACATTTTTCTTATTAGCATTATAGAATTTTATTGAAAATTTAAAAAAAGAGAAGGGCATGTGTATTAAAAGTGGTAGAAGGACAAAATTATAAATTTATTAAAATACTTTTAGTAAATTTTTGATCATGTGTTATTTGCACACAACCAAAACACCTTCAAGGTAGCTTGAATACTCTTACAAATAATAAAAAACACACAATCCTTAAGATTATAATAAAGACCGTAAAATAAATAATAATTTTTTTTTTTTAATATACAATCACATTTGAAAGAATACATAGTATATATTAATGTTAAGATATCGATATGTTTATCAGTTATTAGATTGTATTATTGTAGGGTGTTTATGTGTTGTCATTTTTTGATCTAAAATACAAGTTAACGTATTTAAAGTCTTTTTGTTGTATCCCCTTCCTCCTTTATTTTCCTCCCCTCTCCCCATCCCCCACCTCTCTTTCCTTTCGCTTGTGGTGATCTCCTTAGAAATCTATATTGTATGCTTTCGGAGGTTTTGGGTCCTGACTTTTAGGTCTCCTAATGGTTTTTGGTCCTATATTATCCACTTTTCTATCCATTGGATGTTATTTTACATGCTATTAGGGTCCTAATTTGAATTTAATAAATCTATAAATACACAAGTACATTTTTGCATTTGGACATCTAAAATAGCATCCAAGAATCTAATGTAAATTTAAAAGAACATCTAACATTTATTGACATAGCAATCTAATAAACATTCTAGAGAAATCCAAAAAGTGTTTTGAGAGTATTCATTATAGCACTGAAAATGATAGTAGCAACATCAAACTGATTTTCTATGATGAAGCATCATTGTATTTATTTTGTACATTACTTTCGATGTTTTAAAATCATTGAGGGACTTGGTAAGTAGTTGGTACTTAAAATACATGTTGACTTTGAACACAAGCCCTAAAAAATATATCTCTCATCATTTACAAATTTAGTGGTCCCATTAGAGTTTGAAGAAGTGCAATTTCATAGGAATTGGCACAAAGGTTTAGAAAGATGTGATGTTTTGGAGTCATGGATTTGAAAAACACAATAATCAAAATAAGTTTTCCATGCTTTCATCCACTAGATGTGTTTTTTATGGTTCTACGGATTATAAATGTATAGTGGATAATTTTGGGGCCATGAACGTGCAATGTAAAGTTTTGGATAGATCATTAGTTTGAATAAACTTAAGTGAAAATTATTTATACAATTATATATTATTGTACACATTATACCCAATAATAATAAAATAATAAATCTCATTATGATGCATCATATTTAAAATTAATCGATAGTTAATATACTTCTTTTGAAATAAGATATTTAATATTTTTTGAGGTTTACTTCTCATCTCATTAAAATAGACAATAAAAGACAATTGAATATTAAAAAATTGACTATTCATAATATATTCGTAACATATCATGAGAAATTAAAACAAAAATTATATTAATATTTATTAAAATAATAATGATATCATAATGTTAAATCTTAGACTTCTCAATTTAAAATAATAATGTATTGTTGAATATTAATTAATTAATAAGGAGAAATTGACTCATATAAATTATTATTACTTTCTTTCCTCTTATAATACCATATTATACATTTTGAATTACAAACTTGCTACAAACCACACCCACAACTTATTACTCTTTTAACAATTTTATTTTTTAAACAACTTTTTAAAAATATTAAAATTAAAAATTATACCACTTACCATTTCCATAATAATAACTATTGATGCCTATTTGTCTATTCTTACCTATTTTATTAGTATACTTCCAAACCCAAAAACACTAAAATTTAAATTATAAATTCCAAAACTTTTTTATTTTTATTTTTGATATATAACTATGAAACTTGAACATGTTAAAGTAATTTTGAACATGTTAAACTTAAAAATTAGTTGAATCAAAATGTTACAATTTTTTTTTATAAGTCCTATGAAATGGATAATACACTAAATTTTTTTAATATATTTTTTAGTTTTGTAATTAGTAAAGGAAACATCAATATTCTAACTAAACCAGGGGAGAACAAGTATATTTATGATGTATATTTTATGCTTGGTCTAAAATATATTTGATGAGCATAGGACAACTTGTTCAAAGGGGGTATAAAGTATTTTTCAAAAACAAAGAGTGCACAATCATAGATAAATTTATAGGTAACCAGCTCATTGCCAAAGTTCAAATGATAAGCAATAGAATGTTTCCATTAAAGATTAAGTTGGATTTGAATGTGGAATATGATCAATCACACCCCCCAATGAACCCAAAATAGGATAAAGAGGAAGTTGAAGCAGTCACACAAACAATCTTTCAAGCAAAAATAAAAGATGAAAATTGGTTATAGCAAATAAGATTTGGGCATCTCAACTTTGAAGGTTTGAACCTACTAAATAGGAAGAGTATGGTAAAGGGTTTGCCATTAATAGAGAAATAGGAAAGAGTATGTGAAGGTTGTATCTTGGGAAAGCAACATAGAGAATCATTTCTAGTAGGGAAGTCAATTAGAGCAAAGGCACCTCTAAAAATTATGCATTGAGATTTGTGTGGACCTACGCAAACACCCTCAATTGGTGGAAGCAAATACTTTTTGACTTTTATTGATGATTACTCAAGGAAAACATGGGTCAAATTTCTAAGGTAAAAGAATGAAGTGTTTGATTTCTTCCGTCAATTCAAGGTTCTTGTTGAAAAGTAAAGTGTGCATTACATCAAAACATTGAGAACAGATAGAGGTGGTGAATACATCTCAAATGAATTTCTAAATTTTTTCAAAGACCATGGGATTCACAAGAAATTCACAACTAGATACACACCTCAACAAAATGGGGTAGCTGAAAGGAAAAATAGAACAATCATGGAAATGGCAAGAAGCATGTTGAAAGCAAAACATTTGTCAAATGAATATAGGGCTGAAGTTGTGGCTTGTGAAATATATATTATGAATAGATGTCCAACTAAAAGTGTAAAAATATGATTCCCGAAGAAGCATGGACTGGAAGAAAACATAGTGTTGCTCACATGAGAGTATTTGGATATGTGGCATATGCACATGTGTTAGATGAATTGAGAAAAAAATTAAACAACAAAGGAGAAAAATGTATATTTGTTGGATATAGTAGTGAATAAAAGGCTTACAAGTTGTATAATCCAATAAAAAAAAAGGTTATAATCAGAAGAGATGTGAAATTCATAGAAGATGAAGCATGGGATGGAAGTTTGGAGAAAACAATCAATATTGCAGCCAATTTACCACAAGAAGATAGAGAAGTTTTTATACCAGCAGGTACTCCTTCCATACCCCTTGAAGGTCAAAAAATTGGTCAACAAATGACACCATCATCAAGTGTAAGGATAGCCCCAAGTATTCAAGCATCCACTCCTTCAAATGGACAAAAAACACCATCTACAAGTGGCAATCAAGGTGCAGGACCATCAAGTCCACATTCCACAAGTTCTAGTGTAAGTGATATGTCAAATATCACATTGGCAAGCTTGAGGAGATAAAAAATTAGAAGTATAAGAGACATTTATGACCAAAATGAAGGTGAGAACAATGTTGGTCTGATTTTTCTTTTTGCATTTTATTCATAAATAGAAGATCTAATTCATTATGAAGATGCAATTAAGGATGAAAAATGGGTAAATGCAATGGATGAAGAAATTGATGCAATTGAAAATAATCAAACATGGGAGTTAGTGAGTATTTCAAAAGACAAGGATGTCATAGGAGTGAAGTGGGTTTACAAAACTAAATTAAATGCAAATGGTGATGTGCAAAAGTATAAAGCAAGACTAGTGGCAAAAGGATAATCACAACATCCTAGGGTTGACTACAATGAGACATTTACTCTAGTAGCACGTTTGGATACTGTGAGAACAATACTTGCAATAGCAGCTCAAAACAAGTAGCTAGTTTATCAAATGAATGTGAACTCAGCTTTTTGAATGGTTATCTTGAAGAAGAAGTTTATGTGGAGCAGCCACTTGGGTATGAGATTTTGGGTCAATAAGACAAAGTCTACAAACTAAAAAAGGCACTCTATGGACTCAAGCAAGCCCCAAGAGCTTGATACAACAAAATTGACTCTTATCTTTTCTAAAATGGATTTAATAGGTGTAGCAATGAGCTTACATTGTATACCAAGATGAATGAGCAAGGTGAGATCATAATTGTTTGCTTGTGTGTTGATGATTTGATATTCATAAGTGATTTAGCAATTGATTTGTTCAAAAGAGCTATGAAAAAGAAGTTTGAAATGACTGATTTAGCTCTCATAAAATATTTTCTTGGCATTGAGGTGAATCAAAGTGATCATGGTATATTCATCTCCCAATCTAAGTATGCAAATGACATTTTGAAAAGGTTTAATATGACAAATTACAAATCAGCTCCAACACCAATTATCATAGGACTAAAATTAAGGATGATAAAGGAACCAACATTGATCCAACTCTATATACAAGACTTGTTGGTAGCCCCATGTATTTAAAAACCACATGACCTAATATAATATATGCAATTAGTCTTATTTCAAGGTTCATGGAGTCTCCAAAATTTTATCATCAGGAAGCAGGTAAAATAATTATCAAATATGTGAGTGGATCAAGGAACTATGGCATTCAGTTTTCAAGGTCAAATGAGCTCAAGCTCATAGGGTATATGGATAGTGATTGTGCAAGAAGCATTGATGATAAGAAGAACACTTTCGATTATGTTTTTCATTTTGGAACAGGTGTAGTATCATAGGCTTTAAAGAAAAAACCAATTGTCACTCTTTCATCAACTAAAGTAGAGTATGTAGCAACCATAGAAGCATCATGTCAAGCAGTTTGGATGAGAAGAATGTTGAAGGACCTCAGGAAAGAACAAGAAGAGGTAGCAACAATCTATTTTGACAAAAATTCAGCTATAACATTCTCTAATAATCCATTTTTTCACAAAAGAAGTAAACATATTGACATGAGGTATCACTTCATTAGAGAGCTAATCAATAATGGAGAAATATTTTTGGATTTTTGTAGGTCTCAAGATCAATATGCAGACATTTTCACCAAGGCATTAGGGAAAGAAATTTTTGCATTTCAAAGAGATCGATTGGGCATTATAGATGGCAGTAGTTTTGATTAAGGTGGAGTGTTGGAATAGTTAATCATAACCACTGAAATAATGATTCATTGACTCATCCTTCAGCTCAACAAATATGGCGTCACTACTTCATTATATAGATGATTAATTTTGTTACAAACTGCATACCCTTCCCTACAACTATCCTCCTTTTTAAATGTTTATCTTATCATATTTATTAGTTTTGTTGTTGCCCACACTTTACAGTGATTATTTTTGAATCTATCTCACTTAGTCCACCTTTTGTGTATATCAGGACATCAAAGAATTAATGCATATATTGCTTTTGTTTTGCCACCATTTTGCTGGGCTCATACGGTGGTTTTGTAGTTAGTTTTTTTTTGGTATTGAAAGAGAACAATAGGGTATGAAGTTGTATGAAGAAAAAAAAGAGAAGTGAAGAGCTCCAACAACAGTCAGAGAAGCCTTTTTTTTCTATTAACAAATAAGAATAGGGGATTGTATTTATCATTCTATAATGTATGAAAGAGCAGAAACTCTATATGTTTTGATGTAAAAACCTTATGGTTTGAAAGATAAATATATGAAAGTTTGTTTTATTATTCATAATTTTACCTCTATTTTTTCTATTTTTCTATTTGGTTGTCCTTTGCCTCTCCCTTCATTATTATGTTGACCATTTTCATCATAAAAATGAATCTAATGTTGGGTAGTTGGGTTTTTTACAACTGTAAGATTGACTAAGAGAATGTCAATGCAAATGAATTGCTTGTAGAAAATCATCAACAATATATAAACACAACTTATAAGTGTGGCCTTATATTTTATTATTCACATCCAAAAAAATGGAGAATGCAAAATTTTGAATAGGAAAAAAGATAAGTTTTCATAGAAAATTGTAAAAAGCTAGGAAACAAAAAGGCCAAAACCAAGAAAAATATTTCGAACTTCAAATACTACATTCATTAGCAGTGTGTAACTACACTTGCAAAGACCACCATTAGCTATAACTTGTAGATGCATAGGTTTACATTAACATTTTCTTTACAAAGTTATAAGATTAATTAGTTTACAATTATTATTATAATATTGAAGTAAATGTTGTTGTAAATGTCTACCCCTACATCATGCTACACATGAATAATTTCTAATAATAAATATCATAAAGCCTCTTTTGATGTGATATACAAAACTAATTTGCATTTTAACAAGAAATCTATTTGAACCAATCAGGTGCAATTGTGAGCAAAACTGTTGCAGTTGAATGTCAACATTTTTGAAAATATATAGAACTAAAAATATTTCCATAGTTCTTAGGAGACACTAGAGAATTAAGCAAGATCAGGGATGAAGTAGTATTTTTCTGAACTTGAGCAGGCAAAACCTTCCACCCCCACATAGGGATTTTCTCCAAATGATGCACCACAAGTATTTATGCTTTGATCTGAAACAAGGTCATTTATATCATTTCAAACAAACTTTACATTATAAAAAGATCCGTTAAGATCTCCATATGCACTTTAGCTTGAATGCATACAAAAATATACTCCTTAAAAGCATCAAATAAATTGTCAAGAAGATGTGCACAAAGTTATGCAACTCCAAAACATGAAAAAAATGTTTTACCATGCTGCTTCCCTTCATCTTGTACTTTTGATTTTATGCAAGAAATACACTAATTTAGGTTATAAATTACTCACTAACACCTATTCTTAATATTCAAGACTCATTTCATTTGAAGAGAGAAGATTTTATGAATCTCAAACATATGAAAATTTTTAAGGAATCTTGGGGAAAATATTCATAGCTTATTTTGGGGATGGATTTTATTTTAAAGCAAGCATAAGATTGTTCGACCTTAAAGAAGAGTCATCCCAACTTACGTTTATAAATATTTTTCCCAAGTTTTCTTAGAAGTTTGCCAAGAAAATATACAATGAACTTGAAAAAATAGAGAAAATAGAACCAATCCAACCCAACTCGTTTTGAGCCTTATAATTTATTGTTGGAGAAAATAAAGGTAAAAGACATTTGGTGGCCAAGAACCACAAAGATAAAAAAACACATATTTAATCCACTGCTACAAGTAATTAGTGAAAGAATATTAAATTTCAACTACTAAATTTAATGCCAATCAGTTGTTGATGGTGTTACAATAATTGCAACATGTTATATATGAGCATCCCCCAATTGTATATTGAGAGGGAAGGGTGCCATCATTCAATAAGACAATGCGACCCTTAAAGCTTGAACTATTTCCAATTTTCTATTGATGGGGAAGGGTACCCATCATTCAATAAGACAAAATAGTCCCTTAAATTTTAGGGGTTTTTTTAACTTAAGTAGGCACTGGAAAAATACTCAAGACTCATCGTCAGGGCCTAATCTTACACTCAATAGAATATAAATATTATAAAAAATTAAAAAATACAATTGAAATGATAATTGTCATATCGCTTTCCACTGTGACTGGATTAAGATAGTAGTCTTTATGCTTAACCAAAACTTTCTAAAAGATCAGTACACTAATTAAATTGAATGACCCAATGAATGATATGTTAAACATAGATAGAGTTTAGAATTATTTTTTTCTTTTTATTATAAAAAACTAATTCAATGATATAACATGATGAAAGCCACTTATTTCCAATTAATAAAAAATTAATAGAAAAGATAATAAATTAATATATAATTAATTTAAAATAAACACAAATTAATAACTCTCAAAATATATATATATATATATATATATATATATATATATATATATATATATATATTATATATATATATATATATATATATATATATATATATATATTCTTACTTAAAATATTTGCTATAGCCTTAAACTATTTGATTTAGGTTTGGCTTGTTCAATGGCCCCTTTTTAAAAGTTTGGTATGTCGCCCATTAGCATTGTAAAAGTTAATTGAAATTTTCATTTCCATAAAGTTTGTTTAAAGTAAGTGAAGGGCGTGTGTATTGAAGAACATCCCTTTGTATTGAAGGCCATTATTTGTCCGCCAGAAGAAGAAGAAGAAGAAGAAGAAGAAGAAGAAGAAGAAGAAGAAGAAGAAGAAGAAGAAGAAGAAGAAGAAGAAGAAGAAAAAAAAACCAAAAAAAAAAACCAATCCTCATGATTTTGGAAATCGAGTTAAACAGAGACCGGATAATAATAAGTAATAATTTTATTTTACATACAACCATATTTGAAACAATACATTGTTGGTGTTAAGCCACACTCGGACTGAAGATGGACTGGTCCAAGAGGGGCCAGTAGCTCAGTGGTAGACCACTCCAACAACATATGGATGGTCCTAGGTTTGAGTCCTAGCTGGTCCATGTCTCAACATGGTATCAGAGCCAGGCCCAGGCTAGGAGCCCCAAGCACACGAGAGGTGTGGCTTAAGGGGGGGTGTTGGTGTTAAGCCACACTCAGACCGAAGATGGACTAGTCCAAGAGGGGCCAGTAGCTCAGTGGTAGACCACTCCAGCAGCATATAGAAGGTCCTAGGTTCGAGTCTTAGCTGGTCCATGTCTCAACATGGTATCAGAGCCAGACCCAGGCTAGGAGACCCAAGCACACAAGAGGTGTAGCTTAAAGGGGGGTGTTGGTGTTAAGCCACACTCGGACCGAAGATGGACTGGTCCAAGAGGGGCTAGTAGCTCAGTGGTAGAGCACTCCAGCAGCATATGGATGGTCCTAGGTTCGAGTCCTAGCTGGTCCATGTCTCAACATACATGATATCATATCATTATTGAATTGTATTATTGTAGATAAATTGTATCATTGTAGAGAGCTTGTGTTGTCAATTATGGATCTAAATTGTAGATAAATTGTATCATTGTAGAGAGTTTGTGTTGTCAATTATAGATCTAAATTGTCGATATTATTGTATGCATTGTAGAGAGTTTGTGTTGTCAATATATTAAAGAAGATCTAAATGTACAATATTATTAATGCATTTAAGTGTAAATACTTTTTTTATAAATATTTCAAAGAAGATATAAATGTAAATATATAGTAAGATATATAGTGTAAATACTTAATTTAAATATGATATATATATATATATATATATATATATATATATATATATATATATATATATATATATATGAGAAATATAGTATAAGTTTGATAAGTAAGTATTATTGACAAAGTAAAATGTATTAAAATGTAATAGAAATTTGTAAAAGTAATTTACATTTTTATGTATACTGGTAAGAGAGGAAAGACATTTATGCTGGTCTTAGATAGGATTCTTCCATAGGAAGAAGAAGTGTTTATCTATAGAATATGAGATAATTAGTAAATATTAGTTACTAGTGTGTAGTCTGAAATCTAGAAAAAAAGTTAAAAAGTAAATTATATACCTTAGCTTTTGTTCAGTATGTCAGCATTTACAATGACTTTTTTCTTGTCAACAATAAACTTGTCCTTGTCTTGAAAATCCCCGTAGCAAGTGGAGAATGCTTTCCAAGTGTTTGTGAGATAGTCATTGTGTGAAATTTGTGTCAATGTAGGAAGGATTGTTTTCAATGGTGGCCCTCAAAGAATGCATTCTATAATAGTTTTTTAACAGTTTTAAGATGACAAATGAGGCAATGGTGATATGCATATGGACTTTCTTCATTGCATGAAGGACAATTAAGATTTATGGCATGGATAGGATGCAACAATTGGATTGTGTAACTATAGTTGTTACAAGTGAGCTGGAATGGCTTTCATAATATACTAGCAATTGTCAATGAACCTTCAACCTAGAAAAGTGAAGATTGAAAGCGTTAAAATGTAATATCATGAATTTAGTTGTGTTAAAAGAGTAGATGCAGATTAGGAATTTGAGTATTAGTCAGATAATGTAACATACCTTTGCTTTGTGTGTAACAATGCAACAAAGTAACAGAGCATCCCCAACTACCAACGGCTCTAGATGATGCCACATGGCATCATCCCTAAGTAATTTAGATAGTCTAAAGATCCACCTAAGCCATGAATCTTATAGTCATAGATTCAACATTTATTTACCACATGATAACAATTAGTAAAAGCTATGGTCGATGGAAAATCTAAAAAGTAGTTTAAGTGTTGGGATGCTGTTGACCTCATATATCTTTCCACATGACACAATCTCATGAGGTTTTCATGATAGAGAAGAAACCAAAATCACTGTTCTAGGAACTCAAGTCCCCAAGATCATGCCATGTGGTGTGATTGTAGAGAGTCAGAGACTTGGGAATCAAAAGGCTAAAGCTAAAGTGTTCCAAAGCCCAAAATCCCATGATGTGCCACATGGCAACATCCTAGGGAATCGGGTTCATGGAAGAAAGTAGATAGAGGGATTGGTCTAAAATAACCTGAAGGTTTGATTCCTTGAGATAATGCCATGTGGCATGATCTCAGCTACTTAGACCCAGGAAGGAAGTTAGACAACCTGAAGATCCATGAAAGCCCTAAAGGTTTAAGATGATGCCACATGGCATCATCCTTGAAACCACATGGCATCATCCTGGGAGCCACATGGCATCATCCTAGAAGCTGATAGCTATAGAAGATCTAAATATATCTAAGCTATCAAATCCTTGAGATCACACCATGTGACATGATCTTGGGGAAATAAGGAGTGGAGCATTTGACATAGAATTATAGAAATTTTTGAAGACCCAAAACCCTTTGATGACGCCATATGGCATCATATGGGGGATCGATAGTTCAAAAGGCTTAACAAAGTAGCATAGTATCAATATGTAGTACCCTGTAGCCTTGAGTCCCTGAGATCATGTCAGGTGGCATGATCTTGTAAACTCAGGGTTCCTAGGAGCTCACAATGTTTTGACTATTCTACTCATTTGACCTAGAGTCACCACCATGTGGCACAATCACCACAAGGCAAAATATCAGGTTTTGGAGGATGTTGTTGTGGTTAACATTGGATACACTCCAACCTCCCGAGATGTTACCACATGTCTCTGTCTCCACATGACACAATGATGGGCCCTGGAGGTTCGTTCAAAATCATCACATTTTATAACTGCCACATGGCATAATGCTTTAAATGTTCCCATGTTTAAAGGCCATGAGATTTCATTGTATGGCATCATCTTAGGCACTCCAAGGACTCGACCAGACTGGGTACTTGCAAAAGCCACCTTGAGATGCTAGCACGTGGTAGCATCCTTGACACTCAAGCACCTTGAGGGTACTAGGCACTCACATAAAGCCTAGACTCGTAAGATACTACCACGTGGAAGCATTCTAGGCACTCAGGGGTTTAGAGGGGACTAGGCACTTGCATACACTTGAAATACCCGATATGTTTCCATATTATAACATATTTATCACTCAGGGGCCTGAGGGGACCAGGGACTTATGGAAGCCTCGAAACTCTGAGAAGCTACAATGTGGCAACATACCAAGCATTTGAGGGCCTGAAGGGGATTGGGTAGTCGTAGAAGCCCCAAGGCTCCGAGTTGATGCCATGTGTTAACATCTCAAGGACTCAGGGGCCTAGAGATATCTATCCCAAGATGTTGCTATGTGGTAGCATCCTAGTCACTTGGGGGTCGGAGGGGATTGGGTACTCATAGAAGCCCTGAAAATCTAAGATGCTACCACATGGAAACATCTTGGGCACTCAGGGGCCTTGAGGGGACTAGGCACTCATAGAAGCACCAGAGCCCAATATGCTACCACGTGGTAGCATCCTAAGCAGTCTAGGGTCTGGAGGTCTTTGTGCAACTGAATTGATCTCCATTGATCCATGCCCCAGAGATGTTACCACATGGCACAATCTCGGGGTTCTATAGGCTATAGAACATGGCCTTGTATTTTATTTTAACGATTATGCCAGGTGGCACTATCGTGACCTTGTACCTCTGTTGATAGCAGTCCGTGGATGTGGAGCCTTTGAAACTATTTTGAACGTGTACTTCTACTATCGATAGCAATCATTGTCAAAATAAAAAATTAGTACTATGCAAATAAATGCAAATGTCTTTGGTAATATATACATATTGAAACATGTATATCAAATTCATACTACTCTTATGAATGTATATATGTTAACGTCATCAATCTACAAATTACTACAATATGTTCTATTTCATTTAATTGCCACTGAACAACTGCACTGATTTTTATAGAATATTCTTAAATAACACCCAAAGGAATATGCCAACATTTATGTCCAAACTCTAGACAAAATTTTATGATATTATTTTAATTTGTATTTCAAGTTCTTTGATTAACTAATAGATAAATCGGTAATCGAAAAGTGATTCCTATACTCTCCTACCTTAACAGGGACTAATAATATAAATATTATTTTATTAATATAATATCATTTATCATCAATTAATCTAAGATTAAAATATTAAAATTGATATATATCATGTTTCAAATAATTATATTTGACGCTATTAATGATTTTAAAAATATTTTTAATAATATATAAATAAATAAATAAATAAAATTATAAATTATAAAAAAATATATAATATTATTTAAATATGCATTCAAAAAATAATAATAAAAAATAATAACCATTCAAAATTTGTGGTCTTGATGATTAATACTTTGAGTTGGACTATGCCAATGTGACTCTAATGCTTAAATACAATATATTTTATAATTGATAAGCATATTTTGATTTACGTGTTAGAAAGAAGTTTTATATTTGTGCAAGGAAATAGTTGTTTAATTCAATAATTTCATTGAAAATGTCGTGGGGTGATCTATGGAAGTTATAATGCATTCAATGTACCATTTGTCTTATTCAAATTAAATGTTTGAGGAATTTAAACATTAATATCCATCTACGATTTAAAATTCAAGTTATTTTAATACTCATAAGGGTAGGGTTTCATAGGTATACACACATGTAATAAAGCTCCGGCAATCGACATAAATTAATTCGCCTGATATAGCTTACGATTTTATTGATCACATTTCTATTTCAACGTATGATATATATTTATCACCTATCATATTTTTTATTTATTTTTATTTTTTTTGGGTTATTCTATGATTAATTTTAAATATATTATTATAATTTTAAATTAAATATAAATAAATTTATAATAAATATAATGAAATATGATTTTAAAAAAATTCAATTTTTTTAAATTTATTTTAAGTTTTAGAAAAAATTATGTTTTTATTATAATATATATTTCAAATAATTTAATTGATTTAAAAAAAATTAAATAATTTTTAATAATTATAAATAAAATAAAAACTAATAATTATATTTTAATTAATAATAATATTTTAAAAAATTAATATATTATAAAATCTTAATTATTAAAGGAGAATCGACTTATATAAATTATCACTACTATCTTTCCTCTTATAAGTATACATTTTGAAGTGTAGACTTGCTGCATACCCTGCGAATCACTTACTATTCTTTTAACATTTTTATTTTTTGAAAATATTAAAAATAATAAGTACAAATTATATAACTAACATTTCCATAACTATAATTATTGATCCTCATTTTTTTTCTTTCTTATTTTTTGAATCTAAATGTTAGAAATATAAATTATTCGAGTTATGAAATGGTTAGTACTATTAAATTCTGGTAGTATATATTTTATTTTTTTAAGTAGTATAATTTTAAGATGAGGGATGTGCTGAAGAAATAGATTCAAACAATATAAATTTTAATTTATCATATATTATAAATTTTAGGGAATGGTTGATGTGCTTCTCAAGATGGATTATTTTTTATATAACTAATAAAAATTTAAAAATAAAAATAGATTTAAAATAATATTTAAAAATAAATGTTTTAAAAAATATATTAAAAATTATATAATATTTTTAAAAATTATTGCAGAAAATATTTTAAAATAAAAATTTTCCCTCTAAAATTTATTAAATATTTTTTAAGAAAATTATAAAAATATGAATGATTTAAAAATAAAAAATAAAAATAAAAATTCTCACAAAATAATTAAAATCTCAAATTAAACATATCTATTTTACCATTATATCTTAACAAACTTTCAGAACATTATACCTTAATCAAAGTTTATATGTATATTTTAACGTAATTTTGAATAAAAATATTCATTGACATTGGCATTATTATAACTTAAACTACAAAGATAAATGTCAATGTAAATAAATTACTTATTAAAAATTAATTATTAATTGTAGAAAATTATTAATTATATATAAACACAATTTTTATATATAATAATATAATGAAGAATACTACCCACCAAAAAAATAAAAAAAATAAAAAAATCATAATGATAATTTTTCATCAAATGAAGATTACAAATTTGAATCAGAAAAGTAATAATTTTTCCATAACAAAATGTAAAACGCCTAGAAATAAAAAGGTCAAAACCAATGACAATATTTGAAAGTTAAATACTGCATTCTTTAGCAGTCTGTAACTACACTTGCAAAGACCTTCATTGCCTAATATGTAGTTGCACAGGGATCATACAGTTTACAAAAATATTTTAATTACAAAGTTATAAGATCACTTAATTTACAATTATTATTATAAGATTAAAGTAATGATAATTTCACAAATGAAATCCTGTATACATGAATAATTTCCAGTAAGCACTGTAAAGCGTTTTTTGATGTGATATACAAAACTGAGTTGCATTTAGCCAGAAGCCCTTTTGAACCAATCTGGTGCAATTTTCAACAAAACTGCTGCAATTGAATGTCAACATTTCTGAAAATATACAGAACTAACAAGCTTTCCACAGTCCTCACGGGACACTGGAGGATTAAGCAAGATCAGGCATGAAGCAGTGGTTTTCTGAACTCGAACAGGCAAAACCTTCCACCCACACAGGGATTTTCTCCAAATGATGATGGTTTGTCACTTCAATCAAACTTTACATTAGGAATAAGTGAATTGTGAGTGTGAAAAGAAGGCGAGCCAAAACAAAAATATGGAAGAGATCCGTTAGCATCTCCATATGCACTCTGTAGCATAATTAACTAAAAAGTTATTAGCTTAAACGCATACAAAAATACACACCGTAAAAGCATCCAGGATATTGTCAAGAAGATGTGCACAAAATCATAAAACTTCAAAACACGAAAAGAATTGCTTTACTTACCTTAGTTTTTTTCCTAAAATCTAACCACCTTCTTCCCCTTCATCTTGTACTGTTGAGTTTCTGCAAGCAATATTATTTAGGTTAGAAACTGCCCACCACACCTATTCCTAATATTCTAATAGGCCTCGTCTCAGCTGAGGAGACATAAGATTTTCTGAATCTCAAATATATTCAAGACAACAGAGAATCACTTAGCGTTTGTGAACCTCCAATGAAATTGGGGATGGCCCCTTTAACGCAGTCTTTTTAATAGATTAGGCTACCTTAGAGAGATTCATCACCAGATTAGACTTATAAATATTTTTCCCGGTTTACCAAGGCTAAGTGAATCTCTATTGTTTTGAATATCTTTGAAATTCAGAAAATCTTGTGTCTCCTCAGATGAGATGAGCCCGATTAGAATATTAGGAATAGGTGTGGTGGGCAGTTTCTAGTACCTGCAACTGAGAGGTGAGGAATAGCCTTGAAAAACAGATCCACCCTCTATATTTGTTGCTATGGTCGACTGAGAACAATCCAAACATAAGCATTAGCATCAGCAGCAAGTCTAACAATATAATTAGAAATAATAATTATAAGAAACGCATACAAGAACAGTTATGCTACTAAAGAACTCCATTTGGAAAGCTAAACCAACCCGTAAAGAGCGAAACAGATGGCCAACTATGGCAGAGCCCTGCAATTGATTGTTGGAGAAAACAAAGGCCTCCCCCTTCTAAATAGGCAACAAAAGAAGAGAAATCTCATGGCCAACAACTACGAAAGGGCAAAAAAAACATATTTAGTCCACCACTATCAGTAATTAATGAAAGAATCTTAAATTTGAACTACTAAAGTTATTGTTACAGAAAGGTGTCAATATTTAATCGTCCCCAAATAGTACCCTCATTCACCCTTGCGCCTATATGAATATTTGGAAATGTGTTGAATTTTTCTTGGCCACAAATCTCTCTCGAAGGACCACAGCAGAAGAAAGATGCGCTTTGATTTAAAAATCTGATTGTATGCAGCAGAATATTCGGCGGTGAATCTGTACAAATTTCTATTTTCTTTTGCGACTATGTTCGGTCGCTCTTATTCATAAAGTAGATAAGAACGTGATATGCTTGGTATACGATAAGAGTTTAAAACTCTTTTTTTAAAAGAAACTATTTCAATGGTACAGCTTGATGAAAGCCATTTATTATTAATCAATAGAAAAAAATAACATAAAATATAATAAAATAATTATTTAATATATAATAAATTTAAAATAAACATAAATTAATATATTTCAATTTGTTAAAATAAATATATTTAAAATAATTGTTATAATTTTAAATTATACGATTTAGGTTTGGTTTCTTTTTTAAAAGTTTGTTTTATTTAATAATTAGCATTTTCATGTAAAGAAATTGATTCAATTGAAATTGCCCTTCCTATTTCTCTTGATTCTCACAAGAAGTGTTGAGTTTGACAAGAAGTGCTGGACAGAGATGGTTTGGAGGAATAAAAAGGAAAGCTTCAATAATGAAAGCATTTCAAAAAATATCTCCCATAATGTGGGTTGCAGTGCAAGAGAAGTGTTGAATCTTGGTTGGAATTGTAGAGGGAGTGTTGTTATCTAAAGTCGAATTGGCAGAAGCTTCACTAAAGATTGTCTATTTTTAGCCAAGGCAAGGGTTTTATGTTGTCTATTTGTGTAAGGGGTCTATCTCTTGTCAAGTTGAGGAATTATTACCTAATTTTTGTTTGGTACCATGTGGGCCACTAGTGGAGGCATCTCTATAGAACTTGAATGTTTTATCCTTCTCTCCATTATTTAAGGCTTTGGGGCCTTTCAAAACCTATTTTTTACCCTATCAAATGAAAAACATTTCCCCTGTGAGCATCATAAAATTTCATTTCTTTGAAAATTTAAAAGAAGGGCATACTTATTAAAGGTAGCAGAAGAACAAATAAAATGAGTCAAAAAAATGTTGAGATATGCCTCTAAGTTGACCTATAATAAAGGAAAGGAGAATGAATATGTTGATGCACTATCCATGAAGGATGAGTCCATAGAAGCACTATTGTGTATCATATCCATATTACATGTAAATTGGATGGAGGAGGAAAAATAGAAATGGAAAAATAACACAGATATGCAAACTCTAATTTAGAAGATCCAATTAAATTCAAACATGTCATATGAATTTATACATGGAAAGGGGATGATTTATGCTACAAGGATGATTTATACATGTAAAAGAACTCCACGCTTAAGCAAAAGGTTCATGTGGAGCTAGACACTTCACTATTCCATAAGCACTCAAGCTTCTTGAAGACTTATCATAGAATCAACATAAGATTATTTTTAAAAGTTCTCAAAGGGAAAGTTCAATTTTTTTTGGGTAGAATGTATGGCATGATAGAAACAATGGTGAGACAATTAAGAGATTGGGTCTTCTACAATGAGTGTTTATTCATAGCCAAAGGTGGGAAGAGGTATCATTGCATTTCACCATAGAGGTGCCCAAGTCTAAAGGGAAAACTATCATCATGTTTGTCCAAGATGCACTCAATAAATATGCCCATTTATGTGCCTTGTCACATCCTTTTGTAGTAACTATAGTAACATCATCATTTATGGATACAATTAAGAAGCTACATGGGACCCAAAGATCATAATAAGTAATTGTTATCTTATATTTGCCAATAATTTTTGGATTAATTTATTTACTTACTTAGGTAATCAGTTGGCATCATACCATCCTCAATTTAATGGAGAAATTGAGGTGGTCAACAAGTTCTTAGAGGGTTACCTCCAAGTTTTTATTTGGATAAATAAGATAGATGGATTCAATTACTACCACTAGTATAATGGTGGTATAATACTTCTTTTGATTCTTCATCCAAAATATCTCTATTTTTGGCATTTTATGCGTATCAACCACCATCCATCACCTTGACCATGAGGATTCAATAGAAAGACTAAAGAATTTGAAACCACATTAAATACCAACATGAGGTACTCTCTAGTTGCATAGAGATTTTGGTAATGACATAGAATTAAATAAAGTATCAAGTTGACCGACACCACATAGAAGGTTATTTTGAAGTAGAATATTAGGCTTTTGTGAAATTATATCCATATAACAAAATGTCCTTGAATCAAAAAAGGAAGATAACAAGATTTCACTTAAATATTATGGGCCTAATCAGGTCTTGTAAAAGATTGGATGTGTACCATACAAATTGTAGTTACCTCATTCAACAAAAATAGATCCATTATTTCATGCTTCTTGATTAAAGGTCATTGGACACATAATTTCAACATCAATAGAGTTTTAGAGCTTGATTATGACGGAAAATCATTTTTTAACCTGAGGAAATCCTTTAAACATGGATAAAGTAGTTGTTGATGAGGGTGATTACAGAGTGTCTAATCAAGTGGAATAATTTGTTCAATGAGGGCATGACATGAAATGATGAAGCATTCTTGTAGAAGCCCCAAAATATCATAATAATAGAATAAAAATTTGGCAACATAATAATTTCTTTATGTTATAATAAAAATTTAGGTAACTAACATTTGACCAAGAAACGTATGATGGAAAAAATTGGCATTCATATCTCTCTAAACTAATTTTCTCTTAACTTTTGATTCTAGTAAATATCCTCCTTTCAATTAAGACTTACCAAATTATTTTTTAGATTCTCTATTTATTCTCAAAAGAATGACTATTGCAAATGTATGGCAATAAAATTCATGACTTATGGTTTTTAAATTTCAATATTTATTTATATTGAAAAATGCTATCAAAGGATTCCTTAATTAATTCCTTCAATTTCCCTTTAAAAGATCTCAATTGATATTTAAAAGAATAGATTCAATACCCTTGATTAAGTTTTCCTTCATTCCACCAATTTTATATATTTAAAAGACTAGATTCAATACCCTTGATTAAGTTTTCCTTCATTCCACCAATTTTATATCATGCCATGTAGTTGATGATCATCAATCCACATATATGATAAAATTGAAAAGGATTCCCTCCATTTAGTTAAGAGTAATTTAAATGAAGTTATATTAGGAAATGATCAAAGAATGGATCATATATACTATTCTTTTCCACCAAGTATCCTTTTTAAATTAACCCATGAGTAATGAGCAATCTATTAATAAGCTTAACAACAAATTCATGTCATTTCCTGTTATTATCCCATGCGAAATGACCATTCTTAAGAAGTACGTTAATTAATTGATTTAATTAAATAAATTGAGTAGAAAACTAGGTCTATTCAAGTGACATGTATTTCTATAAATAACATCTAGATCCTTTAATATAATCCAATATGAGAAAGCATCATTTTGAAGTAGAGTTTTAATAGTTACCATAAATATTCATGTCTTTGTGGGTATGTAGGATCATAGATATTGATCATTCTAATTTGATTACCAATTGACAGATCAATTCAAATGTTTACAAGTCAAATTAAAATTATTTTTTAGTAAAATGAAGTTTGTGTGGTTGGGATTCTATAGAATAACAATAATACTAGATTTATCACGAGCATTGATGTTTATATTGCTCCAAATTTTTAGAATATTGAATTAGTTACTTAATCTATAACTTAAAGTGTGATTTTGATTTGTTAATGAAAGATAGTATCCATAGATGTCATATAATTTAACATTTAAGAGTGCCTTGATAAATTGTAGTTTCAATGTGATAAACATTTTATGAAAAATCTTTATTAAAATTAAAATTGATTAATATTAAGATTACCTTTTAATTTATTATTTTTCAATTTTATATCCTTTCACGATTTATTCACACATGATTTATTTCCTTAACATTTTAATAATATCTTTACATTCCAATAAACACAAAATATTTGAATGTGTTAAAATTGATTATAAACATAAAATATTAAAATGTGTTAAAGTTGATTATAAATTTTTTAATATTTTAATCTACTTAAATTTCAATCTCAATATTTATATTTTGTTGCTTGGCCAAATCAACCAAAACAATTGCTAAGATATTGTTTGATAATATTTCTTCATAATATTTTTTAGTTCCAAATTTAATTTAAAATACAAAATAAAACAACGAAAGCGCTAACTTTACGCAAAGGTTGAGAAGCACATACAAGAATGGCATATAAAAGGTACGCGTGACTCAGAAAAACAAATGGTTATCACCGTCCTAAATGTCTATTTGCATACGAACAAGAAAAAATATATTATTTTTCCCTTCCGTGTATAAATTAGTCTAGAATAAATTTTATTTTTAGCTATGATTTCCTTTGATACCCACTTACTATAATTAGTCTAGAATAAATTTTGGATATTAAAAAAATAATTTATGCTAAACTTTGAGATTGGAATAAAAGTTAAATATTATTTTATAATCTTGTAAAGGATTCATATCTCGTTAAATATTATTGTATGGGTGTGAAGTTTGAAAAGGAAGTATATTTTATAAAATGAAATGAGACAAATTCAAAAGCAATTCATTACTTTAATTTCAAAATAAATAATATGAAATTTTTTTTAGATAATTTTTTTTTATTAATGTCAATTTTATTGATTATATTAATTGTAATATATAGATAAAATAGTTTAGATGTAAAATCAATCTATTAAATATTAATTTTTTAGTATTATGTTAGTAATTAATAGAGGCATTTCTATAGAACTCGAATGTTTTATCTTTCTTTTCATTATTTAAGGTTTGGGGGCCTTTCAAAATCTATTTTTTACTTTATCAAATAAAAAAATATTTTACTTGTAATACTAGTATTGCATGTGTATTGAAGGTGGGAGAAGAATAAAATTATAAAATTATTAAAATATTTTTGGTAAATTTTTTTATTATGCGTTATGTACACACGACCAAAACACTTTCAAGGTAGCTTGAATATTCTTACAAATAATTAAAAACACACAGTCGTCATGATTATATGTTTACATTATTTAAAAAATTAAGTATAATGAAAACCATAAAATAAATAATTAAAAATTTTATTTTATATACAATCACATTTGAAAGAATACATAATATGTATTAATGTTAAGATACCGATATATTTATTAGTTATTAAATTGTATTATTGTACAGTGTTTATGTGTTGTCATTTATTCATCTAAATTACATGTTGTTAACGTATAATTAGTCTTTTTGTTGTATACCCTTCTTCTTTTATTTTCCTCCCCCCTCCCCATCCCCCATCTCTCTTTCCTTTTGTTTTTGGTGATCTCCCTAGAAATCTACATTGTATGTTTTTGGGGGTTTTGGGTCCTTTTGACTTTTAGGTCCCCCGATGGTTTTTCGTCCCATATTGTCTATTTTTCTACCCATTTGATGTTGGTTTACATGTTATTATATTCTTAATTTGAATTTAATAAATCTATAAATACACAAGTACATTTGTGCATTTGGACATCTAAAATAGCATCCAAGAATCTAATGTAAATTTGAAAGAGCATCTAACATTTATTGACATAGAAATCTAATAAGCATTCTAGAGAAATCAAACAAGTGTTTTTAGGGTATTCATTATAGTATTGAAAATCATAGTAGCAACATCGAACTGATTTTCTATGATGAAACATCATTGTATTTATTTGGTACATTAACTTCAATATTTTAAAACCATTGAGGGACTTGATAAGTAGTTGTTACTTAAAATACATGTTGACCTTGAACACAAGCCCTAAAAAATATTTTTCTTATTATTTACAAATTTAGTGGTCCCATTAGAGTTTGAAAAAGTGCAATTTCATAGGGATTGGCACAAAGGTTTAGAAAGTTGTGTGATGTTTTGGAGTCATGGATCCGACAGACACAATAGTCAAAATAAGTTTTCCCTGCTTTTATCCATTAAATATGTGTTTTCTATGGTTCTAGGGATTATAAATGTATAGTAGATAATTTTGGGGCCATGAATGTGCAATGTAAAGTTTTGGAGAAATCATTATTTTGAATAAACTTAAATGAAAATTAATTGTAAAATTATATATTATTGTACACATTGTACCTAATAATAATAGAATAATAAATTTGATTATGATACATCATATTTACAATTAATCTATACTCAATATACTTTTTTTGAAATAACATATTTAATATTTTTTGAGGTTTACTTCTCATTCCATTGAAATAGATAATGAAAAACAATTGACGATTCATAACATATCATGGGGATTTAAGCCAAAAATTATATTAATATTCATTAAAATAATAACGATATCACAATGTTAAATATTGAACTTCTCAATTTAAGATGATAATTTATTGTTGAATATTAATTAATTAATAAGGGAGAATCAACTCATATAGATTATCATTACTTTCTTTCCTCTTATAATATCATATTATACATTTTGAAGTGCTGACTTGTTGCAAACCACCCATAACTTATTACTCTTTTAACAATTTTATTTCTTAAACAACTTTTTTTAAATATTAAAATTAAAAATTATAGATTATATAACTACCATTTCCATAATGGTAATTATTGACACCTATTTTTCTATTCTTACCTATTTTATTAGTACACTTCCAAACCCAAAACCTAAAACTTTAAATTATAAATTTTAAACTTTTTTTTCATTTTGATGTATAACTACAAAATTTGAAAATGTTAAAATTAAAAGTTACTTGAATCAAAATGTTACAATTTTTTTTTTTAATAAGTCCTATGAAATGGATAATACACTAAATTTTTATAATATATTTTTTAATTTTGTAATTAGTAAAGATTTAGGGCTAGGTATGAGCCAAAGAAATAGGCTCAAGCAATGGAATTTATAAGCTTAGACTTATGGCATATTATAAATTTTAGAGAATTGTTGGTGTGTTTTTCGACACATGTAATTTTTTATGCATTTAACAAAAGTTTAATAATAAAAATAGATTTAGAATAGTAATGTTTATAATTAAAAGTGTTAAAAAATACACTAGAAACCATATGACACATTCTATGATTTTAGAAAGCACCCTTGTATTAAAATTTCCTCTTGAAGATCCATTAAACATTTTTTAGTAGAGTGATAAGGTTATGGATTTGAAACTTTTTATGTTTCTAGATACATTTAATATTGTGGATATTGGAAGTTTATAAATATAATACTAAAAACAAGAATATCCTTGTTAAAAGCTAATGCTGCAAGAAGGCAATTGATTCAATGGCATATAGAAAAGTTTAAGAAACCTATCAAGAAAAATAAAACACCAAAAAACAAAAACAAAAACAAAAAAAAACATTCTTCAGAGATAAAATTGTACCTCAATGATCTTTTATATGTCTATTTTACCTTGTTATCAATAATTTTGAAAGTGCTCATGAATAGAAACATAAACTGAGATTGACATTAATATAGCCTAAGTTACCAAACTAAGAGTTAATGCAAATGAATTGATTGTAGAAAATCATTAACCATATCTAAATAAAAATTTCAAAGTGTGGTCTTATATTTTATTATTCACATCTTAAAATGGAGAATGCAAAAAATTGAATAGGAGAATTGATATTTTTCCATAAAAAATGTAAAAAGATAAGAAATAAAAATACTAAAATGTAGAATCTAAATTTGCATTATATAACACATCAATATTTTATACTTGGAAAATAATTCTCACCATTGTACCCTTTAGTTCCTAGACTTGTCCACTATTGAAAGGCTCATATTCGCTATTTCTTTTGCCTATTGATGGACTTTAGTCTAGCCATATGCTATTTTAATGACCAGACCTTGTATGCTACTCAAAATTATATAAACTTACTTATTATCATCCTCTACAATTTTTGGAACTGTACCTATTTTTTAGCTTTACAGGCACTTACATCCTAGCCACACTCCTATGTTGACACAAGTTCCTTATGCCAAACTAAGTTTATAGTGCCCTAAAGTCATAAAATTTAAAATTATTGGCATAAGTGATTTAATGTGAAATATTTCCTGAAATGATTGGTATATATGCATGATCAATCTTCATTCCGTCATCACCTAGCAAAAACCTAACAACTCATAAGGCAACTTACCAAAAATATAGTAAAGCTTTCATATTCTTTCCTATTTTAATATTAGTCATAGGGACAACCCATTTATAGGTCTTAATTACTCAAGGGAAATCCCATGAGATATATTTTCCAAGTTACAAGCTAGGTCACTCTAGGTACTTTATTATCACACATTGCATCCTTATACACACATAATCCAACATGCAGGGAAGAGATGCACAAGTTTGAGGACCTCTTAAGATTATTGTCTAGCTAGGTAGTACACATTAATAGAGGGGTCCTTGGGGTAGCTCAAAATAGTGTGCCCACTAACCCATTTTCCCCATAATTACACCAAGGGTGACGAAGCTAGTGTTAGATCATTAGACAAAGAAAAACATCTTATGTGCAAGATCTAAATAAACTAGATCAAAGGTGATATAAAACCCAAAAGGTTCCAAGTCACATCTAGATCTAATCAATATTATGTACAAGATACTTACATCTAACTTAGACACTAATGTTGACATAACTATCTAGATTCAATGCAAGAATTACAGGTCATAGAGTGAAAATTTATGGAATCTAAAAAATGTGTAAGTGCACAATGTTAGGGGACAAAAAGGGGCCTATCCATGGACATGGTTTTTTGAAAATTGAGAAATATAAACTTGTGTATAGATAATAATATATATATTTTTAAAAATGGTTAAGTATAACTAGGTCAAACATCTAAAATTTTAATAGGAACTCTTTTTTTAAGGAAAACATAGTAGATATTTGGTTGTGTAGCCCTCCATTTTTAAAGCATCGTTTAATATTTTTTAAAACCGTTTGGTGAAACTTTAGATAAGATAATCTAGTTTGTAACCTATATTTTTATATTATTATTATTATTATTATTATTATTATTATTATTATTAAATAGGTCCTAAAAATTGACAAAAAATGGATAGTCAATCATGCACCCCCATAACTACATTTTTTTTCTTAATGTGTGTAGAATTAGGCCTAGTTTGTAACCATATATATTTATTTGCATTTAGATCAATAAAAAAAATACACAATAATATATAGGAATGTATATTTGAGGCATGTAATGGCCTAAAAAAGCTATAGTTAAAAATCAACATATATTGAAACCATAAAATATTCCAAAAATTATAAAAATCATATATTTGAAAAGAGGAGAGTGTAATCGTCATTGTGTTAATAATTTTATGAATTTTATCATTAAAATTCATAGTGTATTTGGTGATAGAAGTTGAATTTTGTTTTTTCTATCAAAACCCTTGGATTTGGCTATGTGTTGATAAGTCCAAGCCTTTGGCTTGGGAATCCAAGCCATTTCTAAGCCAAAAGACTTAGTTTTTTGAATTCAAAAATAAAAATAATGCATATGCGCTATAACACATATGTGTTCCTTTCAAAATGCAATAAAAAGTAAAAAGATCTATTTAAATTTCTATTTGTTTGATTTCATGCAATGTGAAAGGATTGCATATGTGTTATCTTCACATTGCACAAAAATAATAAAATATATATTGGAATGGGTAGATAGTTTATTAGAATATGTTTTACTAAAATAAATGTTCAGTATACGTTCCTTATACTTTAATTTTTTAGTAAATATAATAAATTAGGGTCACTCTACATTTGATAGAGTTGGTCTCACAGTTGCACACCTTACGATGTGGAAGATAGTTTTTAAAAATACAATATGATCAGTAATTAGGCATTTTGAAGGTTTGAGTATTGAACCTAGCGATTTCATGGCATAACTTTTACAATTAATGTCCATTTTTGGTAAACATATAGTCAATGTTTAGGTTTTTATGCCATCCAAATTATTTCTTAGCATTTCTAGGAGTCCTAGGTTTGTCAAAATTAAAGTTTAAAAATAACTCACTTTAAACTCAAGCCAAAGTGGTTTGATTGGAGTAACATAGGTCATATAAATAACTTGCACACATATAATGACTGCTTTGTGTTAATTACACTTGTTCATCATCCCTCCCTCATCCCTAATCACTTCCTCCTTATTCTTCATCACCTTTAATCACTCTCTCCTAATTCCTCACTGTCTTTAATCACTCCTCATTAACCCTCACCATCTATTATTATCTCTAATCACTCTTTCATCATCCCTAATTACTCCCTCCTAATTCCTCATTGTCTTTAATCACTCCTCATTAACCCTCACCATCTATTATTATCTCTAATCACTCTTTCATCATCCCTAATTACTCCCTCACTGACCCTCACCATCCCTAATCATCCCATATCACTCCATCATCCCTACTAATCCATAATAACTCCATCATCCCTAATCACTTCCCTTTCATCCCTCATAATCCTAAATTACTCCATCATTAACACTCACCATCCCTCATCATCTCTAATCACTCCATCATCCCTAATTACTCCCTCATTAACCCTCACCATCCCTATTTACTAATTCATTATCCCTCATCATCCCTAATCACTCCCTTATCATCCCTAATTATCCCTAATCACTCCCTAATTGACCCTCATTATCCCTCATCATCTCTAATCACTCCCTCATTATCCCTAATCATTCCCTTATTAACCCTCACCATCCCTAATCATTGTTTCATCATCCTAATTAACTGAGATGACTATCTCTAATTTAATTATCCATCTTTTTTGTCCTTGGGGTAGTAAATTAAAACTAGGCATAAGGTGTTTTCTCTCTACCCTCCTTAACACCTCACCCTTTGGATAGACTTCTATCTTTTAGTGCACCTTACCTTTCAAGTGGCCCTTTTCATGTAACATGACTGGACTAAATGCATATAGCTATAGTCACAATATATACTAACTAGTAACATTAATCTAAAAGTAACATGAATCTATAGGATATGTAATATGAGTCACTACAGGGGTGGCTCTATGGGATG
Organism: Torreya grandis; assembly: GCA_037957365.1. Lineage (NCBI taxonomy): Eukaryota > Viridiplantae > Streptophyta > Pinopsida > Cupressales > Taxaceae > Torreya > Torreya grandis. The sequence continues at coordinate 2,949,353 of JARHVA010000325.1, read as the reverse complement.
GGACAATGTTAATAACTTAACTATATATGTAACATGACTGTATAGGATGGGAAACATGAGTAACTAGATATGATATATGAAAATTGGTGTGTGTGTGTGTGTGTGTGTGTGTGTGTGTGTGTGTGTGTGTGTGTGTGTGTCTATATATATATATATATATATATATATATATATATATATATAACATGAGTGTAAGGCTCATTTTTCAACTTGATTTATTCTTTCAGTCAATTCTCTACATCCCCTACTTAAGTGTTTGGGTTGATTCTCAACTAGGTTGTAGAGAATTGACTGAAAGAATAAATCAAGTTGAAAAATGAGCCCTACACTCATGTTATATATATATATATATATATATATATATATATATATATATATATATATATATATATATATATATATATATATATATATATAACATGAGTGTAGGGCTCATTTTTCAACTTGATTTATTCTTTTAGTCAATTCTCTACATCCCCTACTTAAGTGTTTGGGTTGATTCTCAACTAGGTTGTTCAAGTTCAACTATAAGCTCAAGATATATAGTAAAGGAATAGGCTATTGGTCGAGTGATGACTATGAATATAGATGTCCTTGAAATGAAATCTATATATATAAATAGAATATCCACTTGGGATACCCCACCCTATCCTTAATGGGTAGGGGTTCAAGATTCTAAAGAAGGCAGTTCCTTTCTCCTATCTATGGTAGCTGAGGCCTCTTCCTCGAGCCTAAGTAGCCAAGCATATATGGGTTTTTGCTTCCCCTCTATACAATATATTAAACTCTCCCATGGTTTGAGCTCTAATTCCCTCCCTTCCTTTTGCATATATTTATTAACTCCCATCTCAACCTCTATAGGTCCTCTCTATCTATCTAGGATATGAGCCTCCTAGATCGATAAAGATCTCTTTCTATCTAGATAATTATATGCTATATATATATATATATATATATATAGAGAGAGAGAGAGAGAGAGAGATATCCATTGGAGATAAAATAGAAGGCTTAAATTAAAATTACTCTAGGTAGAGGGGTTCAATGTGATCCAGTGTATTCCTTCATTCTTGATCTATTAGTCATTATGTGGGATATGCTCCACTTGGCCCATATATAGATAGGGGGCTCCCTAAGGAGAGGAAGACTATATGTAGTTCATGGGTGGTGAATATGACTACAATATAATATAGGGATGTGATAAAGGCTATTATAATATTTTAAGCATATTTTGGTGGGAATAATGGCTATATATTCTATCATATGCCCATCTACCTCATAATGTTGTCATTTTGAGTGATTAATGGGATTTTAGATAGATGGGTGATTGTTATTCACCTAGATATTATCGGATGAGGGGGAAAGGGAAAGACAAGATGTGTGAGTGTTTATAGAGATAGGGGTAAAAAAGTAGGTATATATATGGGCTTTTTATTTTGTGTATTAAGGGTGGTATCTATAGATTAGATCTATATCCATATATATACCCCTCCTATGGGGTGGGCCATAAATCCATCAACTTGAATACATTGTGTTATTTTTTATTTTGATTAGTGTGACTAGGATGTTTCCCATATCTATGTCCATTATTTTTGACCATATATATTTATGATTGAGAGGGAATAAACTAAATTAGGTGAAAGGTCTTTCAAGGGTAGTTAACTATCTCCAATTTTGTTTCAATGAAAATGAGTATATTAATAGAAATAAATATCCTATATATATAAATATATACCTCATATATTCACGATTGGGTCTTTTATCTAGATGGTATAAGGAGCCTACCAATCAATTGGAATATTCATGTGGGACATATATTTAGATGGGGGGCACTATATAGTCGATTGGGCCATTTACATTTTTTTGGATGGGGAGCCTATTAATAGTAGGGATTAACCAGATATATTGATCCCTCTATCTAAATAGTCCTTTGAATCTCATTGGCTATTCTTGATTAGAATATCAAGCACTCATTGGAGACAATATTGACTATGAGCATATGGTATTGATTGAGCATATAGATAATCCCTCGGATTTGATAAACTATTCTCAATTGGGCCCTATTAATCTCCTTATCCCCCACTTTCCTTTCCTTTCCTTTATTTAGATATGTTACATATAGTTGACCGAGCCTACCAATCAATCAGGATAGATAAAGATAGATATGTTTAATTGTGATTAAGAGAGATAGATTGGCTATTATCAATTTGGATTGACCAATTATGAGGCTATATAGTTGAATACAAAAAAATATATACAAGATGAGATGATAACATTTTAGAGTGTAATAAGATAGAGTGAAATTGATCCTTTATGATTATGAGACTATATGGAATACTGAGGTGAGGAATTAATTGCCTGGTTATCTATATCCCTATACAAGTCGTGACCTAATCCTTTGTATATAATCTCATATTATATTTTATATATGATAGTTCTATCTCTAATTTAATTGGAGTCTAATTTAATTATTTGGCTACTCATTGAATCCATACAGAACATCTATTTATCCAACCCAACCATGCCCATATATCTAACCATGTCTATTTGTTTGACCCTACCTACATTACTAGTCCCATTCAGACCAACTTGGACTACATGGGAGGATAGCGCTCTGGTATATTAACTATAATATTTTATTAAGGATAGTGCCTACACACCCTATATTCACATGGTTGGGCCATGTCTATAGATAGGAGGTGACTAGGGTATTGGGTATTATATTATGGGATAGGTAGGTGATGATTATGCCCTCCTCCCAAAAGATAGTCCAATTAAGTTAAACTTTATCTACCCCTACTTCCCCAAAAGTGAGAGGGGGGCATTCCAATCTAGTCATTATAGTAGGATCTTCCTCCTCCCCTTATCCCCATGGGGCCCTTCAAGTAAGTACCTACATTACTTTAGTTAATGCCCTGGTTGATTAAACCATAGTTCCTTTGGGTCTAGGGTTGATAGTGATACTTTGATCCTTTCCTAGGGCTGATAACCTAACTAAATATTAAAATAATACCCTTTCAAGATTGGGGTTAATAAAAATTAGTTGGGTTTTAGGGTTAAGCCAACGAATTAGGAGATCGAGGAATCCTAGGATCTCTTCTCTAGTGGTCTCTATTTGTTTCATGTATTAAACCCTAGAGCATATATGTTTGATAAATGGGGAAAATAGTACTATAAAATAAATACCCTAATAAGGGAGGTAAATTTCATCAAGCACCTTTCTTTTTATTAAACCCATATATAGATATGGGGTACCTATACTCTTATGACTTATATAATAGAATATTATTGATTAGGCCCTCTCCCTCCATTCCCCTTTCCTTTCCTTTATCTATATAGGGATGGGCATGGGGAACCTATAAATTCAAACATAATAGACGAGACCGGTAGATCATGCCTAGTCACTCCTTTCTCTAAATAGATTAGGATTAACCCTCTCCTTTCAATATATGCTTTGGGTATTCAATTATGTATCAAGTGTTAAAGAGATGATCATGTCAAATATATACAATCAGGATTGGATACAAGTATTCATGATAAATATATGGCTTGGGTATTTTATCAGGTAGGAAATACTCAAGTATGGAAATAAGGATAGGTAGGTAGGTCATACTAAAGTACAAGTAGGTAGGTAGGGAATACTAAAGTATGTAGGGAAAGAATGATATGTAGGTAGGGAATAATCAAGTATAATAAGGTAGGTAGGGAATAGTTAAGATCAATATATGGCTTAGAAATTTAGGTAGGGGATACTAAAGATTAAGATATGGCAGATATTCAATCAGTTAAGGTATACTCAAGCTATTAGAGTATGTAGAGCATACTCAAGTAGGTAAAGTAGGTAGGGCATACTCAATGGTATAAATATATTACATATGTAACATGATTCAAAAATTTGTTTCCCATTCTATCTATTAGGAAGCAAGATTCCCTTTCCAAAAACATAATATAGGTAGGGCATAACTAAGTAATTACTTAAATAATATATGCAAGTTATAAATTAGGATGTAAGCTTCCCTTAATAGCTAAGAATCTATTCTAGAAAGGGAATGTAGGTATAACAATAAAAAATCTATATATTAGAAGGAATATTCCCTTGCCTTATTAGATAGAGCATAACTAAGTAGGAATGGCAAGAATAAAGCTATTTATCATAAAGTAAGCTTCCATTAATAACCAGGCATTAATTAAGAAGCAAAAAAAGCTAGATCCTGAAAAGACATTCTTCCATTGATAGTTTCATGCCTTATTCCCTCGATATCATTAAATAAGGAAATATTCCCTTGATATGTTATTAGGTGAAGCAAAGTTAGATATCAAAAAGGGACGCTTCCCTTGCTTTAATTCTTGGCATAGATGTAGTAGGAAAAGATTTCATTACCTTAACGAGTAGGGGAAATTGGATATCAGGGTAGGGCCTTTGGAATGGTGTCCCCTATATATCTATGGTGTCCCCCCATTCTTAGACTATACTTTTATATATTATATTGGGGACTGTGAAATACTCAAAGTATGAGAAGGTCCCAATTTGACATTTAGGGCCCATTGGGTTATGCCCAAGCTTTAAATGGCCCCTCATCAATACACTAGATTAAGGCATATTACATTCATTCCCTTTATATATGAATTTGGGTATAGATAAGGTTGGGTAGAGATTGAGTTGGGTTGGAAAACACACTCTATCAGCTATTGGATTAGAACACACCCTATTGGATTGTTGATCTCCTATCTATCTATCTATCTATCTATCTATCTATCTATCTATCTATCTATCTATCTATCTATCTATCTATCTATCTATCTATCTATCTATCTATCTGGTAATCTAGTTATTATGGATATACTATGGATATATGGTCAACTATGGGGTTGGGATTGGAATTCTCAACTAGTCTCTAATTACCCCTATTTATATAGATATAAATTTAGATTCTCAACTCTAAGATTAAGATTCATAGATTCCTAAATCCCAATCTATATATGTAAGTAATACAATTTCATCCCACCCTTTGCTCATTTTTTTGCCTATTTATTCTACTATATGGATATAGATAAATAATATCTTCATGGTATGGACATGGATCACCATATAAATATTAAAATCCACTAGACAATTAGATGATATGTCTGAGTTCTTTATTTGAGTGATAAAGGATGACTGAAAGACAATTTTTTTTGGGACTTATTTAAGTGATTAAAATTTAAAATTAGAAAATAAACCAATTAGGCACAAGCAAGAAGCCACTACACCCACCATCAAGGTATTGGATGAGGTGATTAGGGATTAGGAGGGACAAAGAGGGAGTGAGTAGAGATGATGAGGGTGTTATGAGGGGTGGTGGGGGTCAATGAGGGAGTGATTGATAAGGATGATGGAGTGATTATGGATGATGAGGGATGATTAAGTTTAATAAGGGAGTGATTAAGGGAGATGAGGGAAGAGGAAGGAGGGAATAGGGATGATGGGATATTATGAATCAGTGATTAGGGATGATGAGGGATGGTGATGGTCAATGAGGGAGTGATTAGGGATAATGAGGGAGTAATTCGAGATGATGAGGGATGGTGAGGGTCAATGAGGGAGTGATTATGGAGGATGAGGGATGAGGAGGGAGTGATTAGGAATGATGAATTAGTGATTAATGATTATGAGGGATGGTGAGGGTTCATGAGGGAGTGATGAGGGTTAATGATGGAGTGATTAGGGATGATGAGGGATGGTGAGGGTCACTGAAGGAGTGATTAGGGATGGTGAGGGAGTAATTATAGATGATGTAGGATGGGGAGAGTTAATGAGGGAGTGATTAGGGATGCTAAGGGATGAGGAGGAAGTGATTAGGGATGATGAGAGATGATGAAGCAATGATTAGGGATGATGAGGGATAGTGAGGGTCAATGAGGGAGTGATTAGGGATAATGAGGGAATGATTAGAGATGATAAGGGATGGTGAAGGTCAGTGATAGAGTGATTAAGGAAAAAAAAGAATGAGGAGAGTGATTATGGGTGATGAGGGTTAAGGGAGGGATGATGAACAAGTGAAATTAACACAAAGTGGTCATTTGATGTGTGTATTTCATCAATGTGAACTATACTACCCCAATCACACCACTTTGGCTTGATTTAAAATTAAGTGATTTGTAAACTTCAATTTTTACAAATTTAGGACTCTTGAAAATGCCATGAAGTAATCTAAAAGGCACAAAAACCTAAATAATTACTATATGTTTACCAAAAATGGATATCAATTGCAAAATTTATGCCTTGAAATACCTAAGTTCAATATTGACACCCTAAAAATTTCTAAGTACTAACTATATTGGATTTTTAAAAATTATCTTACACATCATAAGGCATGTAATTGTGAGACCAACTTTATCAGATGCAAAGTGACCCTATTTTTTTTATATTTACTAAAATAATTTTGAAGTAGAATGACAAAAATAAATGTAACAATATAAATGTAAACTTTTAATTAATTTTTATATTAAACAACCTATCCCTTCCAATATATATTTTATGCTTTTTGTATAATGTGAAGATAACACATATGTTTTATTTTCATGAAAAATAATGCGTACGTGTTTAGGTTTAATATTTATGAGCCTATTTTTAGATAGCACATATGCATTATGGTAAATGTCCATGAGATTATCCCCTAACTCTATACACTTAACTGATTATTATATAATCTAGATCTTGTTTACTTATATCATGTTCCCTTTGAGATCAACATGCACATAATAAACCAACTAAGTACTTTTATTTTCCATTTATTTCAATATCAATCAATAGTTATACTTTCCATTCATAGCATATCTCAACATTATAAATTTGGAATATTATTTATCTGAGTTTACAATTAGTCATAATTATGCTTATTAATTTATATATTCTTAACCCTTTACTATATTGACATGTCTCAATTTAGGTTTAAACATTTGGTGAACCTAACCTCTATGTCTTTCCATGAAACTCCTAGTGTGTTCTAGTTTATTTTTATTTTTATGATCTCTTTATTATTACAATTTATTTCAACAATAAAAATTTATTTTCCTAAAATAATGTTTAATATGGATAAAAAATAACTTCTTTTTGATCCTAACCTTAAGGAGGGTGATAGTTACCATCCCTGTAATCAGGATCATGTTATCACTCCAAGGGGTAAGGTAGATGGTACATGTATGCATATTCAAGCTGAAATACCTAGTATTTGTGCTTGTGAAGCCCTAAAACATCAAATCACTAGTATGAGGAAATTAATAAAAGAGTTATAAAATCAAAGTACATACAAGAATAATAAAAAATATGCTAGTGTTAATCATGTGTTTGCAGCTTCCTCTAGAAATTTTATACCCAACAAGGTTTTATATCGAAAGGACAAGATAAAAAAACATACACATGATTCAAATCTTATAAAAAGACTACTAAGATTCCAAGTGAAATCCTAAGAAAAATTATTCAAAACAAAGTGATCAAATTACCTCATGTACATTCTATGTGCAAATCTAAATACTATTCTTCATACCATATAATGTACCTTCACCATATAGATCATTGTTTTACATTAAATAACCAAATATAAAAGTTAAATGCTAGTGGTGATCATATCATTGATACATAAATCAAGAAACCCAATCACATTATGAGTACTCCTAAAACAAAAGTGAAAAAACAATAAATATGGGTACCAAAGGATAATTTAAAACACAAACAATTGCAAATGTAAAAATTAGAGCAATATAAGATTCAAAATGCTAAGCTAAAGTAAGATATGCAATAAAAAGATTAAAAACTTAACCCAAAAAATACTTTTTTCCTAGTGTTTAAGTAAAGATGCATGAATATTCTCTAGTACATAATGAGATGCAAGATCTTAATAATGATTAACATACCAAAGAAAACTTTCAATAAGGAAACTCCAATCTATGGTGTAGTTTTTTTTTTTATACATAAATGCTCAAAATGATATATTACTAGTTTTATAACAACCTAAAAAGTTGCTATCGAAGATGTCACCAGTTTTAGATAACAGGTATGCAAAGGTCAATATCATATGAGATGAAGATTGTGCATACTAGAATGTTGTTGAAGTAAAATGAAATCACTCAAAGACAATATTTCAAGAGATAAAAAGCAAGTGCAACAAAAACCAATCTTTCATTTAGTTGAAAACCTCTCAAATGAGTTGAGTACATATAGGAAAGTAAGCAAGTAAATCCTCCATAAAAGGTGGTCAATATACCCCCATAATAGACAAGTAACTCTTCCACACAATGTTTTCAACAAGACCAAAAATATATGAGTAACTCCTATACCTATAATATCTAGTCAAGGGAGTTACTTCCTAGTCATCCATTCAACCTACATACATAAGTAAGCTTCTCCATGAAAGTATTTAAACTCCAAGCGAGGGAAAAAAGATAATAATAAATAAATATGGTTAAAAATAAAACCCATAATATAACACCACTAACCTCCCACATAAGCATAAATTAGGTGGGTAGTGTAAAAATAAATGTGTCTTGACAACTAGGCATGATGAGGTATCCATGTGCAAAAAAATCTCTCATAAATTAGAGAAAAGGATAAAAACTGTCAGACCGTCCCCCACCCTCCCCACCAAAAAAATACATAGAAGAAGAGAAGAGGAAAGGATTCACCCTAAATATGATGTTACTGTTGATGTACACCACAACCCAATAAGAGCTCTTAGATAAATGAACTTTCTCTCAGTGAAGGGTTTGATAAAGATATCTACAAGATGATCTAAAGACTAAAAAAAATAAAGTCATTACCTAGCCATAAATAAGATACTAGATAAAATGCATGTTAATCTCAATGTGTTTGTTCCAATAGTGCTGAATTGGATTCTTGCATATTTTTATAGTACTCTGGTTGTCATAATAGATAACGATGGGCTGCCTAAATAGAATGCCAAACTTAGAATCCCTTGAAGACAAATATAATCAGTAGATAGTTTAATATATCCCCTATAATTTGTCCCTATGGATGAAATAGAAATATCATTTTGTTTCTTACTAGACCAACTAATAGGACATGACCCAAAGAAAAACTACAACCTAAAGTGGACTTACAATTCTGAGTATCACCTAACCAATCTAAATCTGTAAATCCAACCAAGTCAACCTATATGATAATTATTTAATGAATAAAAAATATATAATAGCCTTTAATTTAATACAATATCCTCTTAGTTGATTTATAGTTTAGCTCATAGGGTTCCTGCATGAATCTTGAGACAAGTCCCAATGCATATGAAATATTGGGCCTGGTATAAGTTAAATAAATAAGGTTGCCAACAAGTTGTTGATACTGAGTGGAATAAAAAAAAGGTATATAATAGTCATCCTCAATCTTTAATCTTGATAGAAATGGAGTCAAATATGTCTTACAATAAACTATGTGAAACTAAGGTAAAAGATAGAGAGCATATTTGGGCTATGCAAGTGAAATCCCTAAATCGAATTGTAAAATATTGATGCCAAAAACTTAATTTAGAAGACCCAATTATATCATGTGAAATATATCCTCTAGACATATTTTCACTACTATAATAGATGATGAGAAATTATTGGTGATCAAAAGATCACCAATATAAAGGACTAGTATCAGGAAAGTATCATCCTTCCACAAGAAATACACATTGGGGTCTGAATGACACATGGTGAAACTTGAAGTAAGGAGGAAGTAATCCATCATGGTGTACCAAGATCAAGGTGTTTTTTTGAGTCCATAGATGGAATTACTAAGTCTAAAAACTAAGGATTAATCCTAAACAAAACTAGGTGGCTAATTCGTATAAATCTCCTCCTCAAGGTCTTCATGAAGAAAGGCACTCTTCACATCCATTTGGTGCACATCCCAACCATGTGCTACAAATATAGATAGTGTGAGTTGGATTGAATTCATATTTTCAATAGGTGTAAAGGTATATGAGCATTCAATGCTAGCTACTTGTGAGAAATTCTTGGCAACCAATCATGCCTTATACTTATCAACTGACACATCTACTACAAACTTAGTCTGATATATCCACCTACATCAAACCATCTTCCTTACCTTAAGAATTGAATATAAATTCCAAATGTTATTTTTATTAGGGAAGAATATTATTTTTTCATAGAAATATCCCACTTAGGTATGCCTAAAGCCTCTTAAAATGTCTATGGATTCAAAACTAAAGCCAAAAAAGCATGTGGATAACTCTAATAATCTACTTGAGTATGTCTATCATCTACTAGATCCCCTACCCAAGTGCCATCACTTTGGAGTGTCTATCTAGCCTAAAGGGGAAAGGAAGTGGGTGAGTTAGGTGTTGACTCCTCATCCTATGAAATGTGACTATAAGTGCTGTGGACCAAATTTTGACCTCAAGTCAAAATCGGTCACCCCCTCTAGGTTGAAATCTCATAGGGTTATCAAAAGCTTGTCAAATATTGTCATGTTATATTCATGGTATTAAATGGTTTTAAGTGGCTTCATATGGTCATATATTTTCTTATCTAACATTGTCTAATGTTTGATCTTATGTTTAGTTGTCTAGTCCTGTGGGTCACTTTCAAGGTCTTGGAATTTTTAAACATGGTCAAAGGTTTAGTATGGTATATGGTCATTATAAAAGGTTATTAATGTGTCATTGATATCAAAATATCATGCACTAACCCTTTATTTGGATCTTATATGCAAAAATCACATTTTGGTCACCTTTTGGCCTATTTGGAAGAGTTGGATGTACCATCTTAGGAATAAAATGTTTTAATAAGATTCCCAACATCCCTGATATAAGAAATGGGGTAGATAATGTCCATGGATAGTTGGAGACCACCAACATCTATATTTCAACACATAAACTAAGCCAAAAGACACTTTACAAGCACTTATATGGCCTTGTAAGATCATATTTTAGTTATAAATAGTTTTTAAGTGTCTCTTGGGCTCCTTAAGATTATTTTACATCTTTAGAATGATTTTTAGGTTGAAATGATGTTTTAATCACTATTTATCCTCTATTGCTACCTTCATAATCATAGGAAGGAAATTTTGAATTGAATGGTACGACTAATAGAGAGAGACAATTAGGAGTTGAAACTTTGGAAATTATTAGTGGTCATAGTAATATTGAAACTAGTGGCATTATTTTATATATTGGTGGCTTATTATTTATGAAAAATTACTAAGAGTGACAATAGGTCACTATGGCCTATCCATTCGAGAGGGATCTATTCTTTCATCTATTTATCCACTTAAGAATTCTATGGATAATAATGATTTTAAGGGATGATTTTGTAGGTCAATGAGATCCTTTTAATGGTGGTTAAATTATCTAAATCATCTTCATAAAGTTCCCTCACTTGGAGGAAAAGTGGTCTTAATGTATAAGGTCTTTTAGTGAATCCTTCTACAAGTTTTTTTTGTATTCATGATGGTAAATCTCAGATATTTCTCATGATTTATCACTCATGGAATATCCCTTAGTTTCATGAAGTTCATGTGCTTTTGTCTGAGATGTGTCTTTTGTCTATATTCTTTAAGTATGATGCTCTTTGGGAACATGATCTATGTTTGAGAAATCTACTACATATTTTATTGTTAATTTGGCTCAAACATTGATGATATATCATAATAGAAGGTATTTATATTTAATTATTCCATAAAAATAGAATGAACCTTATGAGATACCACAATCCTCAACTCATAGACCTTCTGCATTGGTTGACTGTGTATACAATCTATATATACCTATAAGGTGAGTTGAAAATAATGACATGATGATTGTCATAAGCTATGAAATATTGGAGAAGTGATAAGGAGGTGTGCAATGGTTTAATAGTGTCATGGAATTTAATAGATCAAGAAGTGGATCTGTAGATCTAAATAAGTAGTGACCTACAAGACCGAATCATGTAGGTCCTTATTTTAGATCAATCAACATCAAATCAACATATAATAAAGGCCAAGATAGTAAATCCTTCTCCAAGTTTCCTTCATTATAGATAAATAAAATACAAGCCCTTGAAGAGCAACTAGGCCACTTACCAGTCAAGGATGAAAATGATACTGAGTTGATAGTCTAATAACCACCTATAGTACTGTGTATGAAAGGAACAAGTGAAAAATGGTTTGAAATGTCAAAAAATAAGTTTGAAAACCTTTTTATACAATGGGACAAATCCTTTAGTTGGGATACCTTTAAGTTCCATGATAGTGAGAAGTATAGCTACCATCAAAGTACTTAAACTACCCTAAACAGTTACCTATAGGACTTTTTGAAAGACCATTCCATTTTCAAGATAAAGAGAGGGGTAAAGGTGTTTAAAGGTGTTATGAGTCTAAATTGAGACATCAAGCATGTTTAGGATCTAAAATAACATCAATGACTTTCTTGGAATTTGAATACCATTGAGACCTTTAGATGCTAAACACAAACCAAATAATCACATACAAACTATAGTTAGGGTAAGTTGGAGTCAAGCCTAAGGAAAGATAGTAGAGTAATATTTGAAATATGCTTATGTCTTAATCATGAATTTAACTAAGTTCATTAACCATTGGGAAGTTGGTATGTGGAAGTAAGTTCCTAAGCACATTGAATGCATTCAAGTATCCTAATATGCACCTATAGGTGGCTAATGAAGTAGACTAGTCTCAAGTCTAAAGGTAAGGGAAAAGATGTTGAGAGGCTTTGAAGTCTACCTCAGTTAGACAAGTATATTATAAATCCATATGAGAACCAAAGAAGTCATGATGAGATTAGTCAAGTATGAGTTTTAAGACCTCTATAAATAGTCAAAAGATAAATTATAAGTCTGCCTGCTTATGAGTGTTTTTGATTGATTTGAGAAGAACAAGTAATGTGAGAGATCTTAAATAATTAATAATATTTGAGGAATGGTGTCATAGTGAAAATAACATCTCATTCAAACCCCTAACTTGATAGCAAGGGTACAAAGTTCAAAACCATGTTCAAGCCTAATAGTTCTAGTACCATGCATAGACAATAAAACATAGTCATGCCTTAACAAGTGGATGGTTGAAGGTAAGGTAATGGTTTGAATATCTCAAGATGACAGTGAAAAATATCTAAAATCCCTAATAAGAATTTACAATTACCTAGTTGGACACACACAGGCAGATCCAGCCAATCATGCCAATCATGAGAGAAATTAGAATTTTGAGGCCTTTATAGGTATAGTTACACTTTGAAAATGTGTACAGAGGATGGCCATGAGTGTAAAAATATATTCATGGCCACCTCAAAGCCATAACAATAGTAGGCATACCCACTTTTTTTTCTTAGACCTTGCTCACTCCATTGAAAATGGGTAGTCATGAGACCAAGGGGTTTGTTTAGACATAAAGCATAAAATAATCATGCCAAACCCCATGGAGGGCCCTTGAGGTAGTAAAAAAATATGGATGGGATCTTAGTATACTTTTAGGTGGTAATAAACTTTGGTTTTAAATCCAATACCATTAAGGGCTAGCAAGAAGGTGACAAGCTCATAACCCCAAGCTCCTTGTCCAGTACACCAAATGCATATAAAAGAGTGATAATCATTGAAAAAATCACGTATAATCATGGGTAATATTTTTTTATAGGTTTATAAACCTATCTTAGCAGTAATATTGAGTTTTGAGACATAAAACCTAATTTTGACCTCTCTCAAGTTCAAGAAAGCTAAGTATACCACCCAAGGAACAACTTCACATACTCACACCATCTCTCATGATTTTCATGGGAGTATAATAAAATTGGAATAGAGGGGTTAGTAAAGAATTTTTTACAATTGGAATGAGTTCAATTGATGATATGTTCTTTATAAACAATTGTTAAGGCCCTAAACGGGTTTTAAACCCTCCTAAAACCTTGATAATGACTAGGTATAACAAATGGGCTTCTAAAGCAAATTTAATGACATAATATTATAATTAAACCTATTTTATGTTGTTTAATACTCCAAGGATGTTATAAACATGTAATTTCATGCTGATGTCACTTATACAGATTGTCATAAGTGCCTTGTTTTCCATTTTTTGGTGTTTTGCAAGTATTCTATGAAAGTGAGAACTTACAAATCATTGAATGAGATAATTTAGGATGTGTAATAATTATAAAATCCCAAAATTTTACATATAATATTCTATCTGTGGTCAAACAAGGTTCATTTTCCAAGGTAGTCTCAAAAAGGCCTAAAATGAGACTAGGTGGCTAGGTCATTTCTTAGTTTGCATACTTCCACAAGGTCTCGGGACCTAAAAATTGACATGGAGGTTTATTATATCCTATGGAAAGTTAATAATTTTTTTCTTAGTTATTTAACATGTGTGGGAGAGGTCTGGATAAATAAAATAGGGTTCTAGGCAATGAGGCTTAATTGAGGCCTAATTAAGGAGAGAGAAAGGTAGAAAAAAGGACTTTCACTTAGAGTCAGGACATGAAATTTGACATGGATATGTATGGAAATAATGGGTCCTATAATATATTTTTTTTCATTACCATCCATACATTTTCCAACACAAGGAGGTTTATCAATTTTTAGGGATATAAGGAAAATATGCCTAGTGAGGGCTTGAGGAGCAAAATGAGTTATTAGGAGTTATTATAGGAACAAAAATAGTCTATTTTAGGGAAAAAAAAATATTTTAAGAATATTAATAGAGATAGGATGTCTTTAAGAAGATGAACCTGAGTTTCAGGCCACTTGGACTAAGTTAGGCATGGGAAATGAAGAATTTTAAGACACCTATGCACATGAATGATGGAATGTCAAATTAAAGGAGTTTATTAAGGCATGGAAGGTGTAAAATGAGTTTTTTTATATCATTTCATAGTTAATTAATGATTATAAAGTCCATTTTTCACTCTTTTCATGCAAAGAAGGGTAGTTTTCAGGATGCTAATCAAGGTGTCAAGCCAATTTGTAACCCCTATGCCACTTGGAAGGTTAGATCATAATCAAGAGTGAGAAAAATGGACTTGGATGTATTTAAATGACTATTACATAACCCCATTTATTATTGTAACTCATTAATACACTTTTCAATCTTCTTCTACTATGCCCCCCTCTCTCTTCACACTTCTCTATATAAGCAACCACTTTTAGATTTGTAATGAATCCACATCTGGTATGGAAAATCCCTAATAGTTTAATTAATATTTTTTTATTTTAATACAATATTTCAATCTAGTTTTGATTACTTAATTTCTTTTCTAAGTGTGTGAAGTAGTGAATAGTTGAATGACAAGTGATAATCATCTATCCTTATATTTACCATAATCTTTCATGTTTCTTGCAAGTAGTCTACTCTCTAACAAGTCACATGCAGTCTATTTAGTATTATTGTATTTATATAGGTGTAATTAATATTACTAGTGTCTATAATCAAGTCTCTTATTCATCCACCTTGATAAGTACATTGCATCTTACCTTCATAGTTGAAATACTCATGTTATAGAAACCTTGGATGTTGAGATCAATTTTGTAAATCACCTTTCATAATACAAGTACATGGTATTATTATGGAGTTTAAATTAGTGCATCACCTCATTAGGTTATTTTTAATTCAATTTCTCACTATCCTTTTTCATTTCAACAAGTTAGCAGCATAGGTGATGAGCTCAAATAGACATATCAAGAGAGCTAGCCCTTCAATATAGAGGTTTGACCCTATTATAGACAACCCATAGGTCTATGGGTAATCTCATTATTTCACTTAATAGGAGTAGACTTGAAATACCTCTCCAAGGGAGAAAAAATGAGTGGAAATAGGTGGATGTAGAAGACTCCCCATTACTACCCTTATTGTCATAACTAGAATAAGAAGAAGACCTTGGCTTAAGAACCTGCTCTAGATGATCCAAGTTGGAAGAAGAATCATCAGGTATAAGTAAATACAATGAAATAAAAGTAGTTTCATGTGTGGATTCTTTAGGACTCTTATAAAAGTGAACACTTTTCTCTATGAATATCTCATGTGTGCTTAGATGTAAAAGGTAGTACCCCTTGACACCATCTAGAGAACCTAAAAAGATGCAAGGCTTAGACTAAGGTTCCATATATTTGAATTTCTTATTTGGTATATGTGCCATAGATGTAGATTAAAAAACCCTAAAGTGCTCAACTTTAGGTTTTCTTTCATGCCAAGATTCAGAGGGTGATATGCCTTTCAATGCTTTGTGAGGAACCTTATTATTAATATAACAAGCACAATTAAGGGTTCAGACTAATACTAAGGTTCCAAGGACTTAGATTGAATCATATATCTACCCATCTCTTTCAAGGATCTATTATTGTGTTTTATAACTTATTTATGTGAAGGACTATAAGTAACTATCTGCTGCAAATCAATCCCCTTTGTGGTACAAAATTGATCAAATCTATTGCTGACATATTCACCTCCATTGTTAGTTCGAACAACCTTGATAGATTTCTCAGATTGTTTCTCAAAAAGTGCCTTGAATTATTCAAAATAATCAAACACTTTAGCCTTTTATTTAATAAATTAGATGCATGTATATATCAATAAATCATTAATGAAAGTGAGAATTAACTTATCCTTTGTAAAAGATAGACTAGGAAAAGGCCTAGATACATCACTATGTACTAACTCCAATGCTTGTGAATCACCTTTGCCTTTATCAATTTTTTTTTTGGAATCTTTCTAAAGAGAGAAACTATCACAAAGTCCCTTAGATAATTATACTTGAGGAAAGCTTGTGACCATGCCATTTTTGCTAAGTGTATGCAATTAGAAATACATTAGATCCACAAATCAATCCTAGCTTAGAGAAGAGAGATCATATTTACACTTTTGATTATGGATATATTATATAATCGATAACATGACCAATATGGATCTGTTATACCCAATTAGGGGATCTCTTATCACAATAATATCACTAGGGAGGGTTCCAAAGCCTCTAATCAAGCAAAACTATGCAATAACACTAACTAAGTCCTATGTTTTCATATTCACTATACTAATAAAAAGTAAATCAAATAAATATAATCTAGTGCTAACTAAATCTTGTGGAAAAAAGTGGGGGTTAGTAAACTAAAAAAATTAAACATGTATAAGATAATATTAATTAAGCTATGTATAGGTAATACCCTAATGCATGGAGAGGAAGAGTGATATTATTCAAAAGTCATTACTTATGCTAATTTTATCTACTAAAAAGAGGAGTGAAGTTAGAGATGCTTACTTGGGAGATGAACCTATTGAGACTCAATCTCTCCCTTGGCCAAAGGTTCTTTGAAAGAGGTTGTTATGGTTTATAAGGATCACTAAGAAAGGCCAAAACATCCAAGACTTCTCCATAAGACTAGATTATTCTCCAAGTAGAAACCCTAAGCTAAGACTCCTCAAGTAGAATGGTGGAATAATATATTGTAAATAATCACAAATGAAAAATAACTCTTCATGTATCTCTAATAATGGTAGAATGGATGTGTTTATATAGGTGGATATAACCCTAAAACATTATAAAAGTTTTAGCTGATAGGGTTGACCCAGTCAACCTAGTATCATTATTGATGAAAACTCACTAGGTCATGGGCTAGGTCGGCTAAGAGATGACCTAGACCTAAATGAGTTTTACCAATAAGATTACAAGGTTGACCTAGTAAACCTAGTCATGTAAACTATCAAAAGGGGGTTTAGGTTTGGAAAAATGATAATGAAGGTGGTAAATGACTAGAGGAGTGTGAAAAATAGGATTAATATCTTAGGGAAATGGTTTTAGGAGCTATTTGTATTGGTAACAAGTGGAAATAAGGGATACAAATCCTGTGAAACATCAATGTTCTACCCACCCCTTTCTTGGTACACCCCTTAGGGCATGCACTCAAAGAGATTGAGACTCGATGGGTTATTGCAAGATTTAAAGAATTAGTAACTGATAAAGTTTGAAAATATTATATGTATACATATTCCGTCCTCAAATCTCATCACATGTCACTCAAGTGCAATAGGAGATGGTGCTTTGAGAAAGAACATAGTAACACACAATGATGAGGCTAAAAAAAAGTTATAATAATTTAAATAAAAAATAACTAAGATTAAATGATTGAAAAGTAAATAAATAAAAATTAAATGTGATGCTACCTTGACTTAACTTTATATTAAGATGGGTGTCTATTGTATTTGTAGTTTTGATTGTGGAGGTCATAGAGATTGCTTTCGATAAAACCAAAAATATAAAACTAAAGAGGAAAAACAAACAAATGTAGGAAAGACAAGATAACTAGTTCAATTTGGAGAGGACATAGTTGTAAATTTGGAAATTTGGGGTGACAAGTTCTATTTTAGTCTAAATTACCAAGTCGAAATTTAGATTAAATCAGGTAATCAAAAAACCAAGGCTATTAAAGACCGAAAAACTCAAACAAGTAAACCTTAAGTAAGAAAGGTAAACTTGACAATTCAAACCAAGGACACATGTATATTGTAATCACAACTACTGAGAGTGGGGGTAAATCAATTCCCTTAAAATAATCATTCAATTTAACTTATCATTCATTCAAACACATACATCAACTAATACATAAGTAAGCATCCACATAAGCATATAATATATGAACATATGAGATATGTGGGAAAACCTCATGAGTGATAAAACCCACTATAACGTATCTTATAATATAGTTCTATAAATAATGAATCAATATTTAGTGAGATACTATCCCCATAAGAAGTATTAATCCCTCATTAGTCAAGCACCAACTCAACTAGGGATTTAGCAAGCACCAACTTGAAAGGAGGAAAGAACCCCCTAAGTGACTCATCAACAGCTCAAATAATTTTATAAAACTTATACAACCACCAAATTTCAAGGCATATCTCACTCCTTGATAAAACACCAACTTATCCAAGATAAACTTAATCACCTCAAGACACCTTGTTGCTCAATCAACAGATGGTGACCTCTTCTTCAGATCTCTATCTTCTATATATACATTATAATCAATATCATACATCAAGAATACATATATGATTAAGATCTAATAGTATCTCAAAATGTAATCAACTCATTTATCTCTTCTCAACCTTCTATCTCTCTCAAACAACCTATCAGTACTTTTTGATCAATTTGCCTCTTAATAGGCTTATTAGGCCAATTGAACTTGACATACACATTCATCAGTTCAGTCATATGTTCATAATATTTTCTCTCCCATATTTTTATGGTCTTCAATTCCTCTTTCTGATTCACAATCTTCCCTCTTATTCACTCATTGGTGTCATCTCTTCTACACACATAATTAGGCCAATTAGGCCTTGAATAAATACACATCAAAAGATCAGTTACAATCTTGGTTGGCCAAAAAACTAATCCATAAAGGCTAGATATAAAACATGTATTAATACACATTACACATAAAAATTAACCAAAATAGGATCACCATTAGGTCGGCCAAACTCACTCAGACCACCTTCTCTTCTTCTAGGCCTAATAGAGACCTAATTCATTATGTCTATGCTTTCCACAAAACAGCTTGAACCTCTATGGACCTAATGGCCCTCACTAAAGAGATAAAACCTTTCAAACACTTATATGGAAACCTCAAATAACCTCCTCCATTCTCAATAAGTCACAAATACTTCACTCACTCTTTGAAAACACCATTAAGCCTTAAAGACCTATTAGGCCTAATTACCCCAAAAACATTGTCTTCAAAGATGAAGCTTAAACAACCTATAAAAACACATTCTATGTACAATCCACATATTTATGGAAAATTCATGACCTTAGGGTTATCATAAAACTCTTTAGGCTCTAAACACTCATAAACACCTCTTCAAAAATCTCACTCAGAACTGCCAATTTGCTCATGACCTAGTCATTAGTAATTTGACCTCAAACATTGTTGAGTGTGGAGCCCTTTAGGGCTATCACATGACCATGATGGTACATTTTTGGGTCTTAGAGAGATCCAAGTATGTGGGGTGTGAATTTTCATTTACTCTTCATGTGTGTGAATATTCTTAAATGTTTACTAAATAATTTTCATGTTGACTTCCATGTTTATTAGAAGTGGGAGTGATTTCCTTGTTTTAGGGAACTAATTGTTAAATATTTAATTTCCATAGGATGAGAAAATTATTGAATATTTTATTTAATAATTTCTATGATGTATTATGGAAGTGGGATTGAATTTCTCATTTCTAGGAGTTGGTTCTTATCACATTGAATTGGAAGTTGTGCCTTTTAGAGGAGGATGGCATGTTGCTTCTTGGTAGTGGTTGTAGATAAGAATGATGAGGTGGAAATGGTGTGTTACTTTGTGGATGAAGATATCTTTAATAAAGATAGTGTGTATCTCCTTTCTCGATGGGTTTTCTCCTCATTTATTATAAATATAGGTGGAGATGAGACTTTAGAGATAAGTGATAATAGGTTTTGCATATGATAGGACATGATATGTGAGATATATTTTTAGGGTATGGTATAATAGCTTGTGGATGTATTTTTTAATATAGGTATAGGTGTGGTAAAGAATTTTTGGATTATTGTTGATGTATTTCATATTTGGATCAACAATTCAAAAAATTCATTTATGAATTCTAGAGGAGATATTTCATCTCTGTGAGAGGTTCTTTATAATCTTGTTCTATTACAAATTTTATTAAGGACTTTCTTGGTGGATGTAGTCCACATTGGGTGAACCATGATATATCTATGTTATGAGTTATTACTAGTTTTATTCTCTCCATTTATGCTTTCATTTAATTATGATTTTAGGAATTATTTTTATGATGCATGTTAGTGCATAATTAAATCTAATTTTCACACATTTAAAATTCAGTTATGTGATTTTATGGTGACTTAAAATCTGGTCTAAATTCTTTTAATTCCTAACAATTAGTATCAGCTTTGGTTGTGTGTTTTGCTAAAGTGGTAAATCATAGGAAAGGTTATTATCTTGAGTGGGAGCTATGGGATAAGAGATCAGATTTAGAGTTGAGAAGTTTGATGGTAAGAATTTTGGTTTATATAAAATGCATATGGAAGATTACTTATATCAGAAGGATCTTCATCCCCCTTTGGAGGGGAAAGTAGAATAAACTGTAAGTATGAGTGATGCAAATTGGTCATTGTTTGACAAAAATGCATTAGGAGCCGTATGATTATGCCTTGCATCTTCTATTCCATTTAACATTTTTTTGGAGAAAACTACAAAGGATATCATGGATAAACTTGGAAAGTTGTATGATAAACCCTCATCCTCAAATAAAAAATTTCTTATGAAAAGATTGTTTAATATAAAAATGTTTGAGAATGGTTCAATTTCTATTCATTTAAATGATTTTAATATGGTTGTAAGTATGCTCACTTATATTAGAATTAAGTTTTATGATGAATTTAGATCTTTGCTGATTTCTTTTTCTTTGCCTAATAGTTGGGATAGCTTGGTTATGGCTGTGAGTAATGCAGTCCCTACCAAGGGAAACTTAAATTTGGAGGATGTTGTAGGTGTGATTCTTAGTGAGTAATTGTGAAGGAAAATCAGTGATGAATCATCTTTAGGTAATGATTTGTATATTGATACTAGAGGGAGGAAAAAGGACAAGAGTAAAGGCAATCATGAAAAGTCAAAGTTTAGATCTAAATCTAGATCTAGATCCAAGATGATATGCTAGAATTATGAGAAGAGTGGACACTCAAAGAAGGATTGTTGGTCACTTCAGGATAAGAATGCCAACAAGGAGGAAACAAATGAGGTAAATGTAATATTAGGTAAATCATGTCAAGATGCCTTAATTATTTCTATGGATAGTTTTTCTAAGTCTTGGGTATTAGATTCAGGGGCGTCTTTTCATGTCACCCAACATAGGCATTATTTTATTGATTATGTTCAAGAAAATTTAGGACATGTTTATTTTGGTGATGATGAACCAAGTGAGATAGTAGGGAAAAGTTGTGTTTAGGTGAAAATGTAGAATGGGAACACATGGCTACTTAAGGATGTCAGACACATGCCTATGTTGAGACAAAATTTGATTTTAGTGAGGTAATTGGGTAGTGAGGGTTGTTTGGTAATGTTTATTATAGATTTTTAGAAAGTTATCAAAGGTGATCTTTTGATTTAGAGAGGTAACAAAGTTGGTACTTTATATTTGACTAGTAGTGTTGATTATTTTAATTTAATTACTGCAGATGGAGATGCAACTATGTGGTACTACAGGCTCAATCATATGAGCCATAAGGGCATGGAGATCTTAAAAGACAAGATTCCTAGATTAAAAGACATAGATCTAGAATTATATGAGAATTGTGTGTACAATAAATAAAAATGGGTCAAGGTCTTGAAATTTGGACCCACAAAGATAGAATACAAGTTAGAGTTGGTACATTCTGATGTATGGAGACCAGCTCAGGTATCTTCTATTCATGATTCTAATTATTATGTCACTTTTATTGATGATGTAACTAGGAAAGTTTGGGTTTATTGTATTAAAAATAAATCTAATGTATTTGACACTTTTAAGAAGTGGAAAGACTTGGTTGAGAATGAAACAAGTCTTAAATTGAAATGTCTCAGATCAGATAATGGATGTGAGTATTGTAGTAATGGTTTCTTTGATTATTATTCTAACAATGGAATTCATAGGCAAATGATGGTTCTAGGAACTCCACAACAGAATGGGGTATTTGAAAGGATTAATAGAATAATAATGGAATGTGTTAGGAGCATGAGGTTACATGTAGGGTTGCCTTTATAATTGTGGGTAGAAACAATTATCATAATAATATATTTGATTAACAAATGACCTTATATGCCTTTGGATGGAGGCATTACTAAACAAGCTTGGTCTGGTAAGAATTTTGATTATTCTTTTCTAAGAGTCTTTGGATGTGAGGCTTTTTCACTCATTAAGAAAGATTATAGGACCAAGTTAAAGGCTAAATCAGAGAAATGCACATTTGTTGGATATGGTGAGCATGACTTTGGTTTATTTTTATGGAGCATTAAAGATAAGAAAATATTTTGGTCTAGAGATGTAGTCTTTAATCAAAAAGTCATGTATAAGAATTACTTGTAGAAATAGGAATAAGAATAGAAAGAGTACACAGTATTGGATGCATTGTAGATGACAAAGTATCTAATGGATTAGTTCAAGAACCTTCTACACAAGGACCCCAAACTCCTATGGTAGTAAGGTCTTCTAGGGTAAGAAGATAACCTAAATTTTTTTATACTTCTTTGAATTATTTATTACTCACTAACAATGGAGAACTAGAGTGTTATGAGGAAGCAATGTAGGTAGATGCCAAGATGAAGTGGGAGCAAGCCATGGATGAGGAGTATAGATTTCTCATGGAAAACCAAACATGGGATTTGGTAAGGCTACTCAAGGGAAAGAGTAAATTTCCAAACAAATGGATATTTAGAATAAAGACGAAGATGAAGGGAGAAAAAGGTATAAGGCTAGGATGTGGTTAAGGGGTCTGCATAAGAATTAGCTATTGATTTTGATGAAAATTTCTCTCCTATTGTAAAAATGACTTCTATTAGGATTGTTCTTGGTTTAGTTGTAGTTGAGGATTTGCACTTAGAATAATTAGATGTGAAAATTAATTTTCTTCATGGTGATTTGGATGAAGATTTGTATATGAAGTATCCACAATGATATGATGTCAAAGGGAAGGAGAAATATGTGTGTAGACTAAAGAAGAGCTTGTATGGCTTGAAACAATCTCCATAGCAATGGTATAAGAAATTTGATTATTTTATGTTGGAATAAGAATATCAAAGGTGTAATTATGACCATTTAATGTACATCAAACATTTTGATGATGGTTCCTTTATTATTTTATGATTGTATGTACATGACATGTTAGTTGGAAAGAACATATAACATATTCATATTCTCAATAAATAGCTTAGTGACTCCTTTTCTATGAAGGATTTGGTTGTTGCAAAGAAAATACTTGGAATGAAGATTAATCATGATAGGAATGAGAGGAAGTTGATCTTATCCTAGTAAAAGTATGTGAATAAAGTTCTATAAATGTTTAGCATGTTGGATGATAAATTTATTGGTACTCCTTTGGCAGGCCACTTTATATTATCAAAGGAGGAGTGTCCTAAGATGGAAACTAAAAATATTAAGATGTATAGGGTACCTTACTCATTGGTATTTGGTATCTTTATGTATGCCATGGTTTTTACTAGGCTAGATATTTCCCAAGAAGTGGGAGTTGTGAGTAGGTATGAGCATTGACAAGTAGTGAAATGGATTCTTTAGTATTTGAGAGGAACCATGGATTTTACATTGTGTTATGGTGGATCAGATACCACTTTACATGGTTGTGTAGACTTGGATATGGTAGGGGATATTTATAATAGGATAAGTATGATATGTTATATATTTACTATTAGAGATACAATAGTTAGTTGGATTTTCATGATACAAAAAGTTGTGGCTTTATCAATCATAGAAGTAGAGTATGTTGCTACCATAGAGGCTAACAAGGAGATGATTTGGTTATAGGAGTTGTTTCAAGAGCTAGGGAATGAGAAGGAAGTTGGGAGACTACACAACAATAGTCAGAGTGCTATTAATTTGGCAAAGAACTCCATTTTCCACTCAAGGATGAAATACATTTAGTTATGTTATCACTTCATTAAGATAGCTTTAGAGGAGAACTTGGTGAACTTGGAGAAGATTCATAATAGCCAGAATCATGTGGATATGATGACCAAAGTGGTCACATTGGACAAGTTAAGACTATGTTTAGATTTGGTTGGCCTTAGTGGTCATGGAGCAGTGATATATTATATTCAAGAGAAATGGTCTCCAAGTGGGAGATTGTTGAGTGTGGAACCCTTTAGGGCTATCACATGACCATGATAGTATGTTTTGGGGGATTAGAGAGATCTAAGGATGTGGGGAGCATATTTTTCATTTAATTCTCATGTGTGAATATTATTAAATGCTTATTTAATAATTTTCATGTTAACTTTTATGTTTATTGGAAGTGGGATTGATTTCCTTGTTTTAGGGAATTAATTGTTAAATATTTAATTTACATAGGAAGAGAAAATTATTAAATGTTTTATTTAATAATGTATATGATGTATTATGGAAGTGGCATTGACATTCTCATTTCTAAGATTTGGTTGTTATCACATTGTATTGGAAGTTGTGCCTTTTAGAGGAGGATGGCATGTTCAATCTTGGTGGTGCTTGTGGATAAGCATGATGAGGTGGAAATGGTGTGTTCCTTTGTGGATGAAGATATCTTAGATAAGGATAGTGTGTATAACCTTTAATGGGTTTTCTCCTCATTTATTATAGATACAAGTGGAGATGAGACTTTAGATATAAGAGATAACAAGTTCTGCCTATGACATGGCATGATATGTGAGATATTTTTGCAGGGTGTGGTACAGTAGCTTGTGGATGTTTATTTTATATAGGTACATGTGTGGTAGAGAATATATGGATTATTGTTGAAAATTTTCATATTTGGATCAAAAATTCAAAGAATTCATTTGTGAATTCTAGAGGAGATATTTTATCTTTGTTAGAGGTTCTTTGTCATCTTGTTTTGTTATGGATTTTATTGAGGACTTTCTTGGTGGATGTAGCCCACATTTGGTGAACCAAGGTATATCTATGTTATGAGTTATTACTAGTTTTTTCTCTCCATTTGTGATTTCATTTATCTATGATTTGAGTAATTATTTCCATGATGCATGTTAGTGCATAATTAAATCTAATTTTCACACATTTAAAATCTAGTTATGTGATTTTAGGGTGATTTAAAATCTGCTTTAAATTATTTTAATTATTAACAAACATTAGTATAGGCACTTTCCAACACTCTATATTAATGTATAATATCCCATGTCATATTTATGAAATCATCACATGCTTGGTATACTTCCAAATTATGCATAATGATATAGGAATGTTAATCTCACTAACACAAAAAACTACCAAAGACCTTGAAAACACAGTCCTAATGAATGTTATTTTCAAATTATTATACTAAATCTAAAAATTATATATATAATTTATGGGTCATATATACAAAAAACATCAAAATATGTATTAGATACATTAACTCAATATATAACATCTCAAACTTAGTAGTCCATCTTTCATACCTAGAACTACCATTCTATCTTGAGGACTAGTCATTGTGATTACAAATTTTAGCACCCATGTGGGAAATTTTAGGGACCCTTGATACATGTGTAAAATCCTATGAGATCATTAGGTAAATATATATATATATATATATATATATATATATCATGGTCTAGTGATAATATTAGTCTTGCATACCAATCTCTCAACTTTACATCTTCACTAGACATGTCATCTTGTGAAGAACATTTTCAATATTTTCATTGACCTCCAAAAAATATTAGTAATATGGAAATGTGTTACTAGTTTATAGAAACATTTTTGTGCAATTGGATTCAACCTTAGTCCATGAAAACACTTCCCTAATCTCATTCTCAATTCTGTCTAGTTTTTCTCACTGTCTTCACTATTAGACTTTTTAGTGATAGGTTGAATTACATGACCATTTTATCACTCCTAAGGTATAAAACCTGATTATAAACCACCATGGGCATGAAATAAAAGTCTCAAATTTTTTTCTCAAATTATTTTAATTCATTTACTTAGACAAATATGTCTTATATACCAAATTTTTTAGAAACAAACACTTTTTTATGGGGTCCACTCACACAACAGACAAACCAATACCACCCAAATGTACCTATAAGAGTTAAATACATGATAAAAACATAAAAATAGGTCAACCAATCCATTATAATCCATTTACATTAATATTTTCCATATTAGGTCACTATGAGGGTTTTAAGAGGGTTTTAAACTGGTTTCCATTCTTAATGTTTGTTGATAAAGATCTACTCCTGAAACCAACTCCTAATGCTTGGAAAAAAATTTAGGAACATTTTCCATATCCAAATAAGAGCTCATCTTCCCATGCAATAGTCACACATGCTAACAAGCATAAGAAAATCCTTCTTTTTTTACAACACCTCATTCTAAAACTTGAGAGATTTTCAAAACTCATTTTCATGCTTTCTTCTTCAACTGAAGACCTAAAAATTCATGATCACTCTTGAAAAAACCTCTCACACATATATAAAATATAACATGAGCTTAAGAACCTTGTAAATTGATCTTGACCCCTCATTAAGCTACACTAGGTCTCTTTCACACTTGGCCTATACCTATAAACCATACTTAGACCTTGAACACACCTTGAAACCTCTTGCACTAATCTCAAAACCTCATCCTCATGTCATAAAACCTCATACTATGCTCACATACTACCAATATTATTATCTAAAGCCTCATATTATTCATCTCATCATGCTACCTAACCAATGCCTTCTCATTAGGTTTCTTCATGTAATGAATAAGCCTCAAAGCTAACTTTGGAACTCTTATGAAGACTTATTTACCTCATTCTCATTCTTAAACAACTTTATACACTCTTTCATGTCTATACTAGAAAAATTCACCAAGATTCACTATGCTTCATGCATACACCTTCTCACAGGGCTAGACTAGGCTTCTCAAGACACCTAGTACTCAAAGACTTGAAATCAAACAAGATAATTGTCAAAGATATCAACCAAGAACATTCTTCAATAAAGATTCTTTGAATACAAAACTACACTCAATAGGATTATGATCCTATCACACCACAACATTATCCCAAAACCTCATATAGAACTCAAAGACTACTAAACCATGCTCAAGTCATCATGAACACTCACCATGAAACATCATAAGAACATTTCTAGGACATAAATAAAACTCACAAAAATTTGACATAAAGGATAACATCAATGACACAACACCAATAATAGGAACAAACCTCAATAATCTTCCCCTTTTTCATTGATGGAAAACACTCTAACAAAGTAGATCATTGTCATCTCCCCAAGCTAGATCTCCCCCAAATTGGTCTTTCTCCCAATCTAGTCTTTTTATCTCTTTGACATCAATGAAAAAGGGCCATATCTAACAATACTACTATATGATCCTTGGATCTAAAACATCATTTCTCCACAAACAAGATCAATTTTCCTTTAATCAACCAAATAGGAGCTCAACTCACAAAATTACTCAACCATGCTCCCCTTAAGTTTATACATACCTCAAACACATGAAAATTGCTCTCCTTTCTTGATATCTAGAAACAAATGAAGAAGGAACTCCCCCTTTAACAAAGCATTTTCTTAGTAATGACAATCATCTTCAACAACTAGTAACTTAACACATAGGAACAAGGAAACTAAGAAGCATCATAGACACTGCTCCTCCTAACACCATGTGTAACATTTTTAGATGAACTCAGAACACACTACTACCCACCTTATCCTTGACATTATTCAAACCAATTGATTACACTCAGAATACACACTAAGACACCTCACCTTGATATCCACTAAAGAACCTTCCCTTGTCTTCACAACATGTGTACTCAAGATTCCAATGAACTCCTCCATTAGGTCTTGTTACCTCAATTCATATATGCAAAAAAATCATACAAAAAAAAATAAGGATACATGCTCATACCTTTATACATCATGAAACCATACCTCCTAAAAACTATTATTTGATCCTTTAAAACTTGGGCCTGACCACTCATAAGGCTAGCAAGTTCCCTCTTTGTCCATACACACCTTACATTTATTTATTCTCATAAGGGATCTCAAACTATACTAGACAAAAAAAATCCCTTGATTCTTGATTGAAGACAACTTCATCCACAATCTGATAAATATATTGATCTTGAAACACACTTGTAGATGAAGGAATAACCTCTTACACACCATATCATGACTCTTCATGAATAAAACAACATAACTTGACAGCCATATATTTGATATTCTCACAAATGCTTTATCATTCTTTCATTTGCTGAAGAATGCCTTTATTAAGCCTAAAAGAAGCACCCCAATTCATAAGGATATTAAAATACCACAAATTCAGGAGATTCCTAGATATCCAAAGCACTTATCTTGACCTATTTGTAGTTATAAATATGGATGTCTTTCCTTAGAATCCATTTAAGTTTGATAGGTACCTTTGGCTCAATGACCTCATCCTCCTTTTCTTTTTCTTTGACTTCTATTTAGGTTTTATAGGTACCTTTGGCTCAATGAACTCATCCTCATTTTATTTTTATTTGATTGCCTTTTTCATTATATGCAAATAACATGAACTCTTGGCAACTTTTAAAAACTAACCCATGCTCTATAATGGAAACCAAACCATCTTGAACCTTGGACACAACATGATCAATTTTAACTATATTAGGCTTCCATACCAATGTTTGACCTTTCTCATGCAATCTAGGAAATCGATATCCCTTGTCATATCTTGATGACCTATTAACTACATTTGGACATAATCTTTCAATATGACCAACCTTATTAAAAAAATAACAAAAAACCTCACTCATACCTCTTTATTGATGATGATTATGATCTCCCTTTGACCAATTGCTTCTCCTCATACAATCTCTTTCCCTATGACCAAAATGATGATAAAAAAATAATGTCCATGAAAATAATTTGAATACCTTATTACGTTGGGCTGCTTGATTGGTTTCTTCATGTTAACTTTCATGTTTGTATCCTTCTTGACTTGATTTGATTTTTTTTCTCTTTCTCAAACTTACTAAATTTGACTATAAGTTGATCCAAATCTATCTTTTACTACTTGTCCTTTTTTATTTCAATTTTAGACATGCATTTTCAACCTTTAACTCATCCTTAAGATCATAGATATCCTTCTCATCATTTTTGTCCATCATGAGCATGCCACTCTTCAAGGTACAAAACTTCTCCTCAATAACCTTAACCATAGATCTCAACTCTTGATTCTCTTTCCTTAGTTTCTTAGCCATCTTGTGCTTCTAGGATCACCTTCAAGTAATCGAGCCTTATCCAAAGGACCTGATACAATACCAATTTTTGGAATCAAAAATATTAATGAGGGGTTGAATTAGTGCCCTGACAATAATAATTCAATTTCACTTATCATTTATGAAGTATTCAATACATCAACCAATGCATAAGCAAGCATCCACATAAGCATAAAATATATGAACATAAGAGATATGTGGGAAACCCTCATGGAGGATTAAAACCACTGAAACAAATCTTTAAGTATAATCCTATAAGTAATGAATCAAGATTTAGTGAGGCACCAACCCCTCACTAGTCAAACACCAACTCAACTAGGGATTTAGCAAGCACCAAATTGTAAGGAGTCACTAACCCCCTAAGTGACTCAAAAACAACTCATCCACTTAAATAAATCTTATATGAAAACCAAATTTAAATCCATCTCTCACTTATTTTTGATAAATCACTAACTTAGCCAAGACCAACTTGATCACCTCAAGACACCTTGTTGCTCAACCAACAGATAGTGACCTCTTCTTCATATCTCTATCTTATCTATCTAAATTATACTCATTATTATACAAAAATAACACATGTTTTATGTATATCTTATATTCTCTCAAAATACAATCAACTCATTTATCACTTCTCAACCTTCTATCTTTCTCGAATAGCCTATTAGGCCTCTTTGCTTAATTTGCCTCTTACTAGGCTTATTAGGTCAACTCACCTTGACATACACATGAAAAAACTTGGTTATATTTTCATCATAATATATTTACATTATTTTATGGTATTTAATTCCTCTTTATCCTTTAGAATCTACACTCTTATTTATTCATTGGTGCTATCTCTTCTACACACACAATTATGCTAATTAGGCCTTGTAGAAATACACATCAAAAGATTACTTCCACTCTTGGTAAGCCAAGACACCAATCCATAAATATTAAAAAAAAATTGTATTATGACACATTAAAATTAATAATCAAAAAAATATTATCACCATTAGGTTAGTCAAAATCACATAGACCACCTTCTCTTCTTTTATGCCTAATAGAGACCTAATGCATTAGGTTTATCCTTTTCATAGAACAACTTGAACCTCTATGGCCCAGATGGCCATAAAAAAAAATAAAACCTTTTAAAAAATTATATGGAAACCTCAAATAACCTCCTCCATACTCAATAAACCAAAAATCCTTTGCTCACACTTTAAAAGCACCATTAGGCCTTTTATACCTATTAGGCCTAATTACCCCAAAAACATTGCCTTCAAAGATGAAGCTCAAACAACCTATATAAACACATTCTAGGTACAATACCCATATTTATGGAAACTTAATGATCTTATGGTCATCATAAACTTCATTATACTCCATCACTTAGGCTCTAAAGACTCAAAAACACTTCTTCAAAAAGCTCACTCAGAACTACCAATTTGCTCAGAACCCATTCATTAGTAATCTGACCTCAAACATTATTATAAGAACTTTACAACACTCAATATGAATGTATAATATCCCATTATATATATATATATATATATATATCGCATTCTTATTACACTTAAAAATTATTGATAATTACACAAGAACATCAATCTCACTAGCACATATAAAACTGCCAAAGACCCTTAGAACATAGTCTTGATTAATGTTGTTTACAACTTATTATAATAAATATCAACATTATATATATCATTTATAGGTCATATATATCAAAAAAAAACATTAAAATGTGAATTATATAAATTAAATCAATATATAACATCTCAAACTTATTAGTCCATCTTTCATACCTAGAATTGCCATACTATCTTGAGGACCAGTCATGGTGATTATGGCTTTCAGCACTTGTGTGGGAATTTTTAAAAACTTTTGATACATGTGTATTATCTTATGATATCATTAGGTAACTCTCATTTATATCTATCATGTTCTAGTTAAAATATTGGTCTTGCATACCAATCTCTCAACTTTACATCATCACTATCTCAACTTCACTAGATAGGTCATCTTATAAACAACATTTTCATTGACCTCAAAAAAATCTAACCAATATGGACATTTGTTACCAGCCTTGAAAAAAAATTATGCAATTGGATTCAACCCATGTCCCTGACAACACTTCCCTAATCTCATTCTCACTTTTGCCTCATTTTTCTCACTATCTTCACTATTGGAATTTTTAGTGATAGGTCAACTTGCATGATGAGTTTATCACTCTTGAGGTTTATAACCTACTCATAAACCACCATGGGCATGAAATAAAATTCCTAAAATTTATCCTCCAATTATTTTCATTCATTGACTTGGTCAACTCTATCTATTATACCAAATCTCCAAGAAATAAACACTTTTTTGTAGGGCCCACTCACTCACCCAAAAATCCAATGCCACCTAGAGGTACTCGGAAGATACTACTCCATTATCCAAACATAAAACTAGGTTATCCAATCTAGTTTGAGATATTTACATCAAGATTTTCTATATTAGGTCACTATGAGGGTTTTAGGATGGGTTTAAACTAATTTCCGTTCTTAATGTTTGTTCATAAAGCTCTACCTCTAAAAGCAACTCCTAATGATTGTAAAATATTTATAGGATCCTTTTCCATCTCTCCCTAAGATTTCAACTTACCATGTAATAGGCACACATGCCAACAAGCATAAGAAAATCCTTATTGGGTCTATACCACCTCATTCTAACACTCAAAAGACCTTCAAAACTCATTTTCATGATTTCTTATTCAAATCAAGACCTAAATATTCATGATAACTCTTGAAACAACCTATCACACCTATATCAAATCTCACATGAGCTCTAGTACCTTGAAAAGTGAACTTGACCCCTCATTAAGCCAAACTAGGTGTCTTTGCACACTAGGCCTGTATGTGTAAGCCACACTTAGAATTTGAACATACATTTAAAAATACTAAAATACTCTAAAAACCTCATCCTCATGTCATACAACCTCATACCATGGTCTTATACTACCAATATTATTCTCACAAGCCTCATACTGTTTACCTCATCATGATACCAAGCCAATGCCTTCTCACTAGGTCTCTTCATGCAATGACTAAACCTCAAATCTGACCTTGGAACTCTTATAAAGAATTAATTTCCTCATTATCATGCTTAAATTTTTTTATAAACTCTCTCATCCCTGTACTAATATAATTAACCAAGCTTCATTATGCTTCATGTATATGCCTTCTCATAAGGATAAACAAGGCTTCTCAAGACACTTAGTACTAAAAGACTTAAACTCAAACAGGCTAACTCTAAAATATATCAACCAATAAAATTATTACATTATTATTCTCAAAAAACATCACTACACTCAATAGGATTATGATATTTTCATACCACAACATTATGCAAAGACATCATACAAAACTTAAAGACTACTAAACCATGTTCAAGTCATCATGAAAACTCACCATTCAACATCATAAGATCATCTATGGGACATCAATGACACTAAAAAAACTTAGAAATAAATGACAAAATCAATGTTATAACACCAATAATAGGAACATACCTCAACAATTTCAAAAAGGATGGTAATCAAACATCAATATGAAAGCAATAACAATCCTACTTTCATAAACATGGGAAAGAAAAAATGGTTAAACAACATTGATGAGTGAGTATTAAAAATACTTAATAATAAATGGAAAAAGGGTGCATAAAATGGAAAACAACATTGGTGAGTGATAATTAACAAACCAACCTTACTT
Organism: Torreya grandis; assembly: GCA_037957365.1. Taxonomy (NCBI): domain Eukaryota; kingdom Viridiplantae; phylum Streptophyta; class Pinopsida; order Cupressales; family Taxaceae; genus Torreya; species Torreya grandis. The sequence goes on along the minus strand of JARHVA010000325.1, from coordinate 2,915,665 downwards.
AATAATGGAAAAAATTACATAAAGTAGAAATGGACTTAGGTGTCTACAAAAAGGGTGGTATAACAAGAAAAAATGGTAAAATAAATCAAGGCACATCTAGAAATTTAAATCCATGATGTAAATAAAGTAATCCATAGTTGATCAAACATGTTATCTTATTTTAAAGATAGATAAAATTGAAACAAAGTAGTGTTAACATGTTTTTAAGATGTGAATAAGAAGGAAGTAGATAAGAGAGAAAACATATTTAGAATCACATGTGGATTTCAAGGGGAGAAAAGAAATGTATGGAGTGAAGAATGAAGGAAAAAAAAAGGTAGAGGAACTCTTTATCAAAGTCAATAAACTTAAATTAGGTTGGTCAAAATAAGAGGACTTTCGACATTAAGGACTCTAAAGAATGTTTATTAGCCACACAAGTCTTAGGTCAATAAATGTAGTATATAGATCATCCCATGAAGGCTATATGCATGAAAAGTAAAATGGACCTACCTTCCCACAATGTGTTCTCCATTATTTAGGACCATTTATAGATCCATTAGTATAATGTGAAGATTTAGTATTTTCAAGAGAAAGTAGGTAGAACCATAGATTTTTTTGAATTCTCCTATTCTAATCTACTGGCCTACCACACCCCAATAGACCTTGGCTTTATTGCGAGGCCAAATATGGAGTTTGAGATTCGATTGGAGATAGGAGTTGTTCTTGTAATCATGTATTTTGGTGTGATTTTTACTTTTGAGATTTGTAAGTTGCCTTTTTTATAGCATTGCCATTTATTTCAAATATTTGGATTTTAACTTTCTTGATGGATTTTTCTATTCCTCTTCCATACAAATTTGGAAAACCAAACATGGTTTTTAAAGATGCATTTAATTTGAATACTTGGGACTTAGTTTCTAAGAAAGAAAACTTCAGAGAGTATGGTGTCTAAGATTCTCATAAATTTAGGCAAAATAAAAGTGCTATCTTGAATTTGACCTTTTTTAATCCAATGTGGAGTGAATGGAAAGGAAATCAAGAGAAATGACACATGAAACAATTTGAATTACTTCAAATTGCAAAAAATGTGACAAAGGGAAATAAAGGGATTCAATGATAGAAAAGTGTGATTTCTTATCATAAAAATGAGGGAAATGGAGAAAAATATGTTAACATAGATTGTTGAGCATATTTCATCTATCAAAAGAAGCGAAAGCTAAAGTTGATAACAAAGATTTAAAAAACCATTGCTAAACACATTCTAAAAAAATAATGATAGGATGGTGATTTTATGAGGAATGTTAGGTCATATCCATGATTTTAAATTACAACTCATAAAAAAAAACCCATGAGGGTGCCAAAAAGTACTGGTAAAACAAAAGATGTAATAAAAAGATGGTGTCTATGAGGAAGGCCAGGTTCTATCCATGGTCTTACACTATAACTCACAAAAAAAACCCAAGGGGTGCCAAAAACAATGTGTAAAAAGTATGAAAACAAAGAGGATAAAAGTATATCATGAGAAAGATCAGGTCTAATCCATGGTTTTACAATGTAACTCATGATAAAAAGGGAAACCAAAAGACCAAAAAGGAAGGACTAAGGTTTGTGAAAGGAGAGAGCTATTGTAGAGTGTGAGACCCATGTAAGTATCTTGAAAAAAGTGTTAGATAGATAGTGTATAGAAAGAATGAAAAATAAGGGAAATATTAGGCAAAATATTTCTTGAGAAATTATGCATTGGTGGGATCTTTAAAAATATGACCTCAATTTGTTTGAAGGCAATAGGTACTTGGCCCAATAATGTCATTAACTAAATAAAGGCTCCACCATTGTTGGGCATATTTAAATTATTTTTCATGAGTGTAGTTTAATTTAAGGATAAGATTTCTAACATTAAATGTGTAAACTTTAACATGTTTGTTATATTGTTTGGCAATAAGGGCCTTGTAGTGGTAGTTATGTTGCAAAGCAAAAAGATAATGTTCATTAAGGAAATCAAGAATATGAAGGAAAGATTCACATAATTCTTCATTGGGTATGATACCATGAAGAGATATATGGAGAGGGAAACTCAACTTCTAATGGAAGGACTAATTTAGAATCATAGACTAGAGAGAATGACATTGCCCCAGTGTAGTATGTATGCTAGTGCAATAGGCCCAAAAAGTAGGAGACATGAATGTGATAATATGTGTGGGTTTCATGAATTGTATTTTGGAGAATTTTATTAATAATTTTGTTTGTGGCCTCATCTTATATATTACATTATCGATGATAGGGTGTGTAAAATTTGTGATTGATTTTAAATTTAGCATAGATTTGTTTGACATATTTATTTTTGAAATTACCACTATTATTTGTAATTATAGTATGATGGAAACCAACGCGTAAAATGATTTATTTAAAGATGAACTTAGATATGGTGGTACCAGTGACATTAAAAATGGGAATATCCTCAACCCACTTGGTAAAATATTCTATGGATATGATTATAAAGACATGCCCATCTTAAGATCGAGTTAATTTGCCTATGAGATCTAATCTCCACATGGAAAATGGCTAGGGAGATCCTATAATTTAAAGCTTATCTAGAGGTGAATGAATTAAATCGTCATGAAGTTGGCAAGGAGTACACTTTTTAGCAAATTCGATGGCATAATTTTCAATAGTGGCCCAAAATTATTCCCTATTTCAGCATTTATGGGCTATAACATGTCTGTTATAGTGCCCACTATAAATGCTCCCATGTGCTTGTTCAAGAAGAGAGAACTTATATTTCATAACCTAGCAGAGGAAGGTACCTTCAACATTGTGATAATATAGGATGTTATATCAAAATACATATTTAAAATCCTATTTGTGAATGTGAGTCTTTTTGTGAGAATCTAAGTTAGGAGGATAAGTTTGGTATTATAGAAATTGAATAATATCTTTATACCATGGGTTTTGTCAAATGGTGATGGCCTTAATATGGAAGATAAGTGAATCATGTGGTTGAATAAAGGATGGATATTTTATTATTTAAATAAGAAAAGTGGGATTGGTAAGAACTTGGTACAGATGAAAAAGAGATGTTGAAGAAGTAATGGAATTAGCAATAGAATTTTGATCTTGAGGGATAGGCTCGATGATAAAATAAATGAAATATTTAGCAAGAGTAGTTAAAATTTGATGGTAATAAATGAGATTCTTAATTTTACATTGATATTCACAATTTAATTGGTGGAAGATGAGCTGGGAATCTCCTAAAGCATATAGGTATTGGATGTTTAAATTAAGAGTAGCACTTATGCCTAAGATTATACCTTCATACTCTACCATGTTGTTAGTGACATCAAATATTAAGCAAAAAGCTAAAAGGATGAACTTTCCAATATATCTCATAATAATACAACCTAACTCATCTCCTTAAAGGAATTTAACACCATTAAAGTGAAGGGTCAAAGTATCCTCATGTAAGTCAACATTGATTTTAGGAAGTTCTTTGATAACTAATTTTGGTTTAGTAGTATCAAGAAAGATAGATAATTCATCAAGATTACTTGCTTCAAGATCAATAGTGAATTTATAGAAGTAATATTTAAGGGATATTTCTTGGTTAAGACCTTCAATATAGAGAATATTATCATTGGGAAGACTATCTTGAAGGTGATTCGTAGTAGGTACATGATCTATGATAAGTTGATCATCTATGATTTATCCTTTGAAAACTTTTTGAGTAATATTTAGAGATAAAATTCCATGAGAAAAACCATCCACTTTCCAATTTTGTCTCTAGGAAGAGAGGCTTTAGAGAAGAAGTGATGAAGGGGATCAAAATGAATGATAACATAAGTGGTCTGATAGAGCATATAATGTCAAAGTTTTTTATCTGCAAAATATATGGTGAGGCAATCACATTAAACTTTTGTGTAACATTTCTCATAATCAATGAGGCCTTAGATGATATAGTAGATGGCATACTCTTTTCCCATATTATCTTATTGTGCAAGCATTGCCCCAACTAATATGGATGTAGAAGAAGTATAGAGGATAAAAAGCCAATCATTAGAGGGGGGATGTAGCATAGATGGGTGAATAAATGATTCTCTCATATTATCAAATGATTTTTGACAAGGTGCATCTATTCTAAAGTATTACCTTTCTTAAGAAGATAATTGATGGATTGGATATGGTAAGCCATTTCGAGAAAGAATCATCTAATTGCCCTAATTTTACCAAGATAAGTGCAAATGTTTGGAATGGATCGAGGGATTGGCATATTGATGATAGTGTTAATATTAGTAGGATCAACATCGATGCCATGGAGAGAGACTAAAAATCCTAACAATTTACCACATGTAACATTGAAAACACATTTGTAAGAATTTAGTCTAACTTTGTATTTAAAAAGGTGTCAAAGATGATGGAAAAATTAAAAAATGAGTCTTGTAACTTTTAGATTTATAAATGAGGTAATCCACATAGTTTTAAATTTTTTTGTGGATAATATCATGAAAGATATGAGTCATTGCTCGTTGATAAGTAGCTTTGATATTTTTAAGTTCGAAGGGCATTTTAACATAGCAATAGGTGTTGCATTCTATGGTGAAAGTTGTCTTATGTTGGTCTTTGGGGGTAATTTGAATTTGATTATAACCCAAAGATCCATCAATAAGAGATAACATTTCATGGCCAGTTGTGGAACTGACAATCGTAGATATTGAAGGTAGAGGGAAATTGTCTTTGGGATAAGCAAGATTAAGATTATGGAAATTGATGCCAATGTGAATGACCATGGTAACTATTTTCTAAATATGGACTATGTTATAAACCCATTTAGATTAATCTAATGGCTTAATAAAATTAGCATCAACAAGTTTGATATTCTCTTTATGACATAAGGTGAAACTTTTGGTGGAAATTTCCTTTGCTTTTGATGCATAGTAGGTTTGGCATCGGGATAAGTGATGATATTGTGCACCATAATTCTAGGGTTAATACTAGGAATGTCCTCATAAGACCATGTTAATATCTCATGATATTTATCAAAAAATAAGATAAAGTTATCATGTTTAGTAGGTGAAAGTTCACAATAAATTGTAATTGGTTAAGGGCATGATGGAGTACCATATTCAATGTGAGTAGTTTATTTGATAATCATAACATTGCCATCTTAGAAGTCGTATGGTGTATTAGGTAAATAAGAAACTATATTAGTTTGAGGATCAATACTAACGATGAAGCTATTGAAACAAGGGTCTTTATTTTTGAAATTATTGAGTTTGTGATGTTGCCAAAGAAGTTGAGGTTATTAGGCATGAAGTAATTCAAGAATAGATTCATCACTAGGAAAAGTGGGAAGAGTACCATTATACTCAAAATCTACTCTGAGATCAAGAATTTTATTACCATGGTGATCATATTTAGAATGTATCTAATGGATATATGTAGCCTTGGCATCTAATGTAATCTTGGGAGTAGGAGGAGTATATGGATCATAAGGGATTGGTATATCATTAGTTTCTTTGATGAGGGAAGAATTGGATGTAATAATGGGATTTATAGGTGGTAGATAAGATACAATAATCTCTAAAGGTTCTAATGGTATGAGTTGTTCTACCACCCAAGGAGTATCAAAAAGTGGAGAATTAATAAGAGGTACATAACCTTCAAGAGTGAATTCAAAAACCATGGAAATGGTGTAAACATCCTGGTTGAAAGCATGTATTTAAGCTAAAGTTTTATGATAATATTGAACATCTAAGTCTTGAGATTGAGCTTGGGCCATGATGTAGTTATCATCATAGGTTGGATAAATGGTACATTCTTGAGATTCAAGTGGAGTTTCAATAGGTGAAATCCCAATGTTACTAAATTTACATGGAGACATGATTAGAGGGTCTTGGAATAATTTATCCACTCCATAGTCATTGCATACAAAGGCATCTTTTGGTAAAATAGGTTTTTGAGCATTACATGGAGGGGGAATCAATGATCTTATAAATGAGAGGTATAGTGTGATCATGAGGTCATAAATAAGGAAGAATCCACTCTGATATATAGGGAGGTAGTTTAGTAGTGTTGCAAGTATGTTGTAAGTCATTAGGTTCATCATCACAAAAATTAACAAGAGTGACTTGTAAGTCTAGATTGATGTTGATGAACTTAGGTAAGGAAATACTACTAATAGTAGGAATGTGATATTGAGATTTTGTATTAGGAAGTTGAATATTCCAAGGGTTGGGATCAGCTTCATGCTTATGCCATTTACCATTATGTAAGAATTTGATAAATTGGATACCGAAAGAAGTGATGTCCCTCACTCTATGAGTCCAAGGGTGATTGAGGAGTATGTTATAAGATAAGGGAAAATCAAGGACCATAAGTCTAGTTTGAATAGTCTTAGGTCTGATTGTTAAGGGAAGCCAAATACAACAAAGTGGCTTTTGATTAGTTTTATCAAATCCACATCATGTAAGGTGGGTTTTATTGAGATTATCTTTATCATAGCTAAGTTTTTGGATAAGCCATAAAGATATCACATTAATATCAGATCCTTCGTCAACTAAAAATTTATGGATAAGGGTAGTATTAATGGCTATTTTAATGAATAGTGTTGGATCATCAGTACAAAAAAGGATTTCATCATTAATCATGTCCTCTTCAAGAAGTTCAATAAATGGTTTATAGTAAGGATAAATAATATCAATGGTATGTATGTTGGTAGGTTGAGGCTCAATAGACGCTGCTTATTCATCTAGAGATGGATCTTCAATTTATTGTAATCATTGCATAAGTAACTTATGATGAGAAGGGGAAGTACAAACTAACTCCATGAGGGGAATATTTCAAGGCATGGAGTTAATTTCTTTGAGAAAGTTCCAATGGTATTTATAAGAGGACCTAGTGCAAGTTTAGAAGGTAAAGTAGATTTTTAAGGAATTGAAGTTATTGGGGGTTTGAAAGGAGGAGGTGGTTCCTCATGGTATTCTAAATCTAAATGAGTGGTTGTAGTATCTATCAAAATTTTCTCTTCTAAAGATGGTTTCTTAGGTTTTGTGATAGGATCTTTGTGAGGTGGCTTGTGATGATAATTGACCTTAGTTGTATTAACATATTGAGAATTGTTGTAATATTGGTCATAGTTGGCATCAATAACACAAACATCCTTGGTATTTTGTTGATTATTATCTATGGAATAATATTTTTGGTTATTAGAATAAAAATCTTTAGAATCCTTTCATCTTTGAGAAGTGGTGTTGTACTCTTAATGACAAAGGTTGATCATAGCTTCATGATTGAAGGAATCACCAAGAATTTAGGAGACAACAAATTTAATAATTCCTTTATAATTTTCATGGGAGTGATCAATGTCAACATGGAACTGACAAAATTGGCTAGGGTCATACCATTTAGGATACGTAAAGGGTTTAGAGGGAAGTAAGAATTATTTCATTTATTGCATAATGAGTGGTATGTGAGAAAATGGGGGAGTGTCAGATTTTGCAATTCTTAGTTTGGTTTGAGGAGTTTTGTTGGTGATAGTATTTGTAGAAGTTTGAAAATATCCTTTAAGGAATTTAGGATTAAGTTCAAATTGATTCATGAGGAAGTATTGATGTTTAACTTGGTCAAGGTCTTTGTTAAGTGTTTGGGGAGCAAAATTTTGAACCTTATATTGAAGTGAATGAGTTAAATTAGATCTAAATAGTTTTTAAAAATTATCATCAGTCATGTTATGGTTGACTTTATGGGCCAAATATTTTCATCATTTTATAAGATCATGAGTTTATTCAATGGGAGATTGCTTAGCATTGATCATTATGTTGAAACTCTTTAACTAAAAGATGGACTAAATCCTCAAGTTCCCAAATGGAATGTTGGGGAAGTTGGTTGTACCATTACACTACATCACTAGTAAAGGTTTTAATTAAAATTTTAGTTGTGGCTAAATTATTATTTTGGATCTACTCTTTATAAATATTGCCAAAGGCTTTGAAAAAGGATGTAGGGTCTTTAGTCCCATCATGCTTGATAGTTGAAGATATATTGCCAATATCAATGGACATGATGAAAGGAGCTAAAGGCTCATTTTGTATATTTTGAAGCATTTTGTTATTCATTATAGGATGAGGACTAACATTTCTTGAGGAATCTCTAAGAGGTGGATGAATAAAATTTGGATTAGCTTGAGGATTGAGAGCTGGCGGTTGATTAGACATATTTATCAAATGATTTGTAATTGCATCATTTGAGGGGTCTTATAATTTTTGCAATATGTTCATTTTTTATATCACTTATGAAGGAAGTTGAGTCATATCATATGGTGGGTTGGTATTTGTAGGATAACTCTCCTAATTAGTATTAGGGAGAGGGTTATTGGAAGGTGGATTATAAGTGGGATTATTGGATAGACTCGTGTCAATTTCTCCCACATTATTTTGAAAAGGTTAAAGATGAGAATTGACTTGATAGGTACAAAAAGGATTGGATCCACCTACTTTGTTTTGAGGTGTTATTTTTACCATGTTACAATCCACAAAAAAAGGAGGGGAAGAGGTGGTCCATGATTGAGGGTTATCTTTGGAGGAAAAGAGAGAGAGAGAGAGAAATGAACATCTCATATAGTGTATAAATGGATTCAGGTTGTCCAAGATGATTCTAATAGGGGACTTCATGATGACTTGAAGAAAATGAATAAAATGTTAAGGAAAGAGAGAGAGAATTGAGTTAGAGATATAGGAAGCAATAAGAGTATAGAGTTGAGTGGGTCAACCTAATACTACAAACTTGGAAAAATAGAGTTTGATAAGGGTATAGGGTTGACTAGGTCAACGTAGTACTATAATTTGATTGGTAAAATAGATATAGAGTCTACTAGGTTGACTTAGTACTATAAGTAGAAATAAATATTATCTGTAAGAGACTGTGTCAAATAGAATGATAGTGTATTAAAAAATAGGGAAAGATTTTGCAACGTAGTTTGAAGTAAGAAATGAAACTAGTCAATGAGAATGACCCAATTGAGGCACACAACATAGAACCTTCCATCAATGTTGGCTAATGTATGTTTTTCCAATATAACATACAATGAACAAAGAGGAAATAGTCAATTGAAAAGCAAATGCTAGCTAAGTGGTCATCTTGAATGTTGTTAAATTATTATAAAGTGTTATTTTAAGTGTGATAAAAAAGTTTAGTGAAAGTAGGGAACTATAAAGCAATTTATCAATGGTTTTAGGATGTTTAGGTTAAAAGGGATCTATGCTGGCAATGGTACTAGTTTGGTATTGGGGCTTACCCCCTCACTTCATAATCCTACAGTTATAAAGGCGTCAGGTGATTTGCCAATATATACCATTAAACATGTGTTTATAATTGGCTATAAAACCAAGTCATCTTCCCCCTTAGTGATGAAATTCAAGTAGGTATGCCTTGAGTAGACAAATTCTTAAATGCATTTTGATATTATGTGATTTGGTAGTGTGTGCATGAAAGAAAAAAATAGTGAAATTAAATGGTATATTTAAAACCCACCTAATTAGACTATGTGATATATTCTAAGCATATAAATAACTAAAAATGAAAGTGTGAAGTAATTACTAGCATATAGTTGTTAATTCCTAATTTAAGCACAATATAGAGTTAGCCCAAATGATAGTGTATGCAAACATTACATAATATAATTGATAGGGTCACTATTGTACTATAGAAGCAAGAGTCCTTAATAACTAAGTTGACTAGGTCTACCTAGTATTTTAGACAAAAGACAAAATACAGAATTAGGTTGACCTAGTTTACTATATGATTGTAGTTTTAAAGACTACAAACTTTAAAAAATAGAACTTAAGGAAGAACTGAATTGAAAGATAGAGAAAGAAAGGAACCTTGGTGGGTTGGAAGATGATGAGGATTATGAAATTCATGTTGAAGTGCCTTGAATGTTTCTTGCAATTTATGCCAACTGTGTTGACTAGGTTGACCTAGTTTAGCAATTCCCTATTTGGTAAAGCCTATTAAGATGACTATATCAACCTGATCAAGCTAGTTTGTTATTGTGGAGCTGAATAAAAGACTAAGTCAACCTATTCAACATAGTATACTATCTAGAATTGAGTAATAGTATTGTGTCGAACTATTCAATCTAGTAACTTATATTTGATGAAGACCTACACAAAAAGAATAGAGTCATTTTGATGTGAATATGTGTTAAACCTATGCATATAAGTTAGAAACTATATCGGCCTAGTTGACTTAATATCATAAATATATAAAAATAATAAAATAATAGAAATGAAAAATGTAAAAAAAAAAAGCTTGTAAGGGTTAGATTCATGTCAAGTTCACCAAAATTTATGCAATCAAAAATACATTAGATCTACAAATCAATCCTATCTCAGAGAATATAGATCCTAATTATACTTTCGATTGGGGATACATTAGATAATCAACAACATGACCAATGCAGATCTACTAGACCCAATTAGGGGATCTATTATCACAAATAATATCAATAGGAATGGTTCCAAAGCCTCTAATCAAGTAAAACTATGTAATAACCCTAACTAAGTCCTATGTTTTCATATTCACTATACTACTAAAAAGTAAAGAGAAATCTAATCTAGTGTTCACCAAAGGTTGTGGCACAAAGTGGAGGTTAGTAAAAAATGAAAGTAAACATACATAAGGTAATCCTAATTAATCTATGTATAGCTAAGACCCTAATGCATGGAGAGGAAGAGTAATATTATTCAAAATCCATTACTTATACTAATTATATCTACTAAAGAGAGGAGCAAAGTTAGATATACTTACGTAGAATATGAACCCATCCAAAATCAATCTCTCCATTAGCCAAAGGTGATTTTAAAGAGTTTTTTTTGGTTTTTAAGAATCACTAAGAAAGGCTAAAGAATCCAAGACTTATCCATAAGACTAGATTATTCTCCAAGTTGAAACCCTAAGCTAAGATTCCTTAAGTAGAATAGTGGAAGAACAGATTGTAAAGATGTTTATATGAATAATAAATTTTCATTTCTATCTAATAATGGTAGAATAAATGTGTTCATATAGGTGGATCTAACCCTAAACCCTTTTGAAAGTTTTGGCTGACAGGGTGAACCTAGTTGACCTAGTGTTGTTATTGACAAAAAAATCACTAGGTCATGGGCTAGGTTGGCCAAGAGTTGATCTGACCCTAAATGAGTTTTATCAATAAGATTACAAGGTTTAACTAGTTGACCTAGTCATGTAAACTATAAAAAGGGGTTTTAATTTAGAAAAAGAGCTAATGGACACAGTAAATGATTACATGAGTGTGACAAAGAGGAGTAATAGCTTAGGGATATGGTTTTAGGAGCTAGTTGGATTGGTAGCAAGTGGCATTACGGGATAATAATCTTTCAAAGCATTAATGGTTTGCCCATCCCTTTCTTAGTGCACTCCTTAATGCGTGCACTCAAATATATTGAGACTTAATAGGTTCTTGAAAGATAAAAATTATCATTAATTGATAAAATTTGAAAATATTATGTGTATACACTAAATCATTCAAGGCATATGTACTTAAGGTGGCCAAACTACTCATACCATAATTTATAACTCCATGTGAATGAGTCAACAAAGTAGTCAGAGAAGATTTGGGTGTAAAATATGAGAAGGTGTATAACCTATCTTGCTAATATGCCCTTTCCACTACCACTGTAAAATCACTATACAACTCCCTAATGATAACTGAATCTGGTAAAAACTCAAGCCTCATGCCTTTTTTTTATGAGTGATTTGATATATTGACAAGAGATTGGTTAAAAGAGAAAGAACACTTAGAACATTTTTCAATGTTCTTCCTATTATAAATGGTAAAAACATTCCAATAATCAAAGATCTAAAGTGTTAGAAACAAAAAAACATTAAATGAAGTTTCAAAAAAATGAGATGTAAAATAAGATAACTCAAATGATATTCAAAAAAGAGATTATATCTATTTACCTTAAGGAACTATTACAATATTGAATTCCTTAGATTATCTCTTACTTATGCTATACCTTATCCTCATATTTATAATAGTTAAGGGTAGGTGAGAGGAGTTCATTTAGAAATGTGAAACCATCTAGTTCCCAAATGAATAGTCCTACCATGTGCATAAATCTATACCTACCTTGTGCACTATTGTCAACATTCAAATCTAACATGTTGACTCAATAATTAGACATGTGGATGTGCAAGTTCAAACCACACATGAGTCTAACTAACCTAGGTTAAGCATTCTTAGTTAATACCTAAGTTACTCTTGACCCAAATTATTTACTCTAACACCCTTCCTTAAGATTAATTTAGGGAGAGAGAAAAAAACTCTAAAAATGGATTCTGGTAACAAGCCTAATGAGATACCCATGCATAATCAAAATTAAGATGGAAAATGTCCTCACTAACACCCCCAAGGATAAATTTTGAAACCCCAAGCATACCATACAACTCAAGGTAATGAGGCGAAGCTAAAGGCTTCATAAATATGTCGATAACCTGTTACTGAGTCAAAATGCACTCCAAGCTAAGAACTCCATCCTGAATGTACTAATGAATGAAGTGAATATGTACCTCAATGTGCTTGCTCTGCTAGTGCTCAACTAGGTTTCAAGATATGTGAATTTAACTTTGGTTGTCACATCAAAGTATAGTAGGTGAATCTTGCATGAATCCAAACTTTGTCAATAATTTATCAAGCCAAAGAGCCTAATGACTCACTATAACTTTTGGCATGTACTTAGCATCTATAGATGAAATTGAAATAGCTTGCTACATATTGCACAACCAATAAATAGGTGAAGAACCAAGACAAAATATGTATCCAAAAGTAGAATGCCTATCATCAAGAGAACCTATCCAATATGAATTATTATACCCAACCAATTAAGTAGAACCCCTAGTGTAGTGTAATACAAATTGAGTAGTGCCTCATAGATATCATAAAATCCTCTTAGCAGCTACCAATGATTGTCATGAGGGTCATGTGTAAACATAGATACAAACACAACTAAAAATGAAATGTTAGGGTGTGTATGGGTCAAATACATAAGACTACCAACAATCTACCTATACAATTTAGGATAAAAAAGAGGAGTAATACAAGTGGAAATGAGAGTCACTCTAGACTGAAAAGGAGGGACTCAAATTTCAATCATCCATTCCAAAATGCTAAAGAATATCAAGGGTGTACTTTTTCTAACTCAAATAAATCCTTGTTTCTAACTGTGAAATTTATAAACCAAGGAAGAAGTGTAAAAGACCAAGATTTATCAAATCAAATTGTGTTAAAAGTGCCTACTAAATGGCCTGAATCTAAGAATAAGATCTTTCTATGAGAAGTAGATAATCAACATACAAAACCAATATAATAATGTCATCCCTAATACACTAAATATAAATCATGGGATCTGAGTGGAAGTGAAAAAATTTAGTAGAGATAATAAATGAATCCATCTTCTCACACCAAGTCTAAGGGGCTTGTTTAAGACCGTAAATATATCTTTCAAGTCAAAAAACAAAAGAAGAATCATGAACAAATCCAATAGGTTACTATAAGATGGACATTATACTTATCAATGGACCCATCAGCTACATATTTGGTGAGGTAAATCCACACCTTAGACTTGTGAGAAACCTTTTGGTATAAAATGAACCTTATACTTATAAATGGACCCATTAGATACATACTTGGTGAGGTAAATCCACTTACACCTAATTAAATTTCTTCCCATAGGAAGAGTGACCAAATCCCAAGTATGATTATTCATCAAATAAGAATACTCATCTATCATGACATCAACCCACTCCCGTATCCCATGAACCTATGAAAAAAACTATGGATCCCCAAGGGATTCTTGACACAAAATTTGAGCACCTATAGAATGTGCGTGATGATGTTGAGTGGGTGGAAGATCCTGTATGAAAGGTGTTACCTCAAAAATTGTAGTGTGTGCCCATACAAGAATAGTGTCAATATCAGTGTGATTAGGATCCTCAACCTTTATAACCTCCTGAATGACCTACATAACTAGATCCTTAAATAAGGAATCCTCAAGAGGAGGTGATGAATCATTAAAATAAGAAGAATAAGTCATGGAAGAAGAGGAATAATTATGAGATGTGGAGTGCTCATCAATATTTGCATGTGTTTGAAAATGAGAATCATGAGTATTGGTATCTAAAATATGATAATCGCTCATGTCCTCATAATACCCTTAAAAAATAAAAGATTTACTCTTTATATCCAATGATTTCATTTTATTTTTTGGTACAAACTCCCAAGCATGGCTCCCAAAGACTCATAAAAATGAAATATCAGGCTTGGTTATAGACCAAGCCTCCTTCAAAGTCAAATTATCAAGTGATTTATGTGGTGTGTAATTCTAAATGTAATTCATACAATTAATGTCCTATAACTAATAAATATGAAGTAAATACTGTGAATGCATCATGCAGTGAGCCATCTCATTCAAAGTTTAATTATTACATTCTACTAAGCCTTTTTTGTGGAGTATGTGCAATAAAATGATGGGAAAAATACCATGAGCTACAAAAAATTAGATAACTCTCGACTAAATTAATCCCCACATTATCTATGCGAAGCCTCTTGATGTAGCTAAAAGATTTTTTCTTGACCACAGCCTTAAATAATTTGAAGTGAACAAAGACATCACTCTTATACTTTATAAAATAAACCCCAGCACACCTCAATAAAATATCAATAAAGGTAAGTACATACTTATTTCCATTGAAATAAGGAGTAGGAAAGACCATCAAATCACTGTGCATAAGCTCAAGTGGTGAAGAAGCTCTCTTGGATATACCCTTAGGAAATAGATCTTGGTGTTTTTTCTCTAATGCACAAATAGGGTAAACTCCATCAAGATATAAAACTATAAGAAGGCCCTCTACCATACTATGAGTGATAAAATCTTTCAAATATATGTAATTGAGATGTCCAAATCTTTCATGCTAAAGCATACTCTCAAAATCTGTGTGAGAAACCAAACACATCCCTATAAGAGGAGTATCATAAAAACCCTCAAAGTAATAGATTAGATAACTCTGATCATGAAAGCCCTATGTAATGAGTGTGTGTGGATATAACAAATCTCAAAATTCAACTCCCTATGGTGTTAAAGTTACTATCCCTCCTTGATAAGAATGGAAATCTAATAAATTAAAATCAAATTGGTGGTGATGTTTGGAATGTATAATGCATCATTGATGTGACCACAATATATTTATATGCCACCATGCCCCTTAATAGAAATAAAAGAAGAATCCTCAACCTCAACATTGGAAGTAAAACTCAAACCAAGAGATACAATGAACTCCTTGGAAAAAGTCATATGGTAAGAAGCACCATAATCTGGAACCCAGCTATTTGAAATAGGTAAATTTTATCTCCCAAAAACATTAAGTGTTTTCCCATCCTCATGAGATGGAGAAGGAGTTGAGATAGAAATCTTATGTTTCCTGATGACATCTTATAGGGATTAAAATATCTTAAAACACTTAAGACTCTTTATGACCAATCTCCACATAATAAGAGCATGATAGGCTAGACTTATTCTTAGATTTGGAAGATGAATTGGGTTTAGATGTGTTGGTGTTAGACATAGGTGAATTTTTAGATGGAGGAGGAATGTCCTCCTCCTCCTCCTCCTTCTTCTCCTCCTCCTCCTCCTCCTTCTTCTTTGTTTTTATCTTGCTCTTAAGATGTGAGGCCACTAATTATTTTTTAGAGGTTAAAGACTCAAGATGAGAAAATTTGGATTCATTCCTTGCAATTGTTTCACAAAATAAATCTAAATTAGGCATTTTGATTGCAACACCTAAGGCATCCATGCTAGAGAAAAAGGTAGCACTCAACTAGGATAAAATCAAGTAAATACACTCTTCATATTTTTTTTATCTCATCCACTCCCCTTCAACTATGTCAACAAATTCTTAAACTTAGTGAGGTAGTATATAATAGAGGCATAGTCATCAAGATTGAGTAAAGTAATTTCCACTTCAAGATGCATGGCTCTCATGTGATCTACTTTATCAAATAAACCCTTTAGCTTATCCAACTTTTTTAATGGAGTATCACATCCATCTAAATGAAATAATAAACTACCACTCACATAAGTCCATATCAATCCCATACACTCATTAAAATTACATTGGTGTTAAAATATTTCATACTCTCTTGTGAATTGTGGTTGGGTTTCATTCATTAGGGACCATAATCCTTTGCATTTAATGATTTTTTCTATTCTAGGTCTCCATGTATGGTAATTATGTATAGTCAAAGGCTCATAATGATAAATACCAAAAGTAGAATCCATGTTATTGAATCACCAAATACCAGAAACAATGTAAAAAGGTGCACAAATTGGTATCGAGAAACCCCCCCAAAAGTTGTATTAAAGACCCCCACAATTTCACACTTTATAAAAGTAGTGCATTTTTATAAAGGGATGACATAAATGTATAGAGAATATAAAAAACATACACTTTTAAAAAAATGGAACTTAAATTCAAGTTAGAGTTCAAGAGATATGGGATTTAAAAATTCTCATAAATGGGTCAAAAACATTAAAAATTACACTAGAAACTAATTTTAGTGACTAAAATGGAAATGAATGTAGGCTTCCAACAATTCATTGGAGCCATAATTGAAACATGAATGTTCTCAATCAATCCAAAGTGAAAAATAATTATTATTAATGTTTGTTATCTCCAAACCACTTTTGAAAGTCAAAAACACTTAGTTTATATCAAAACCACATTTTTAAGGAAAAAATGCCTAGAACAATAGATTAAAACAACCCTAACTTTCTTAATATGTAATAGAATTTAAAACCATAAAATAATTTGGAAAGATATGAGAGAGGAGTTCAAAACTTAGAAATATTTTCATAAAATTACTTATGATTAAATATCCATTAATAGAAACATATCACATTTTGGTCAGAAAACTCAGTTTGTCCAAAAAATGGATTTATGAGAAATCACCATGCAACAACTCTCCCCTAGATCTTCCTCTTCCAAAATTAGTATCCAAACTGGGAAACCAAATTTACACTAATGATGTTTGGATAAGTCAAAATGATAAAGGATTCCACTTAAGACTTTCTAATGCCCCTCTAACATCATCATCCTTTCACAAAGGAAAGAACATAATGTCTCAAATGTTATAACCTTCAAAGCATAACATAGACTATGCAAATGAGGAATGACATGCTAAGGCTGACTTGGGGATGGTAGAATAAGGGGAAAGAATATTGAAAACAAATAGAATTATCTAAAAACTTGAAATATAATGGATGGTTTCAACTATCCAATGCTCTGGTAACATGTAGGAATGGTAAAAAAATTCTAATAATCTAGGATCTAAAGAGTTAGTAACAAAAAGCATCACATGAAGCTGTAAACAAATGAGATGTAAAAAAATACAATTCAAATTATATTAATGAAATAGATTATATCTATTTCCATTAAGGATCTATTATAATGTTGAATTCCTCAGATTCTTTCTTTCTTATACTACACCTTACCCTCATATTTATGAAAGTTGAGGGTAAGTGAAAGGAGTTCATTTGGCAATGTGAAGCCAACTAGTTACCAAATGAATATTCCTACCATGTGCAAAAATATATACCTACCTTGTGCACTATTATCAACATTCAAACCTAACATGTTGACTACATAATTAAATATGTGGGTGTGCAAGTTTAAACCACATGAGTCTAACTAACCTAGGTTAAGCATCTTTGGTTAATACCCAAGTTACATAGGTTAATCTCAAGTTACTCTTAACCCAAATTATTTACTCTAACACTTCCTTCTATTTTAACAAACCCTCTCCCTATAACTGGTACATAAGTATCATCACCCAAATTGATAGAAGACATGTTAAAAGGATATAAGGAAGAAGACATAACTAGTTAAGAGCCCATGTGGTGAGAAGCAATTGAGTCAATAACCCATGAAGATGTTGAAGTTGCAAATGGTATAAGAGATATGCCCTTTTATTTCTCTTTCCCCTTGTCATTTTCATTAGTAAAATCTTAGGTAGATAAATTCTGCTTGATGAACCTAGGAACAACTATGTTATTCTTCTTTGGGAGAGGAGTTAGGTGGTCTATTTGCTTCTTCATGCACTTTTTTCATCATGCCCTTTTTTATTATAATAGGCACACTTAATCTTCTCTTTTTAGTTTTGTCATTGGAAGAGGAGGATTTAGTGTCGTTTTTGGTAGAGGTTGATTCTTTCTTATTCTCTTGATCCTTATTATTCTTCTTCCTCTCTTTGTTTTAAGTCTTTACTTTACCACTCCTATCAATTAGGGATTAAGGTTTTGTATACTTCAATGTGCCCATCTACATCAACTTATTTTTATCTTTCGTTAAGTTGGAAATAAAATTATTTACAGAGGAAATTTTCCATGTAATGCTTGAAACACTTTTAATGGCATGGAAAATAGAGACAAATACTAAATAATCAGGACTTAGTTTAGAGAGTATAGAAAAATATGTTGGTAATGTTCTTTATTTATCCCATATTCTTTCAATTGCAATCAAAGGACTTGAACTTAGTAAATAAATCCTAAAGGGTGTAAAATTTACTAGGACTTAGGCTAATGAGTTTATTCTAAAGTTATATTTCTCCCCAAATAGTTGTTCCAAAATGGTCCATACATTATGGGGTGATTTGGTAGGATCTGAATGGAATAGGAGATCTTATGATATAAAAAGACACAATAGCCCATAAGCTTCATCACTATAGTTATATCACGTACATTTATTTGAATTTATACTAGGTTTAGTTTCATCACCCATGGTTATCTTATACAAATATTTACTCAGAATAATCACCATCTTGATTTTCCATTCGTGATAGTAAAAAAGAGTTAGTGGGTTGATTAAACTTAAATCCATTTTAATGTTGAGTTGAGTTGTAGTAGAAGTAAAATTTATTTTTGCATAAATGAAAGTGCAAGCATAAATAAAGAGTAACTAAAAATAAATTACCTCACCTTGAAATTTAAAATGGTGAATACCCCCCCCCCCCCCTCCCCCACCTTAAAAAAAAAGTTGTAAATAATGCACACTCAAAAAATGCTGGGTACAACCAAGAATGTGTTGAGTAACCATTGCAAATATAAAATAGATGTGATTTGAAATACTAAGTGAGGACATCAAGATCAAGCAAAAATGCATCTAAGATGAATACACAACATGATTGTGAAAATATGATTAATAATTCCTCTTAAAATATTGCCCACAATATATTATTTTTATAAAAAAACAATAAACAAATCTCCACTAAAAATGTTAAACTTGACCAATCTTCTTATGAATTAATTATGAATTTGAATAAAAGTATCCTATTTGACCTTATTTTAAATCAAGATATTATAAAAATGTGATTTAATATTCTATATTTTGTTTAAAAATTAGGGTAAACTCTAAATAGACTTAACCATTTTTGGAGGAAATTCTCAACACTTCTGAAACTATGGAGTCTTTTTTGATGTTGATGTTGTTTGATTTTGGTGTAGAGGTTGAATGGAATGGTGATTCTGACTAGGCAAATATGAGATTAAACTTAGAAGGTGAAAATTTCATAGATGAGGGCCACTTAGAAGTAACATAGAACCAGGGTTGAATAGTCTCCTAAACACATAAAACTAGTTGAGGCTAAGATGAGTTCAAATGCATAGGCCAATACCAAACACACAAGATCAAACCTGAGGCTATACGAAGTCACTCATGTCTTTTAAATAAAAATACACCAAGGAAAAAAACATGTAGTCATAAAG
This sequence comes from Torreya grandis, assembly GCA_037957365.1. NCBI lineage: Eukaryota > Viridiplantae > Streptophyta > Pinopsida > Cupressales > Taxaceae > Torreya > Torreya grandis. Next base: position 2,895,857 of record JARHVA010000325.1, on the reverse strand, counting down.
AAACCATAAAAAACATGTTAATGGCTACTAATGAACCATATCTACAAAACATTGAGTCCACCAAAGATGAAAACTCCCACAAATAAAATTTATTACCAAGCTTATTTTGCAAATAAAAATCTCATAATTTTAAAATATATATTAGTAGTAATAAATAAATAGACATATGATTACCATGAGTGGATATGATACCATATTAGATATGTTGTCAATTCTAGATAACACAAATTCAAAGGTTGAGATCACACGGATGAAGCTTGTGCACACCACAATGTTGTTGAAACAAAATGAAATCACTCAAAGACAATATTATAAGAGATAAAAATAAAGTGGAGTAAAACCCAATTTTTTATTAAGTGGGAAATATATTAAATGAGATGAGTACATATAAGAAATTAAGCAAGTAACTCCTAAAAAAAAACTGGTCAACAAACCCCCTAAAATAGACAAGTAACTTCTCTACAAAATATAGTCAATAGTGCCAAGAATAGATTAGTAACTCCAATACACAAAATAACTAGTCAAATAAGTCACTTCTTAGTCACCCAATCAACCTTCACACATAATGAAGCTTATCGATGAAATCATGAAAAATTTAAGTGAGGGAATAAATTCCATAATAAATAAATATGGGAAAAAAACCCATACTCTTACATCTTTCTTATATTAATAACATAGAATATTGGTATGATCCCAATAATATATAAGACTGGTATGATCTTGATGAAAATTATTATGCATCATATGAATATGACACACATGATATAGGGCCTTCATAGAGTCATACCATTAATGAGCTCCTTGTATTCTAGAAACTTTTCCTTGTACACATATTCTTTGATTATATTTCCAACTATTCTGAAAAAAACAAAAAAAATTAAAAAGTCAAAAATCCAATTCTTTTTTCACATTTATATATTTTCTTAGCTCCTTGGAATCTATGTTTCTAGTTCCATGTTGGAAGATAACATATCATCTATTTATATATACATGTGTTTCACACATATTTTGAGTGTGATATACAAATACCCAAGCATATGATATATGCACTTTTGTATGTTAGGCCTTCCATCTAGTCAAGTTATATGACCATTGGGGGAATCTACTTCTTTGATCAAGATATACCTAGGATATATCTTTATATGATCATTTTACATTATCATGTTTTAGATTATATACTTACACCTTCCTTTATCCATGGTTATATACTTCATAATGTAAATGATATGTTATGTAATTAATTTTTTTTGCTAACACATATATCTAGGGACTTGTATGATATGTTGATGTTGGTTGCTTATGTTCTATGCCTTCATTTTATGCACTTCCTTAAGTATCTTTCCTTGCTTTATATTGTATTTTATTGTCTTGCTTATTTGAACATTTGAATATGATCCATTGTTTATGTCCCTCATGCCTTTGTTTGTCTACTTTGAATTTTGATATGTCATTTTTTATTGCATGGACATTTTAATGTGTAATTATTTGTGTCTCTTTGATTTTATGGCATTTGAACATGCCCATTGTTTGAGGCCTCCTTGAACCATTATCCTTTGATTTTATTTTGAGTGCTCATGTTTATGTATTTCATTACTTGTTGAGCTTATATTTTTATTTTAATCACCCAAATTTGCACACTTGGAAGATTGTTCAAGCCTTCCAAATTTGGGATAACATGGAGACAATCCTAGGTTATGGATGACCTTTAGGTGGATTGAATATCTAGGTTAAATGGCTAGCTTCCCTTGATGTAACACTTAGGTTCATTCATTAATATATTAACTTGTTAAGAAAAGAGTGAAAAAACTAGTCTAATCAAGATGATGAACCAAAATAATTATTACTACTTTGGTATTGGAAAAGAGGATAGACCTTGGCACTAGAGAAATATGAGATTGTAGCCAAGGCATTAAATCCTATTTTATGCATTGTTTTTTTCTTTTCTTTTGTAGATATATGTTATTCCAGTGTTTAAGCATTGCAACATGCTCATAGGCATCCATTACTCCTAATCTTGGCATGTTTTAATCCAAATCTTACATTTTAAGAGAGGCATGGCAAGAAGAAGCATTGGAAATTTGTTTCCTTTTGTCTTATAACTACAAGTGGCATCACATCCAAGCATCTACATAAAAAAGTGGAGAGTTACAACTATCTAGATCTGCTTGTGGATTTTTTAATCTAATCTAGAGCAAAGACAAAAGTAAAATTTCCTTTTTCTCTCACAAAAACATCATTTTCATTCATTTTTTGCTTTTATAAGGCTAAAGTTTTACCTTAAGAAGAATTATAACTAACTTACATGCATATAGGGGTCATTGTATGTGCACATCAACCAGAGACTAACCTAAAACAAACACTACTCCTAATCTACCTCTTTACATAAATACTTCACATAACAGTTGTGAAAGATGTTTGGGCTAGAGGACTAGTCAAGAGATCATATATTGACACTAATGAATAGACAACTCACCAAACCTTTAAATATCACTTATACACTTCACATAACTTGTAAATAAGATTTTAAACTTAATATGAATGCTAGAAAAGGACAAAATGTAAAGGAAGCTAAGCTAATCACTTGAAAAGATCAACTAGTCATGAACACATGTTGAAACCAATCAAAGGAGGAGGTTAAAATAGAATTTTATCATTGATTAAAGGATTGCAAATGGGAAATAAATCATAATACCTAGGTGTAAGATACATACATATCCTATCAAGGTTGAATTTATAAAGAGATGAGAGAGAAGAAGAGAGAACGGCATAGGAGAGAGAGAGGTGAATAGTATCTCATGAGAGTTACAACTAAAAAAAGGAGTTAGAAAACAATTAAATCACATATCAAAGGACAAGTGTGATTTCATACTCCAAATGTCTTGGGAGTTTCAAAATATACTTGAAAACTTTTATTTTTCATCAAAACTATGCTTTTTCTTAGCTTGTGAGAAAATAATTGGCCTCATTATCATCAAGTAATCTTGAGTCACCTTCTTCCCCTATTTTTGACACTTTTAACTTGTTAATAAACTCCTAAAACTATAATTGTAATTATGATTACACCTCTTAGGTGTCTTGAAGCCCATTTGGCCTTACTACACACACACACATATGTGTGTGTGTGTGTGTGTGTGTGTGTGTGTGTGTATGTATATATGTATGTATATATATACATACATATATACATATATATACATATACATATACATATACACACATATATACATACATACATACATACATATATATATATATATATATATATATATATATATAGACACACACACACACACACACACACACACACACACACACACACACACACACACACACACACATATACACACACACACATATATACATATATTATATATATAAGAGCTGAAACAACTCATTTTTAGTCCTCAAACTCTCTCCAAGACTTCATCTTGTGCCTAAAGCTCTCACTAGCACTCAATTTCTTATAGCCTTTAAAACATGCAAACCTCCTTATGTGGAATAATGTATATATGTTATTGGAACACTAAGGGTATTTTTGAGTACCTAGTATGTCCTTACATCTCCATGCCAAATTTGATGAACTAAGTGAGAGGAAGTGTCTTTTTCGATCTGATTTCTCTCCCCAATTAGACCTCAATTAGGCCTCCATGCCTAAAAGCTAAGTTTTGGCTCAAAATGACTCCCACACATGTGAAACTAGTGAAAATAATTTTATTCCATTTACCCATCCCTTAACCTTACTCCATGACAAATTTCAAGTTCTAAGATCTTGTATAGATGGGTGAACCATGGAATGGCCAAAACCCTTGCCTAGGTGCTTATTCATGCATGAGAGGTAGTTGAGGTGGGTTTCCAAGTATTTTGTAGGTTATGAAGCTTAGAAATATTTATTTTAGGTATAAAAAATCATCATACACTTTAGAATATTGAATATATGTCTCTTTAAGTGCTCAATAGGTTTGCATATAGGCTCCTTGGCTAGCACAATGGTGCATTTCTCACCTTATTTACCAAATTGATAACTTGGATAACTCGTATATAACCTTAAGGGAATTGATAAGGAGTGTGAATTATTTTATATCCTATTTACACATCTGATAGGCCTTGATACTTTGTTTAGAAACCATTTCATACCCTACACACTCTGAAACACACATACAACCAAGTATTTTGGACAATTTCGAATAGTATTGTACCTTTCACACACAAATAATTACTTGAAAATATGATTATGAGACTTGATAAGGTCATTATATTCATTTTTGGGTGAATAAAATCCATTTGAAATCATTTTAAGGGCTTTCTCTTCCATCAAGTTACTATGAGGGGGTTTAAGAGGGTTAAGTTATTAAAGATTGTTCATAAAGTACATAACCTCTTCCCCTAAACTAGTGCCATATGATGGTAGTAGATAGTCCTCTCTATCACCTCTGAACTACTTTTTTATTGTGTACCTTGTCAAAGAATATCTAAGAAAAATTTGGTGCCTCTCGAGTGGCTGATTATGCATTATATGAAGTCTAGAAAGAATGCAAGTTTGAAAATATTATTTTTATGCTTGATTTTATCTATAAATATCCTATTTAGGTCTATATCACCTCTATACCATGTTTCTAAGGACTCTCTAATGATTATTCTCCATTTATGATCTTTGTAACTTCATGCTTGAAGGCAAACTAGTGAATCTAACCCTAGATCTTGTATAAGTGTCTTCATTTTCATATTAAATCATAAATATAGTTTGACGATACTCTCTATGAATCATGGGTACCTCACACATTCTACTTGATAACCAAGTCCTCATTTTCAGTCAATGTTATATCCTTTCTTCATAATTTAGCACACATATATGTGTGTACAAGCTTCTATTGAGACATTCGTGGCTATAGGTGAGTATTTGATGTCTAGATTATACCTTTGGGATGGAATTGACACTTCTTTTACATTCATAATAACTATTAAAGTTCCATCAAACTTGAATATCTTCTTTATTCATTTGAAACTCTTGAACACTACCTATTAGACCTTTCTTTTACCAGGCCGAAGATAGACCTATAGGTTATAATTTGGTTATGTGACTAAAAATATAAAGAAAATTATTTTATTCCTCAGGTCTTGCACTTATATTCATCCAACTTCAGTTCCCATGTAAAACATTACATCTACTCACAAGAACCAAAATGTCTTTACAAGCCTGCACACATGTGTGACAGTGTGGTTATGGGTTGTAGGGCTGTGATCTTGAAATGAATGCCATTATAGGACTTATTCTAATTTTTTAAAGACATTATTAGTCTTTAGTGCTTCAATATACCTTTATTACTCATTTGGAATCAAATATCCCATATAAAACATTTTTTTAGGACATTTGAAGTTAAGTTTGCATCTTTCAAGTAGGCCTAACTATAGGTGTAAATTTTGAGCTTGAGGTTTGAATGAAAGTAAAAACTAGGTCCTTTGATGGATTCAAAATTTCCATTACCTATAAAAATTATCATAGTATCCAAATATGATTTTCACCCCTTTTATGACTTTCAAACAACATCTTCTCTCTATCATTACACACAGGTCTGTGTGACTATTGGGTTGAAGGATGAGTCTTCAATGACATGGTTACCTAACATAAATGATTGCATACATTTTAAACATGTATATACAAAATATCACACTTCATTCATCCCCTTGAACATCATTTCAAGAAAAGAGTTATTACATTTTATACGCAAAAGAGAACTACAGGTCTAGACAAACCTACAGGTCTACATTTCAATGCATAGAACCTTTTCATGACATATGTTTGATCTTCTCAAAACTGAGGAAATTTATTCATTTATCATCATATTTATTATGATGTAAATACCCTCATACAACCCTAATTATTTAGGTTAAGACCTTTCAAACCATCTTTATACAAGAAGCCTTCTCACAGTCTCAAATAAAGATGTTGCATGCTACTTGGGGAATTTATGTTGGAGTGAATAATGGGGAAATTAATGGATTTATAGTTTCATTTAAGAGAGTGATATGTTATTATATAACTCCATACACATTATTTCACTATTGAAAACCTTGAAACACAAAGAAACCATGACAAACACTTTGTAAATTATATAAAATAAGACTTTTTTTCCAAAATGGGCTCACACGTGCCAAGTGTGACTTGGATAAACATATAATATGTTTTAATATACCTTTTAAATCCTCTCTAATTTATTCCATGCTTCCAACTAGTTTGAAACTATCATTTTAAGGAGAGAAATTGAGCTTGTGGGGTTAACTATCTATTTTTGACTGCCCTACCTTCTTAATGATTGTTCATAAAGTAGGGGACACCAATATAAAAAAAAATTCCATTTCATTGAAGCTAATTATAACATAATACTATTTAAAAAATCTTAGGCCATGAATCTCTCTCCTCTATATGTGCTAAGCATGTTAAATTCACTTGTGCAAGCTTACTAATGGAGCGATGGAGAACATAAAACATTTTTTGCATTCTATATAACTATACTTTCATTCCAATCATTTTTTAACCCAAATAATATTAATATACACCTCTATAGTTTTTTCACCGAGAATCTCATCTCCCAAGTTCGTATAAGGGCTTAAAACTACCCTTTTGTAGTGATTAAACCTGCAAACCTGATGTAGTCTAACATTATGACATTCTTGGTAGTTATAAAACCCCTTCACAATATTTTACAAAGGTATTTTTACATATATAGAGTTGTTTGGATTTGGAACATGTTTAAATAATCAAAAAACACCTTTTTCTTCAATTTCACTTACCTCAAAGTTTACAAATGGCCTTAAACATTCCAAACATGTATGACATGTTTATGCAAAGTGACTAGGGGGATAAATTTGAGGGACATTTAATAATCTATTACACCTTTTGATGAAGCTTCCTCACACCATGAAATGTATAGAAAATCATAAGATAAAGACAAATTATTACCTTAATTTTCTCAAATTAACCTTAAACCATGATAAAAATACCTTAGAAATGTGAACTAGGAATTTGAATCAACAGAGGTGGTTAGTATCATGTTATTTTCAAAATGAAATAAATATACTAAATAGCATAACATCTCTAGGCCTAGTCACTAGGGGGAGCTTAGTACCAAATATACATATGAAAATAATAACTAAAATGCAAATAAAACCTTCCTTCACCTTTCTTGAATGCTTTAAATAGCTTGTTGAAGTGGCTTGCTCAACTTGTGCTCAATGAGTCTTCATCAAAGAAGGCTTGGCTATCTCCACTTCTCTTTCGCACTTTTGGCTTTGGCTTGTCTTGTCTCAATAATTTGGCATTATATCACTAATTTCAATGGCTTTTATAATTATTTGTGCATTATAACTTTACATTATTCAAGCTTAAAATTCAATAACAAGGCCTCCTATTTATAGATTTTGCAAAATGGTCAGAGAGAATCTAAACCATCCATCTCAAGATTGAGATGTGTGGCCATAAATAAAATCCAATTATGTAATTAAATTTATAAATATCCCCCATAAAAATTTGTGATAGAGGGGAATTTAAGAGGCATGGATGGTATTAATGAGGCATGGGGTGGCTTAATCCTGATATTTTATGCATTTATAGCTTATGGATGCCACCCCATAGAAATGATGTCATTTGATGATGAAAATATTAAATATTCATTTAGAAAAATAAATATTCAAAAAAATTCATGTAATTCTTAATTAGGCTCATGATTTGGATTAATTATCTTTCAAACATGATTAGACAACTTTGATGCAAATCTTGGTAATTGGTGCATAAATTAATTAAATTAGTCAGAATGTCCTGTTATTGGTAATTTTAAAAAATAGATATTCAAAAAAATTCATGTAATTCTTAATTAGGCTCATGATTTGGATTAATTATCTTTCAAACATGATTAGACAATTTTGATGCAAATCTTGGTAATTGGTGCATAAATTAATTAAATTGGTTAGAATGTCATGTTATTGGCTCAAAATTTACCTGAATTGAATTTGGAAGTTGATGTTAGATGTTTTGGAACCATTATCTCATTTAGGATGTTGCCAACACAAAATAACAAAGACACATGTCTTGTGCAAGAAATTTGATAGAAAAGAGCAATCTAGAGCACCCATGTGCGAAAATGTCATTTTGACTCAAAATGATCTAATCAAAGTTAGCTGGCCCATAGAATGCATTTCCCCATTTAGGGATACTTTTGCCAAAATAGGCACTTTAATATGTTAGTTTCAATTCATTTAATGTGTTTTAGTGTTTTTAGGCCAAATTATGCATTTTGGTGGAAATTAGTGAAAACCCTGATTGAAGGTCATTGGTAGCCAGTTTTAGGTGTCTATAGTTTGCCCCTATTTGGAAAGGTGATTCAAACTATAGGCACAACAATGTCTTCTCAAATAATGAGAAATGGCCTATATTTTAAAAAGAAGATGATGATTGAAGAACAAAGCTCTAAATGGTGTTTGGGAAGCCTATGATGATGCCCCCTTGAGGGAGTGGTCATCACATATGTAGATGGACAATCCCTAAAAAAGAAGTAATAAGAAAGGTGGGATTAACCCATGGTTGAGATTAATCCAAACAATAAATTCTTGCATGCATTTATTGAAAAAATATGTTGATTTGCCCAAAGGTGGTTATAATTAGGAATAAAAATAAAAAATAATGATTTTCCCATAGGCAGTTATAATCATTAAGAGGACTTGGATTATTTTATAAAGATGATTATGCCCTAGTTAGGGATGATTATCAAGCATGAATCAAGGATATAACCTAGAATACATATTAAAAATAAGTGGGTGTAAATCTAGATGTGATGGTCTAATGACTAAAGAAGCCACAAATAACTAGTCATACAAGGATGAAAATTGATGAAAGGGATGGATAAAAGAATAAGATTGATCATTAGATATGATTTAGCTATACCTAATAATGAATATATGCTCATCCTTATTAACAATGATAAAACTCAAATGTTTAATGGGGTTAATTTGATCAAGATGGGTGGAAGGATTTGCCAAGGTACTAAGGAGAAACATTTGCAACTCCATTGCTTGTAGACCTTCTTGATGGTGATTTTTATTGTAGCACATGATGGTATACATCATGATATAACACCATGAAGACTATCTCAAAATATGCATAAGGACTGATTCCTAATCCAATAAGTAACTGAAAACAATACACCAATGATAAAAACCAAGATGACAATGTTGACGTATGAATATGAATGGACTCAAGAATAATGTGCTTGAGGAATCACCCAAAGAATGCATGATAATTGAGTCAAGGCAACAATGCTAAAAGTAAACAAATAGGTAAATAAACAAATAAATAAAAAAACAAAAATAAACAAACAAATAGAAATCTTGAAAAGAAAAGCAAAAAAAAAGCATCCTAATAATGACTTTGCCCCAGTAGGGTAGATCGAGGATAAATAACTAGGCTTAGACATGATAAATGTTTTTGGATTTTGAAATATCTAAATGTTTTTGGAAAATTTAGGTATCTTAACATGTTAGAGAATGAAAATATACCTGCTCACAAAATAGTGAGAGTTTTTGTCTTAGGTTTCTCACAAAATTATGAGAGTGCATGGAAAGGGGGATTGAGGTGACCTCAACATAAATTGAGCATGGCCCACATAGTCTTGAAATGACCTCAAGATATAATAATTCTATCCACATAGAAGGCAAAGAGAAACCATCTAGGTCATAATAAGTTCTTAAATCTAGAAAATGGCTAGTCAAATGAAAACAATGATGACAAGGTGATGCGGTAATGCATGATAAATAAATGTTACCCCTAGTTTTTCCATAGGTGGTTATAACAAGGATACAATATAATAGATTAATGATACTAATTTTCCTATAGGCAGTTATAATTACTAGCAAGATTGGTGAAACATTGATTTGGTTATAGGCAGTTATAATTAGGCTCACATAAACAAACTTGATAAAAAATGAAAGATGAAAGATATCTTACAAGATCAACTATCATACTAATTTCATAGACTATCATTGAAACATGGATTTGATAAGATTTAAAACTTGATTATAATCACCTTGTGAAAAGTATGGGAAGAACTAAAGTAACCAAGATCAAAATAGGATTGGATAAGATGACTAAAAATAGGCTTTGGTCTAAATAGGAATGATATGGTAAGATAGATAATGATGGGTTTTGATATATTGGATAAAACAAGAGGAGTGTTTCCCCCAAGTGATGGGGTAACTAGATGGGTATGAGAAAATGGAAAAAGGAATATGTAACAATGATAAATGGATATGCGACAATGGCATGGTATATGTTTTTGGTTGATGATGGTTATTAGTTTCTAGATGTGTTTAGCCTAGGTATGGTAGATGGAATATCATTCTATTGTTCCTACTGAAGTGGAGATGCATGTCCTAATCAAAAAATGACACAAATAGAATAATTAATCATGTTAATTGCTAGCCCACACCTCATCTAAATAGTTGCTCTATCAAGAACTGGCTATAAATTTGGTTGTCAAGAATGCTTTTGTAATCTTCATTGATCATTGATTCTAATTCCTTCAAGTATCAAGACAAGGTATCTTTGTAGCCTCTGTAAAAGAAAGTATGACCATGGATGGTAAACAAGGACAAATAATAGATGGTAGGTTTGTTTTTGAAATGGAATGGTAGATGATAATGGATTGTATAGTGGTTGGGAAATAAATGAAGATTGAGACTTCAGTCACATGTAATGTTTTTGATGCCAGATTCAACATAATTTTAGATGTGGTAGGGCCAAATACCTTTAAATATGCTCTTGATAAGACTACCAAATTTTTTTTAGGCTATAGATTAGAAGCTATCTTGATTTGATCTTTGATTTTGTCTTTATCAATCAGTGAAGAAATTTTATGCTCATCTATTGGCAAATCAAAGAGGTTTTCATCAATGAAGTTGTCTTGATTGTCCCATAACACCTCCAAGAAGGTTTATTTAATGAACATTGGATTTTTACTTTGATTTTATTTTAGCGCTTCCAAAAAAATTTCACTAAAAGATGTTGAGTTTGAACTATGTGTGTCCCCTAGCACCTTTGAAAAGGTTTCACTAGGAGAATGTTCTTCTGATACATGAATTTGGTCTTGGCCTCCTTGATCTTTTTAAACTACTATGTCACCATGGATGTAGTTCAATAAAGTGTGATTTTGCCGATCCAATTGACACTTATGGGAGATGGAATGTCAATGAAATGGCTATATTAGTTAGAGGTAATGCCTATAGAATGGTAATAGAATGGGGTTTAGTTGCACAATCCTCATAGAAAATACTAGGAGAACTCATTTCTAAGCTAAAGTACTCATCCTAAAAAACTGTAGAAGGATAAAAAATGTATTCAAATTGATCTACAAGGCATGCATAACCAATGTTGTAATAGTCATGAACATATTCTATATCTAAATCTAATTCTGACTCAATGAAATCTAAATCTAATGTTGAGACTAATGTTGATTCTAATTTTGATGTTAAATTTGATGTTGGTTCAATAATAGAATCTAACTCTAACTTTGATTCTTCATCTAATAGGTACTCTATTATAATAATGTATTGCTAAATGTTTAGTATTGGATAAGTAACAACTTATGATGGCATAATGGGCTCCATAAAAACTAGTTTATCAGAGTGGGACTCCTCCATAATGGGGAAAAGGTCAAGAGAAAACTCCTTAGGGACTGGCTTATCAATAAAAAGATTTTGAAAAATAGGCATATGGTTGAGGTAATGATTTGCCCAAAGGTAGTTATAATCATTAAGAAGTGACTCAACAAAGACTAGCTCATCAGAGTGAGACTCCTCAACAATTGGTATAGGATTGAAAGGTGATTCATCATAGGTTGACTTATCATAAATGGTTGGTTCAATAAAAACATCTTAGATTGGTTAGTTATTTTGGTCTTGGTTTCTCATGAGTTGGAAAATACCAATTTTGAACATACCTAAGTCTTTGAATGATTGGTGTGGTTGAGGGATTGATTGGATTAGTATTGGATGAAGAATGGCCTATGATTGTATAATGGTAGGGAATTTGGGAGCATGATTTCTCACATGATACAAAGGATGAAGTCTTGAAATGTTAATGACAAGGCAGTGTGGAGCTTGATTGCTCAAACAAGCCAAAGGACTAAGTCTTGAAATGATGAAGGGTTGTTATGGAGCATGGTTTCTTGCATAAGCCAAAGGATGAGGTCCTAAAAGGACAAGTTTAGGTCATTCTGGAGCATGGCTTATTGCATAATCTAAATGATGAGGTCTTAGTATGGAAATGGTGTGATGTTGTGGTCCTGGAATAGAAATGGTATGACATAGTGGAGCAGGATTACTTGCATAAGCCAAAGCATCCAAGTCCTCTTCATCAACCATATCATCCCAATTAGTAACTTGATCTGGATTGTAAGCTGGTTCTTCAATTTATTCCCCATATGGATTAGTTTAAGGAGAATATTAAAACTCTTTAGAAAATCTATCTCTGTAGGGGGTTTTAGTTAGATTTTATGTGGCCCTTCTATCATAAGTTGGATTGTATGTGACTCCACCGTAAGTGTAGGTAGACATTGCTAAGCACAAAATATACTGAAAGAGGGGGAGTGAATCAGTATATTATATATCTTTTTACTTAATCTTATTTCTTTTCTTTAACCACTTAATCATATATTTAAGATATGCGATAAAACTAAAACAATAATTTGCACCACACGAGAGAGAGAGAGAGAGAGAGAGAGAGAGAGAGAGAGAGAGAGAGAGAGAGAGAGAGAGAGAGAGAGAGAGAGAGAGAGAGAGAGAGAGAGAGAGAGAGAGAGAGAGAGAGAGAGAGAGAGAGCAGATTTTTATGTGGAAACCCAAAGTGAGAAAAACCATAAAAAACAATCTCAAGTATATGAATTAGCACCAACTCAAAATACAAAGTTCGCAAGCACCAACTTGCAAGAGCACCAACCCCTTTGCCAAGCACCAACACAAACCCATAGGAGCATCAATCCATTAAAAATATTTTTGAGCACCAACCCATAGGAGAACGAACCCCTCTTGTGCATAAAACACAACTATCTCTCAATGTTGCTTACTCAACAAATGATAGAACTCTACAATATCTCCTACTTTTCTCTTTTCAAAAACAAATACAAACCATGCACTCTCTTACATCTTAAAAATGGCTTCTCAAGCCTTTATTTATAGATTTACAAATGACCTTTGGCATTCACCCTTTGTGACCCTTCAATCCTCATATAAAATGGCACCAAACTGGCATGACCCTTCATATCCTTGCATTTGAAAAGTCATATGGCAACCCTTCATAATAAAACACATCCTTTCCTCTTTTATCTTTATCTTGATGACTTTTCATATTCTTCAAAGTGTCTCTTCATAAAAAAATGCACCATACCTCTTTTGTTTTCAAATGGTGACCATTATAATTCCTCAAGATGACTCTTCATGAGAAAATGCATCCCATTCCTCTTTCATCTTTTATCCCGTGACTATTTGACTTCTCCATGGGCCCTTTTTTGACATATATGCAACCAAAAATATATTCATTAATATTAAATAAATATTAACACACATTAGCCAAGATATGAATATTAAAAACACCATTAAATGCAATGGGGAGTTTATCACCAATAATGCTAGAACTTTGACATCAATGATAATATTTCCTACAATCTCCCCCTTTGTCATTGATGGAAACCTCAGATTGAAACTACCACAACCTAAAACCTACACATACTACCATTTGAAAAACATATAATAACTCCCCTTTACTGTAGTAACATGTACCTATTCCTTGTACCTATTTCTGCACTTGTACATATTATTCTCCTCCTTTGACATCAATGTCAAAGGGTCTACCTAGAGCTAACACTTAGCTCCTCATCAACTGATACTAAACCTCAATAGTAGGAAGTAAAAGAAATTACTCCCAAATTCTCTCATAGATACTCAAATGTGTCTTTTGGTAGGGCCTTTATGAAAATATCTACAATCTACTCTATAGTACTGATATACTCCATCTTAACCTATTGTTCTATAACCTGCTCTCTTAAGAAGTGATATCTAATGGGAATATGTCTTATTATTGAATGCATCACTAGATTCTTTGAAATATTAATAACACTTATGTTATCACAAAAAATATAAATAGGTTCATTATATTTTACCTTGATATCTTCTAAAGTTTGATTCATCCAAAGCACTTGAGTACAACACAATATCACTGCAATATATTCTACTTTAACTGTAAAAAGTGATATTAAATTTTGCTTCTTGTTTAGCCATGATACTAAGCTATCACCGAGGAAGAAATATTCTCTACTTATACTCTTTCTATCATCCAAGCATCCTGCCTAATCTGAATCTATATAATCAACCAAAGTGAAATCTCTACTTGTGGGATACCATAATCTGTAATCCAATGTCCCCTTAATATATCTAAATATTCTCTTCACCAAGAGAACATGACTATCTTTGGAGATGACTAATATCTTACAACCATACCTACTGCATGCATGATGTCTAGCCTTGATGCTGTCAAATATAAAAGACTACCAATCATAGATCTATACAAAGATTGATCTGTAATAGATGAATCTTCATCCTTGTTCACCTTATTTTTTATACACATTGGTGTGCCAACTAGTGAACATTCCTCAAAACCAAATTTCTTCAAAATTTTCTTAGCATATTTATTTTGAGATATAAAAATTCTTTTATCTGACTAAAATATTTACAATCCTAAGAAAAATGACAATTATCCAAGCATAGACATCCCAAATTATTTTTGCATATTATCATAAAATTATGTTACCATCTTTTTAATATTTCCTCCAAAAATGATATCATCAACATATACCACAAAAATCAATTGATCCTCACCTTCTATTTTGATGTAGAGATTACTATCAACAAATCTTTTCTTGAAACCTAGATCCTATAGGTACTTATCAAGTCTTGCATACCAAGATCTAGGAGCTTATTTCAATCCATACAATGCTTTCTTTAATCTACATACATGGCTACTAATATTTGAGAGAATAAATCCCTCAGGCTACTTAATGTAGACCTCTTCTTCTAGATTCCCATTCAAGAAGGCAGATTTGACATCCATCTGAAACACTTTGAAAATTTTAAACACTACATATGCAATAAAAATTCTAATAACCTCTAACCTTGTCATTGGTGCAAAAGTTTCTTCAAAATCTATTCCCTCAATTCGAGCATATTCTTTACATACTAATTTTGCTTTATTTTTGGTCATTTCTCCATTTTCATTCAACTTATTTCTATAAACCCATTTTATTCTTATCACATTATGATCTTTTGGTCTAGGCACTAATTCCCATGTATCATTCTTTTCTATCTAATTTAATTCTTCATCCATAGCCTTAACTCAATGCTTATCATGTCTAGCTTTTGGAAAAGTTCTAGGCTAAATTTTGGATAACAAAGAGAAATTAACTTGCTCATATTCACTTACCATCATTTTTTTAGTGTGAATTCCTTCATTTATGTCCCTGATGATGTCACTTTCATTATGATTTCTCTAAACATATTTGGATGGAGTTTTGGTGTCCTTTTTCTCCTTCTTCTCATCTTCATTTGATTCTTCAAAATCTTCCTCTTCAATGATTTCAAGAGTGTCTACTAGATCACTGATTTTTTGTGTTTCATCTTCTTCTATCTCGACACTTGCACTTTCACCAATTTTCTTAGTTCTTTTGTTATAACATTTATAACATTTAATTTTGAAAAAATAACTAAGAAATATATGTTCATCTGCTCTAGATTCAAACTTACCAAATTTTTCATTAGTTCTCTTTATGAAGCATCTACTATTGAAAACTCTAAAATAATTAACTACTATTGGTTTGTCTTTCCATAGCTCATAAGGAGTCTTGTCACTATTGACTCTCAATAATGATCTATTCTGAATATGCACTGTTGTAGCAACTACCTCTCTTCAATATTTATCTACTATCTTGAATTCATTTAGCATTCTCATCGTCATCTCTTCAACTATTCTATTTTTCCATTCAACCACTCCATTTTGTTATTGAGTATTGGCTACTGAATAATGTCTCTTTACTCCATAGTTTTCACAAAACTTAATAAATTGATCTGACATGAATTCTTCTCTTCGATGTGATCTTAGACACTTAATATTCAAACTAGTTTCATTCTCCACTAATGCTTTGAATGCTTTAAAATGTCTGAAAGATTTTAATTTTTTTTATAAAAACATTACCCAAGTCATACATGAAAAATCATCAATAAACAAAATGAAATATTTCTCACCTTGAGTACTTTGAGTTCTCATAGGTCCACACAGATCAGTGTGAACAATCTCTAGCATTTGATTGGTTGAGTACTCTTTTGTTTTGAACCACCTTCTAGCCTACTTTCCATGTTGACAAGGTTCACAAAGTGTGTTAGATGGCTTTGTAATATTTGAAAGATTTTTGACTAATTGCTTCTTATTGATGTTGACAAGATTGTCAAAATTTATGTGCCCCATTCCCCTGTGTCATAGCCAACTTTCTTCAATATGACTCAAACATCTTTGACCTTTGATGTCTAATAGCATATACAAATTATTTCCTATTCTTTGAGCATCTATAACCAACATATCTAAATCTTTTCTTCTAATTTTACAACCTTTTACATAAAACTTTAGTGTGTGCCCTGATCACACATTTGACTTACACTCAAAAGATTATGCTTTAGACCTTCTACATACAAAACATTTTTAGTTTTAGTTCTACCATTATCCAAACTTAGTGTACATTTTCCAACAATTTTAGCAGTAGTATTATCTCCAAATTTCACTATGCCACCATTGATCTTCTTCAAGGTTATGAAATTTCTCTTGTCTCCTATCATGTGCCTCAAACATCCATTGTCAATAAACCATAGCTTTTCTTCATTTCTTACATGCAAATCTATCTGCATCAACATAGATTTTTTAGGTTGTTTCTTTTGCCATAAACCTATCTAATCTTTCTTCTTGATGAATAGAGCCTTGAAACTCTGGTCATTATTGACTGAATCAAACATGCTTCTATAGTACTGAGCTATGTGTCTAAATCTGTTTCACTTGTAACATATTTTGGCCTCTTCATTAAAGCTTGATAAAGGAGAAAAAGAGTTGTGGCTTATGCTTGACTTTGTATGAATTTCTTTCTCCTTATTTCTAAAATTGTTATCCCTTTTTTGACATTCTATTTTTTTATGACCATATCCATTACAATAAAAATAACAACCATAAAAATAAGACCTATTTGTGTATCTCTGACTTGATTTCCTTTTCTAGCTCTGTTCCCTCTAGCCTTAGTTGTTTGAGATGTCCTTTGTATTCTTAACTTTTTCCCTTTTTATTTCTTCTTTTGTAAGAGCTTTAACATAGCTCATTCATTTTTCCTTGTTTGTGAAAGTAGTGACCTCCTCTTTCTCTTTTTCAAATCCAATACCTATCTTATCTAACATTGATATCTAATTTTCTAATATCTTATTCAACATATTAGTGTTATTCTCAAAATTTGAATCATTGGATACTCTATCATTGATTGCTTCATTTGTTTTCTCAAGATCTACTTTTAAAGAAGAAATTTCAATAACATACCTTTCACATTCTTTAATTACTCTTTTCAATTATGCCATTAGATCTTCTTCATTTTTCTTGGCTTTTTCAAAGTCTACTTGTAGATATTCAGTTATTTCCTTTGAAACTTTTTTATTTTTCTCGATCTAGAGCTTTAATCTTTGATTCTTCTTTTCAAGAGATTTTAACTCTTCTAAGGCACAAATGAGTTTTCTTTCTAGATTCACTTTAGCTTCATCTTGTTCTTCTTCTTGATAATCTATAATTTTGCTTATGGAGGCATCTTCATGTATGGCCATGAATAGAATCTCTTCTTCTTCTGAATCACTAACTCTACTATCTTCAGCTGAGCTAGGATCTTTAGAATATAAACTATTCTTCTCGAATCCCTTCTTGAATTTAACTTTGAAATTCATCTTGTATGTAGACTTTCTTTATTCATTATCATCATTACCTTTATTTGGGCATTTAGCTATTAAATATCCAATCTTTCTATTATTAAAACATTTAAAAAGTAATTTTCCTTGATATTTACCTATGCCCTTTTTCATCTTACAAATGAATAGAGCTCTATTGTCATCTTCATCATTGCTAAAAATATCACTTGATTCTTAAATCTTAGCCTTATCTTTCTTTGATGTCTTGAAAATAACTTCTCTTTTTTAGGGTTTATCTTGTTTAGTCTATATTTCATATGTCATAAGAATACCATGAAGTTCATCCATATTTAGCTTGGCTAAATTCTTCATCTCTTCAATTATCAAAACTTTTGCATCATATTTCAATGGTAGAGATCTCAAAACATTTTGAACCACAGTTGATTCTTCTAAATTTTTTCCAAGTCCTTGAATTTGATTAACTATTTAATCAACTTGTAAAAGATGACTTGCTATATTTTCTTCTTCTTCCATCTTCAAACTCTCAAACTATCTTCTAAAAGTCTGAAGCTTAGCTTGTTGAACCTTTCCATCACCTTTGTAAATATTCTAAAGTTTTACCCAAGTTTCATGAGCAGATTTACATTACATAAATTTAACAAATTTTGATTCACATAAACCACATAAAATAGCATTTAAAGCATTAGTATTATTTTCACTTGCCTTCTTTTCTACTGGAGTAGTTACAAGTATTTGTGGCTCTTCATATTCCTCCAACACTACTTGTCATATGTCAAATCCAAGGGCCATCAAATTAGTCTTCATCCTTATGCTCCAAAATACATAATTCATATCATCAAACAAATGTGCCTTATTTATAGAAAATCCTTCATGTGATCAAACTGTAGACACCGAAATCGTGTCGACTCCCCTGGTCCTTCCCCGTCTTATTCTTCTTCGCCTATTGAACCCTTGCCGATCACTTGTTCCACCAACCTTGACCCTGGCAGCATGTAAAAATGAGCACAGAGCAAAAGCTAGACTCTATCCCCATTATGCATCTGCCGACGTCGGTCTTTACCCGACCGATGTCACCGACGTCGGTCACCTATCGGCCGACGTCGGCACTCCTGCCGATGTCGGTCACCTTCCCCTTGTCTGTTATCAGTTACCATTCGGTTTCCTGAAACGGTTGACGAACCGTCTCTGGAACCGTCCCCATCCCCCGCCTTCATCAACCTCTACCAACCATTCAAGAAGGGATCCCGAACGCTATTCGAAATGCTGAGCAACCAACCTGCGAATTCCTCCACCAACCTGCGAACCCCGAGCAATCATCAACACTACGACATCAACACTCTCTGCATTCAATCCGACTCCAACTATGGTTTTCATCGCGTCTTCTGGCAGGTAAGTATTATTCTGTTTATTTCATTTCTTTCTCAGTTATTATTTATCAGACTCTGTTCAGAGCTCGTCCCGACCTTGCCCAGACCCTGTCCCGACTCTGTCCAAAACCCCCCAGACTTTTTCAGAACCTGTCCCGACTCTATCCAAAACCCTACCCTGACCTTATCAGACCCTGTCCCTGCCTCTGTCCAAAACCCCCAAGACTCTCTCAGAACCTGTCCCGACTCTCCCAGACCCTGTCCCGAACCTGTCCAGACTTTCCCAGAACCTGCCCCTACCGACGCCAGTCACTACCCCGACCGACGACGGCACCTTAACCGATGTCGGCACATTCCTTAACCGACGCCGGCACCACAGAGACCGACGTCGGCGACTGTGCAGAACAGTGCCGCATATCAGGTACGCTCTTTATTTTTCTGTCATTTATTTCTGTCATTATCATCTACTTTCGTCCAATATTCTGCTTTTTTATCAGTGGGTTGATATCCTTCTAGGGAGTCTTCGTACTTCCGGGATCGGGCGTTCGCCTGACAGCCCACCATATCTTTGACTAACGTTTTTCTGTGTTTTAGCTTTTTCTTCGCAGGTGTCATTCCTCCACAGCAAAAGAGGAGAATCTTTCAACGTCTGATTTCGGTGCGCACGACTTTATCAGGTACTTCTAGCCTTGACCATCTTTTAGTTTCTTATTTCTTCTTTGAATGTAGAAAGCAATTTTGCATTAGAAACATTCTGGCACGCCCGGTGGGACCCTAGGTCCTCCTTGGGTTCTTTCTTTCTTTCGTTCATTTAGGTGCATTAGGTTTCTTCCTTTTCGCCTCCTTTCGTCTCTTCTTAAATGACATCATAAGCAGAACTAAAACGAACATTTCTTTTTTTCTTGCATTTCTAGACTAGCTAAAACTCATCTAGAAATTAAACTATTTGCATTCATCTAGAAAGTGTTTTAGTGTTTGCATTCATCTCTGTTTGCCTGCATCTTTTAGACCACACATAGTAATTAAACTGCATATTGAATTAATCTAGATCACTTGATGTTACACGACCAAACCACCTGCACAAAACAAACATAAAACTTACCTAAGACAAGGCCCGACTGGGATTTCATCCCCCAGCGGATACCTTACCCGTCCCGGTGACCCTACTTGGATTTCATCACCAAGGGGGAAGCCCACTCCGTTCTCTGGCGGAGGATAAACTCTAGTGGAAGTATATTTTGGCTAAGCGAAACCAGCTAACCACTGGAATCGTGAAGTGAGGGGAGCTTGCTCCTTAGCACCAGGCCGCGTACCAGACCCTAACACAGACTTCTTGAGCACCATAACAAAACCCAAAACCATCCATAGACTGCTTCTTCTAGGACCCGACTCACAAAGCCAACTTTCCTCTACACATATTCTAAGGCATAAGCCACTATAATCCTAAAAATTTACTTCTAAGGTTTTAGGATCTGCTTGTGTCTTCATCTTTTTAGTTCTTATCTGCTTGTTTGAGCTTGTGAGGACGTTCTTTCTTGCCTTGAATGGTTCTGACACGTAGTCAAACCAAGGCCCTTCTTGACCACGCTAGCCATCAATCGCTTTCGCCTACCCCGTCTATAAACAACCCTATAATGGAGTTCTACTCGAAGACCGAAAGAATTCCTACCAGACTATCTCCAACCCAGACGCCTATCATCCCAGAAGGGGACCAAGATTTTGCGAAATTCTTGGACCTCAATACCGCAGCCCTCCAAAACTATCTCGCAAGAAAACCAATGCGGGACCTTTCGGACAACGTGGCGATGACATCAACACCGTTCGCCACCCAACCTTTTACGACTCAACCTTTCGCCTCAACCATTAACCCGACCATGGCCTATACGCAAAGTTCGGCCTCTTCATCTATTTTTAGACCAACCTCCACTGGGGTTTCGTTACCCCCTCAACCACCTGCAATTCAACCAAGTTCTACATCATATCAGAACTTGATTGCCTCGACCCCACATAATCTTGCGCCTATATATGCAGGAGTGCCTACCTCGCCCTTTGTCAATGCCGTCACACAACCTCCTTTGGCGGTATCTAGTCAGTCTATACCTTCAACCTTCATAACGCAACCAACCTTAACCTCTACTTCTGCCCCTGCGACTAGTCATCCGTACATTGTACAACCGACTATATCGCACGCCTCTTCTAGCCTCTTCCAAGCGCCTTACAACCTAGGGGGCGCTCAACCCGCCAATCCGTCAGCAGATCTTATCAAGATGCTGATGGATAAAATGTCCAGTCTCGAAGCTTCTATCTCCGGTTCAAGCAATACTTTGTCATATGAACAAGTTTGCAGCGAGCCCATCCACCCTTCTGTCCCTATCCGACCATACCCTAACCACTGGGAGCTTCCTAAATTTACTCGCTTTCAGAGTAAGGAAGACCCACAACAACATCTACGGGCATTCAGACATGCCTGTTATCTTATTGCCCATGATGATGCGTTACTTCTACGCACATTCCCTATGTCCCTTTCTGGCCCTGTCCTTGACTGGTATAGTTCTCTTGCCAGACATTCTATATTTTCATTCATCCAACTCGCCCAACTATTCGTTGACCATTTTTCTATCAATATCACTAAACAAGTTTCGATCACAGACCTTTACTCCATCAGGCAATTTGATGACGAATCGATAACTGATTTTGTCGCCCGTTGGAGAAGCTTGATTAATCAGCTCTCCTTCTCCTTGCCTCAACCCGAGCTCATTGAGCTCTTTTCCCGAGCATGTGTCAGTCACATCTCGTCTACCTTGCGGGTTCAAACATTCCACACTTTCGATGAGGCCTTCACCATGGCCCGAAAGCTTGAACTCCGCGCCATTGAAGAAGATAAGGTCAAATTGTGTAACACTAACACAAGAACCAATGACCATTCTTCTTCCAGACCTTCTTCTGCCCACTCTCAATCCAAAGGAGTCGGCAAACACTGTCATCTTTAGACCATCATCCTCAACAATAACCAACCGCTCATCATCTTCAACATTAGACTACATCAATAAACATTTTCAACGTCAATCCATACAGCGTCAATTCACTCCAATTAGAGAGTCATATGCCTCTGTCTTGGATAAACTCGTCAAGCAGGGGGTCCTCAATCTCCCTCCAATCCGACCACATCAATTCGACCCCTCAACACCTATCCCTGCATGGTACAGGGAGAATCACTTTTGCAATTATCACCGTGTCAAAGGCCATGACACGGATCACTGTCAAACCTTCAAAAACATCGTCCAGGACATGCTCGACAAGGGGGATCTCATCTTGGATAACCCGAACGTACCACCCAACCAAAACCCTGACATTTTCAAGCAACCCCTTTCTAATCACCCGCCTACTCAAGACAACATCGAAACCATAACCAATGACCCTCAAGACCATGATATACACACGGTCGACACTATCTTTTCTCTTATCCCTGACCAACCTTTTTCACAGGTGGAAGACCTTTCTTCCCCTATACCTCCTCCACATGGCGAAGAACTTTCTTCTCCCACTTGTCCTCCATCGACTTCTCCCATATTGGAGGATGCTTTGACCACATCAACACCAGCTGCCTCGCCTTCATCCTTATTATCATCCATAGACGATCATACCTTTTTGACTCTCCAACCACACACAAAAGCCATGACTACTCCAGAGCTCTTTCCACTTAAAGAGCCCACACCTTTAATCCCTTCTCCATCGAGAGAAAAACCGTCCACATCTAAGTCCAAACCCGCGCAGGCGTCCATCATGCCCAAAGAGATTAAACCTCTTGGTGTTCGCCCCACATCTAATCTCGCCTCACACAAAGGTGGCCCTCAACCCAAACCAAAGAAGGCTACTAAACCACACCGGAGGCCTCCTCCCCTATCTTCGTCATTACCTTCAATCTTGGGCCCACATCCGTCTACTTTACTCAGAGTGCTTCCCACTCCCATACTTCACAGAGGTAATTCACCTCCATTATTCTATCAACCCGTCAGACTTATACCTCCTTCAAACCATCGACCAACGCCTCTTACGCCTCCCAAACCAATGTCACCAACCCTCTCTGCAATAAAACATCCCGACCCGTTAGCAGGTTCATATGCCTTGCTCTTACGGCAATTGTTGCAGTCCTCTCGTCTCAATCTCCCGCCTCTTAGACCATATCACTCTCTCGGACCAAAACAACCATGGTTCGATGACACTCACATTTGTGCGTATCATCGCACGCCTGGGCACGACACGGAGCATTGTCATGCCCTCAAGGTCGTCGTTCACCAATGTTTGGAGAATGACACCTCTCTTCTCGACCACGTCATCAACAAACCTTCAACACCATCCCACTCATCAACTCTCGGATCAAGGCCATCTTGGTTCGACAACTCTAAATTTTGTCACTATCATCACACTCTGGGACATGACACCGAGCGTTGTTGCGCTCTTAAAGCTGTCATTCGTCACCACCGGAAAAAGGATTCCTTTCTTATCAAGGATCCTCTTGACCACCCCTTTGACAAATTATCAACACCGACTCATACCTCTCCAACCTCGTCATCTAAATTGGGATCTCCACGCCAGACTAGGGTCCCTTCGCTGCCTTTAACCCCTTTATTCAACATCAACATAGTCCATCTGACCGCTAAACCTCAATCGACCTTAACTAATCCGTCAAACATTCTCCCTAGCCGCTGGGGGAACTCAACCTTTATCCAAACTTCGATCAATTGTTCAACACAGTCTCGACCACATATCAATCACTCTTTCAACTTAACCTCAACCAGACTAGCAACCAAACATTTAACCCGACCTCAACCAAACATTCGACCCAACCAAAGACCAAATACCAACCAATCAACCTTCGACCAACCATTGACCAATTATCAAATGACCAAATCTCAACCAAACATTGACCCAACCCTTTTATCAAAACATTCAACCTTTTTCAATCAATCAACAACCATATCAACCAACTTCACATCCACTCATCAATCAACACCTGACCAATCCGGAAAGAGGCAAATGGGGCAAGTTTGCTCCTAATTGACTCGGACCTTATCACACACAAGTATACACCAGGGACTTATCAGACCCTGAGCCTTTTTATGCGTTGCATCTGTGACCATTCTTCTGCTAGTCGAGTATTCGTCCACTTGACACTTAACTTGAGCTCGTCCCTTGAGCAATCCCCGTCCTCTTCATCCTACTTCCTTTCAACCCTATTCCTCTTAACAATTCCTATAACCCTTTTATGATGCATGGATGCTTTGTCCTAATAAAAGGGAGCCCTTGACCTTCTACAGTCTTGTCCATGACTCCATTTCTATCAAAACAAATCAAGATGTCAAAACATATCCATGGTCACTATATCAATATCAAAATAAAAAAAAAATAGACTGCTCCCTCGAAGGACAGCTGTACTATCATTGCTGAAATAAATAGACTGCTCCCTCGAAGGACAACTATTCAAAAGCCTTTATATTAAATAAAAATCTAGACCACTCCCTCGAAGGATGGCTATGACTACTCTGGCAATAAACAACAACTTATTTTAGAAGCTTCCCGCATTGATCAGCTTCACAACCTGACCACCAAGCAAATGACATCTCTATGCAGGCTTCCCGCATCGATCAGTCTGCCTCTCAAAAAAAAAAAAAAAAATGAGTCACGGACTTGGCTTGTAGTTGTCTCAGGGTCTCCTATAAAAAGGGGCAAAGTTATCTCTGCTCTTAAAACGGGTTACCTTCTTTCCTCCTCCTATTACCTGCTCAAGGGACTTCGAGCTCACTTTAATGTCTAAGTGATTCAATTACCGCTCTAACATAACTATGGTCAACGATGTCACGCATGAATGGGGCTCTTGGTTCTCATAACCCCTATCTATGCTATCTTTTTGGTCCTTGTCAATGAAAGAGCGATTTGCCTTTCACTTCTTCTTCTGCACTTTGGTCACATTCACCCTCATCACTTGTCGATCAACTTCGCTCAACTCTCTTTTCAGACCATCAACATGACCTTGCCTATTCACCCTAGTTTCTATGGACACCAATACACACGGAAACTATCGACTCGCCCCAATTTATGTTCAGCATAAACCAATACTTGCTGAAGCATAAATAGACCTCAATTCATTTTTAGCATACATCCATCACGAATATGGGATATTGCTAGGGATGAAAAACCCCTCAACCAATGTTGCAGAATACACCATTTGGAAAAGGCTGCAACATCTTTTTTTTTCACCATCCCTTTGACCCTTCCTCCCTTCTAGGGAGAACTACATCGGCCTGAGGCCCTATCACCAGGGCTATGTAGGCAACACTCAGTTGACATGGGGTCTTCTGGGGTTAGCTCGGCCGCATCCTTTCATCCATTCATCCATCCATCGACCACCAACCATTGGAGATCATGCCTATCTCCTCCGACCTCGACCACTTCCAAGACGTTGTTGCCTTGGTTATTTTTGCATGTATGCTACCTCATGACTGGTTAGCAGAATTGTGCGCAGACCTTTTTGGACCCTCACAAGTATAGGATCGCACACCGGTTGATCCGCCCTACTTGTGACTTTTTCACATTTCTAGGAGCACTTCCTGAGCCCGGGATACCTGGAACGCGACGACCCATTTGGAGCTTCAGCTTCGATTGAGTGACCCGATCAGCAGACGACTAAATGCTGGGGCCCGGTTACTTCAATTTTGGCACTCCTTGACCCTTGACCTGTGACACTTTGGCCTGACCATCTCGTGCAGTGGTATGCGCGCAATCACGACCTTTGCAGCGTTCACCCTCACCCCTTTTTCATCCACTCTTTGTCCAATCAGCACCCGATTCCCGGTTCCCTTCCCTCGACTCCTGCTTTGAGGGGGAATACCTCATCCTTACTCAGGGCATTTCGC
Organism: Torreya grandis; assembly: GCA_037957365.1. Classification (NCBI taxonomy): domain Eukaryota; kingdom Viridiplantae; phylum Streptophyta; class Pinopsida; order Cupressales; family Taxaceae; genus Torreya; species Torreya grandis. The sequence goes on along the minus strand of JARHVA010000325.1, from coordinate 2,869,540 downwards.
TTCCTATTTTTGTCTTGCAGTTCATTCGAACAACCAACAAGATGAAATCAACCTTATCCCTCACCTGGGGCACTCACTCCTATTTTTGTCTTGCAGTTCATCCAGAACAACCAACAAGACAAAAAGGGGCAAATGTAGACACCGAAATCGTGTCGACTCCCCTGGTCCTTCCCCGTCTTATTCTTCTTCGCCTATTGAACCCTTGCCGATCACTTGTTCCACCAACCTTGACCCTGGCAGCATGTAAAAATGAGCACAGAGCAAAAGCTAGACTCTATCCCCATTATGCATCTGCCGACGTCGGTCTTTACCCGACCGATGTCGCCGACGTCGGTCACCTATCGGCCGACATCGGCACTCCTGCCGACGTCGGTCACCTTCCCCTTGTCTGTTATCAGTTACCATTCGGTTTCCCGAAACGGTTGACAAACCATCTCTGGAACTGTCCCCATCCCCTGCCTTCATCAACCTCCGCCAACCATTCGAGAAGGGATCCTGAACGCTATTCAAAACGCTGAGCAACCAACCTGCGAATTCCTCCACCAACCTGTGAACCCCGAGCAATCATCAACACTACGACATCAACACTCTCTGCATTCAATCCGACTCCAACTATGGTTTTCATCGCGTCTTCTGGCAGGTAAGTATTATTCTGTTTATTTCATTTCTTTCTCAGTTATTATTTATCAAACTCTGTTCAGAGCTCGTCCCGACCTTGCCCAGACCCTGTCCCGACTTTGTCCAAAACCCCCCAGACTTTTTTAGAACCTGTCCCGACTCTATCCAAAACCCTACCCTGACCTTATCAGACCCTGTCCCTGCCTCTGTCCAAAACCCCCAAGACTCTCTCAGAACCTATCTTGACTCTCCCAGACCCTGTCCCGAACCTGTCTAGACTTTCCCAGAACCTGCCCCTACCGATGCCGGTCACTACCCCGACCGACGACGGCACCTTAACTGACGTCGGCACATTCCTTAACCGACGCCGGCACCACAGAGACCGACGCTGGTGACTGTACAGAATAGTGCCGCATATCAGGTATGCTCTTTATTTTTCTGTCATTTATTTCTGTCATTATCATCTACTTTCGTCCAATATTCTGCTTTTTTATCAGTGGGTTGATATCCTTCTAGGGAGTCTTCGTACTTTTGGGATCGGGCGTTCGCCTGACAGCCCACCATATCTTTGACTAACGTTTTTCTGTGTTTTAGCTTTTTCTTCGCAGGTGTCATTCCTCCACAGCAAAAGAGGAGAATCTTTCAACGTCTGATTTCGGTGCGCACGACTTTATCAGGTACTTCTAGCCTTGACCATCTTTTAGTTTCTTATTTCTTCTTTTGAATGTAGAAAGCAATTTTGCATTAGAAACATTCTAATACCTCATCCTTACTCGGGGCATTTCGCTTCCTATTTTTGTCTTGCAGTTCATTCGAACAACCAACAAGACGAAATCAACCTTATCCCTCACCTGGGGCACTCACTCCTATTTTTGTCTTGCAGTTCGTCCAGAACAACCAACAAGACAAAAAGGGGCAAATGTAGACACTGAAATCGTGTCGACTCCCCTGGTCCTTCCCCGTCTTATTCTTCTTCGCCTATTGAACCCTTGCCGATCACTTGTTCCACCAACCTTGACCCTGGCAGCATGTAAAAATGAGCACAGAGCAAAAGCTAGACTCTATCCCCATTATGCATCTGCCGACGTCGGTCTTTACCCGACCGATGTCACCGACGTCGGTCACCTATCGGCCGACGTCGGCACTCCTGCCGACGTCGGTCACCTTCCCCTTGTCCGTTATCAGTTACCATTCGGTTTCCCGAAATGGTTGACGAACCGTCTCTGGAACCGTCCCTGTCCCCCACCTTCATCAACCTCCGCCAACCATTCAAGAAGGGATCCCGAACGCTATTCGAAATGCTGAGCAACCAACCTGCGAATTCCTCCACCAACCTGCGAACCCCGAGCAATCATCAACACTACGACATCAACACTCTCTGCATTCAATCCGACTCCAACTATGGTTTTCATCACGTATTTTGGCAGGTAAGTATTATTCTATTTATTTCATTTCTTTCTCAGTTATTATTTATCAGACTCTATTCAGAGCTCGTCCCGACCTTGCCCAGACCCTGTCCCGACTCTATCCAAAACCCCCCAGACTTTTTCAGAACCTGTCCCGACTCTATCCAAAACCCTACCCTGACCTTATCAGACCCTGTCCCTGCCTCTGTCCAAAACCCCCAAGACTCTCTCAGAACCTGTCCCGACTCTCCCAGACCCTGTCCCGAACCTGTCCAGACTTTCCCAGAACCTGCCCCTACCGACGCCGGTCACTACCCCGACCGACGACGGCACCTTAACCGATGTCGGCACATTCCTTAACCGACGCCGGCACCATAGAGACCGACGCCGGTGACTGTGCAGAACAGTGCCGCATATCAGGTACGCTCTTTATTTTTCTGTCATTTATTTCTGTCATTATCATCTACTTTCGTCCAATATTCTGCTTTTTTATCAGTGGGTTGATATCCTTCTAGGGAGTCTTCGTACTTCCAGGATTGGGCATTCGCCTGACAGCCCACCATATCTTTGACTAACATTTTTTTGTGTTTTAGCTTTTTCTTCGCAGGTGTCATTCCTCCACAGCAAAAGAGGAGAATCTTTCAACGTCTGATTTCGGTGCGCACGACTTTATCAGGTACTTCTAGCCTTGACCATCTTTTAGTTTCTTATTTCTTCTTTGAATGTAGAAAGCAATTTTGCATTAGAAACACAAACCATCGTGCTTTCTTGATCTACCTTCAAGCTGTAAATTTTTTTCAAAAAGAACCTGCTCTGATACTAATTGTTAAACACAAAATATACTAAGAGGGGGGGGGGTGAATCAATATATTATATATCTTTTTACTTAATCTAATTTATTTTCTTTAACCACTTAATCATAAATTCAAGATATGTAATAAAACTAAAATAATAACTTACACCACATGAGAGAGAGAGAGAGAGAGAGAGAGAGAGAGAGAGAGAGAGAGAGAGAGAGAGAGAGAGAGAGAGAGAGAGAGAGAGAGAGAGAGAGAGAGACCAAATTTTTACATGGAAATCCAAAGGGGAAAAAACAATCTCAAGTATATGAATGAGCACTAACTTTTAAGAGCACCAACCCCTTTGCTGAGTACTAACATGGATACTATTTATGAGCACCAACCCACAGGAGCACCAACCTCTTGCAAAGATTTATGATCACTAACCTATAGGAGTACCAACCCCTCTTGTATATAAAACACAACTATCTCTCAATGTTGCTTACTCAACAAATGATAGAACTCTATAATATTTCTTGATTTTATCTCTTCAAAAAAAATACAAACCATGAACTCTCTTAGACCTTACAAATGGATTCTCAATCCTTTATTTATAGATTTCCAAATGACCTTTGGCATTCACCCTTTGTGACCCTTCAATCCTCATGGAAACTGGCACCAAACTTGCTTGACCCTTCGTATCCTTACATTTAAAAAGTCATATGGTGACCCTTCATAAGCAAAAGCATCCTTTCCTCTTTTGTTTTTATCTTGGTAACTTTTCATATTTCTCAAAGTGTCTCTTCATGGAAAAATGTGCCATACCTCTTTTGTCTTCACATGGTGACTCTTAGAATTCCTCAAGATGACTCTTCATGAAAAAATGCATCCCATTCCTCTTTCATCTTTTACCCCATGACTCTTTGACTTCTCCATGGGCCCTCTTTTGACTTATATGCAACCAATAATATATTCATTAATATTAAATAAATATTAACATACATTAGCCAAGATATGAATATTAAAAATACCATTAAATGAAATGGGGCCTTTATCACCAATAATGCTAAACCTTTGGCATCAATGACAATATTTCCAATAGACATATCCACATAAATGACAAAATCTCCAAAACAAAAAGACTTAGATTTTTTCAAACTCTAAAAAACTATGTCTAAAAGAAAATGATTCAAACTTGGTATAACTTGGTTGAAAGTGGAGCTATATCTCCAATGTGGTCTAAAAATGGAGATGTATGTTCAAAATGGTTTGTGCTAAGATTTAGCATAAAATTGTCTAACATAAAATGTCTAATGTAAAATGTCATACACATAAAAGTTTAAGCATCTAGATAAAAACTAGTATGTCAAAGTTATAGGTCAAAGTGTTCCAAACAAGGTCTAAACTAGGAAAGAGAAAAGAGTTGCTAAGTATTTTATCCAAATGCAAAGTCAAAATCTAGGCTCAAAGAGGCTATGTTAAGAGTTTTGGCCAAACAATGTCAAAAGATAGGCTTGAAAAAAAGGTATGATGTAATTTTGATTTAATATAACAAGTTTAGAAATAACTTTGACATAGACCTGACACACAAAATCAAACATAAACATGATTAGTTGGCATAGGCCGTAAGGCAAAAGGATTTTGAAGAAAGGTTGTGTTCTTCCAAACAAAGGCACAAACAATGATGAGGATAGGCATTGAACAAATAAACCATCAATGGTTTTCAAATTTGGGAAATTGATTAACTGAAGCTATGCAACCCAAAAGAGAAAGATCTATGTATCAACCCCATGAATTGAATCCTAAAGAAAAATCAATCAATGTTGAAATCCAAACTTTGACAAGGTTAATTCAAAACTCAATGTTGAAAACTAGGTTTTGACCAAACAAGCTAGACAAGATTGGATAAAATGATACTATATAAATAAGGTCCAAATGGTATACATGACATGGTTTGAAACAAATGGCTTTTAATACAATGGTAAACAAGTCTTCAAAAAAATTGAGCATCCTAATGGTGTAAGCATGCTCAAATGATATGATCAATGTTATGTTTCAAAGACTCAAAGGCAAAATGGTTTGATATGATTTTGGTAGCATAACATTACCTTTAGAAACTCAAATAACACACACATACAAATAAGTTTAGCAAAAATTTCAAGGCACAAGTGTGGTGTAAAATGGCCAGCATAACACCTCTTTAGATAAAAGAGTGATGTATAAACAAATTTGTCTTGACATGGTTATAAACAAACAATTAGGTTTTAGTCTCAAAACATACCAAGCAAAAATGACCAAATACACTAAGTATAATCATCCAAATCCTAAAAAGGGTATGGAAATGTGGATCTGACTAAACTAATTAGTTTTCAATCATTATATATGGATCAATTACATAATGACTTTCTTGTCATGATACAAAATAAATGCACATAATTAGGTGTCTACGGTACTTGGCTGATTACAAAAAGATATTAACCTTTTTGTAACCACTACATCTATCACTCACTTAATGTAGTGTCACATCCAAAGTGCAAATACATCCCATGTGCAACTCCAACACTAGAAGATGGTTTAATCTGTCAAACCCTTGATCTTATTGGGATTGTTTAAAGTTAGTGTTGGGAGATGAAACCCTATGCCAAAGCTTCTCCAAAGAACTTGTAGGAGGTAATGAAGTCCCCCTCATAAGCCAAATTTTTATAAGAAATAAATGACTTAATATAAAGTCTTTAGGGTCATTTCAAGGTCACCCAAACTATTGTGAGTTTTTGGGGAGTGCTTTAGATGGCATTCTTTTTATGCTTTGGACTAGGCATGTGTGCAATAAGGATGATGCTTTTGATTCCAAAAGTTTCTTAAAGGGGATGGATAAAAGAAAAAACACACAATGTCTCTATTTTTACCAATAAAATTCTATTTAAATAATTATTGAAGACACAATTTGACAAGTGAGTTCAATTTTAAGCACCAAATGAAATATTAGGTGGTGTTCTTTTGATCCCTAGGTCTTAAGTTGTAACTTTGAAAGCATAATTTTTTAAAACATTTACCTAAGCATCTAAATTTTCTATTAAGCACTAAAACAAAGTTCCTAGTCCATTTTAATCTTTCAAAGAAGGTCTAAAAAGCATGTATTAACAAATTTCAGGATTGATCCTGTAATGAAAAAGTTAGTATATCCTTTAACTTTGAAGCTAATTTGCCAATGAGTGAAGCAACTTCTCAAAATAAGTTCTCTATTTCAAAATCACTGCTTCATAGTCAATATCACTATTTCCCTAAAAAATCACAATTACCAAACAATAATATCATTATTATGGGTTGGATCATCATAAAAACGCAATATCACTATTTTCCTATGAAATCACTGCTAAACAAAATTATTGTTTTAACAAAATCGCTAGCCAAATCAACAATATCATTACCATGAAATAATATCATTATTCAGGTCGATAATATCATTGTTTTCCTATGAAATCGCTATTAAAAAATAGAAAACATATAAAAAACAAAATCATTGTTCTTCTATGAAATCTATGTTAAACAAAATCATTGTTGTTGAATATGAAATCACTACATAGGGTAAATAATATCATTATTTTGTAAAATCACCACTCTGATAAATAATATCGCTACTTCGGTCTAAAAAATTATTGTTTAGAAAATAAATATTTCATTACAAAATAGCTACTATGTGAATAGAGATATCATAACAAAGAGCAAAATTGAGGTTTCTAGAAACAAAAATGCAATTATCATAAAAATAGAATTTAACTTAAATTTTCACTCTTTTCAGCCTCCAACTCTAAGATCCTATACAAAAAAGATTAGTAGATTGATTTTAGGAGATTTATGACCAAATTGTGGGGCTAGGGTCCTACCAGGAGTGTCATTATGTGAACTAGGAATTTGACTCAAGAGAGGTGGTTAGTATCGTGCTAGTTCCAAAATGGAATCAAAATGAAATAAACACACTATTTAGAATAACATCTTTAGGCCTAGTCACTAGGGAGAGCTTAGTAACAAACATACATATGAAAAAAAAAAACTAAAATTCAAATAAAACCTTCCTTCACCTTCATTGAATGCTTTAAATATCTTGTTGAAGTGGCTCGCTTGACTTATGCTCAATGAATATTTATCAAAGGAGGCTTGGTTATCTCATCTTCTCCCTGACACCTTTAGCTTTGGCTTGGTTTGGATCAACAATTTAGAATTATAACACTAATTGTAATGGATTTTGGAATTATTTATGCATTATAACTTTTCATTATTCAAGCTTAAAATTCAATAGGCAAGGCCTTTTATAGATTTTGTAAAATGGTCAGAATGAACCTAAACCATCCATCTCAAGATTGAGATGTGTGGCCATAAATAAAATCCAATTATGTAATTAAATTTATAAATATCCTCCATAAATATTTGGGATAGAGGGTAATTTAATAGGCATGGAGGGTCTTAATGAGGCATGGGGTGACTTAATCCTGATATTTTATGCATTTATGGTTTGTGGATGCCACCCCATAGAAATGATGTCATTTTAAAATTGAAATATTCAATATTCATTTAAAAAATAAATATTCAAAAATCTTCATGGAATTATTAATTATGCTCATGATTTAGATTAATTGTATTTTAAACATGATTAGGCAACTTTGATGTAAATCTTGGTAATTGATGCACAAATTAATCAAATTGGTCAAAATATCCTATTATTGGCTTGAAATTTGCCTAGATTGGATTTAGAAGTTGATGTTAGATGAATTGGAACCTTTATCCCATTTAGGATGTTGAAAACAAAAAATAATAAATAAAAATGTCTTGTGTAATAAATTTGATAGAAAAGAGTAATCCAGTGCACCTAGGTACAAAAATGTCATTTTGACTCAAAATGATCTGATCAAAGTTAGCTAGCCCATAAAATATATTACCCCATTTAGGGTTACTTTGGCCAAAATCAACACTTGAATATGTTAGTTTAAATTCATTTAATGTGTTTAAGTTTTTTTAGGCCAAATTATGCATTTTGGCAGAAATTGGTCAAAACCCTGATTAAAGGTCATTGGTGGCAAGTTTAAAGTATCTACAAGAAAGACCCTAATAAAACCTCATAAGGCATGACAATGTTAGGAAAAAAGATCATAATACATTCCAAGTCAAGTTTCACCTTATAGGGATTGACCTAAAGACCTAGGGGTCAAAATTGGTCAATAAATTGGTGATTCATGGGGGTAGCATGCCTTCAATGCTTACTAGACCAGTGGTCTTGTCCTTTGATTTGGAAATGGAGTCACTTGCACTCAAACTTATACTGATCATACCTTGCCCAAGAAAAAAAAATGACTTGACCTTTAAACATACATAAAACAATAACAACACATAAAGTAAGGAAAATAAGACAACACACATGTTCTAGTTAAGCACTTAGGGAACACAAAACATAACAAAGAAAATAATATATACAACTGACTTGATCATATATTCCTCTTCCTTAATAATATAGGAATCTAATGATATATTTTACTCCATGAGGTGAATAATATTATGAGGTAAGCTGCCTCTTGGAAATTTTTATTATTGGCTTCATCTTCATGTTGATTTCCAATCCTTTTGACATGCTTCAAGTGAAGTAAAAACAAAGAACAAATCACCTATGAACATATACTAATCTTGTAGTTCAAGATCTACCCTATTATTCTCCTCATCCAAAGATTCTCCATCTAGGCATTGTTATTAGGCCTCCATGACATCTTGAGTGACATCATGTTGTTTATCAGCTGCTACAAGCTCATCAAGCTCTTCCCATGACATCTTGAGTGACATCATGTTGTTTATCATCTGCTACAAGCTCATCAAGCTCTTTAAGGATATTTTCATACTCAATCCAAGCTACATCATGGTATTCAATGGGTGTGTCTTGATCAACCTTCTCATAAACATGCTCTCTAATAGAAAATGTACCTTTGTAAAGATATTCAATCTCTTGAAGAGACTTAATTTACTATTGCCAATCATTGTTTGGCTCTTTCATTTGATCAATTTTAATGAAACCAACTTGAATAACATCCTCACCCTTCTCTTTAATAACTATGGTGTTATCTATAATATCAAACCCATTTATGCAGCCATGATGTAATTAGGAAATAACCTCTTCAAGTTCAACATTTTTATCATTGGGGATCGTTTTAACTTTATTCAAGATCTTAGCTTGTTGATTTAGAGAACCTTCAACATCAAGACAGCCTATAACCTTAATAAGATTAGATGTAATTGGATCTCCTTCTTGAAGCATACTATCAAGACTATCTTTTATAGCCTTGTTTTGAAAACTAAATTACCACTTTCTTCCCCAAGTGGAGTACCAATGAAGATCTCTTCCTCATACACACTTGTGTTGTCTTCATCATTTGCAACTATAGTTTGATATTCTTAATTCACCTCCCATAAGATAGGTTCTTCCTCAAAAAGGGAGATTGTGGGAGGGCAAAGGATATGATCATGAGTTATCTTTGGAATTGAGGGAGTGTTCTTATAACTTGAGGTCTTGGGGATGGAAGATTATTGTAATAATTATTTAAGAGAGAAAATTCAATTGTGATAGGAGTGATTAATTCTCTTCAACAACCTATTAATTCTTCTTATGGTCTCATTGAAGTTTATTTACAATTACAACTTGATTTCCAATCTTCTTAATTAATACCTCCTTGTCTTGAATGCCATATTAGATAGACCTCTAAGATGGAAAAGCTTTAGGTTCTTGAAGAGGGGGAAATGGATATTGAATAGGCACAAGGTCTTCTTTGGCTTCAATTTCTAAATTTTGGTTTGATTCAAGCTCTAAGAGTTTCAATTCTAAGGCTTTAATTTGCTTATCTATATTGTTGTGGAATAGTTCTTCTTGAGGATGGTCAATGATATCATGAGGATATGGAGCATAAGAAGGATGATAAGGAATGCAAGAGGGATCTTAAAAAACTTTATCTTAGTTGTCTTTACCAAATCTCCATCTTCTCTAATAAATAATTACACAAATCATTCCTCTCTAATGGATCAGTAGATGCATCTTGAAACAACCCAATCACTTCCTCATGTTGAGAAGTTGATCAAACTCTTTTTTCACACTCTAGTATCTTTCTTTCCATCTCATCCATTCCATCTTGATAAGCTTAGGAAGATAGTGGGGGAAGGTAAGGAGGGTAGCATCATTGAAGACAAGGTTTTCCATATGCATCATCATAGCTACAAGGAAAATATAGGCTGATAATAAGATTGATATGGATCATGAGGAGGGATAGAATTATACTCTTGATAGTAAGGAGGATAAAAATATTGATAAGGATGTTGAGGTATATATTTGAGATCATGTAAGGGCTATTGATAGGAATGATAAGGATCATTATACTACTAGTAAGGTTCATTATAAGACTGATAAAGATAATTATAGGGCTGATATGGAGTACAATAGGATTGAGATGCCTCATCAACTTGCATGAAACTTAAATCTACTATTAAGCACGGAATATACTGAGAGGGGGGTTGAATCAATATATTATATATCTTATAAAACTTTCTTATTTATCAAATTCCACTTAATCAAACATTCAAGATATGGAATAAAACTCAAACAATAAACATCACACAAGATAGAGAGAGACACCAGATATAACATGGAAACCCAATGTGGGAAAAACCACAGAGAACAATCTCAAGTATATTCATGAGAACAAACCCACATGAGCACCATACCCCTTTGTCGAGTACAAACCTTAGCTATAATTTGTGAGCACCAATGCATAGGAGCGTCAAACCCCTTTGCTGAGCACCAACCCAGCTACTATTTATGAGCACCAACCCACTGGAGTACCAACCCCTTTGCCGAGTACCAACCCAACAACAATTTATGAGCACCAACCCACATGAGCTTCAAACCCCTTTGCTGAGCACCAACCCATAGGAGTACCAACCCCTTTGTGTATAACACACACCTATCTCTCAATGTTGCTATCTCAACAAATTATAGATCAATACAACATCTCCTTCCTCTCTCTCACCTTTGCTCTTCTAAGCTAGATATAAAAAATACAAATCATATTCATCTCTCACAATTACTCTTCTAAGCTAGATATTACAATATCAAATCAACCTCTATCTGTCATATTACAAATGGCTTCTCAAGCCTTTATTTATAGCTTTCCAAATGACCTTTGGCCTTCCCCCTTTGTGACCCTTCAATCCTCATTGAAAATGGCAGCAATCTTGGATGACCCTTCATATCCAAGCCTTTGAAAAGTCATGTGGTGACCTTTCATGACCAAAAATGTCCTTCCCACTTTTGTCCTTATCTTTGGTGACTTTTCGTATTCCTCAAAGTGTCCCTTCATGAGAAATTGTGCCCTTACTCTTTTATCTTCACTTGGTGACTCTTGGTATTCCCCAAGATGACTCTTCATGGGAAAATGCATCCCATCCTTCTTTTGTCTTTACCCCGTGGCTCTTCAACTTCTCCATGGGCCCTTCTTTTGTCTCATATGCAACCAAAAATATATTCATTAATATTAAATAAATATTAACTCATATTAGCCAAGATATATTTATTACAAACAACATTAAATGCAATGGGGACTTTATCACCAATAATGTTAGACTTTTGACATCAATGACAATATTTCCAACATTTACTTCAAACTCAACCATAAAAACCTCATCAACATAGTGAATTAAAAATATAGCTTAATTTGAACAAGTGTTTGGGATGATAGAACTAATTGATTGAGATCAAAGTCACCATTGATGTTTTGAATGTATCCAAATTTTGATCTGTCTAAGGGAAACACCAATAATCCTTCAACCACTTTGGACCTTAAACTCACTGGGCATGCCAAAATTGTTATCACCCAAATTTATAACCTTGGAATATTGTTTAATCCTTCTAAATTTGGGTAACATGGAGATAATCCTAGGTTGTGGATGACCATTAGGTGGATTAAATCTCTTGTTTAAATGGATATCTCCCCTTGATATATTACTTAGGTTAATTCACTACTATATCAACTTGTTAGGAAAAGGGAGAGAAACCTACTACACCAAAATACTTGACCACTACCAACCAACTTCATGTGCACATTAACCATAAGACTAACCTAAAATAAACACAACTCCTAATCTCCTTCTTTAGATCAACACTTCACATAAAGGTTTTGAAAGATGCTTGGGATAGGAAGACTATTCAAGAGGTCATATAATGATAATAATGAATAGACAACTAACTAAACCTTTACATATCACTTAGACACTTCACATAACCTAGAAAAAATATTTAAAACTAAATATGAGTGCTAGGAAAGGACAACATGCCAAGGAAGCTAAGAGTTAAAGGAAGATATAAAACCATAATTTTATCATTTATCAAATTCTTGGAAATGGGTAGGGCTTCACCATACCTAGGTGGAGGATACATACATAGCCATCAACGTTGAATTTATAGATAATTGAGAGAGAAGAAGAGAGAAGGGTGTAGGTGAGAGAGGTGACAAGTATATCATGAGAGTTAAAACCAAGAATGGGTTTGGAGAGTAGTTGAATCAAGTCTCAAAGGACAAGTGTGCTTTCTTGAATATGCTTTCCTTCTACAAATGGTTTGGGAGTTTCAAATTGTCTTTTTCTTCATAACTTCCCCTTATATTTTCTTGTGAGATGACAAGTTGTCAAATTATCATCAAGTCATCTTGAGTCACATTATTTCCCTATTCTTGACACTTTTTACTTGTTTAAAAACTATTAAAATTGAAATTTCAATGATGTTTACACCTCTTATGTACCTTCAATCCCACTTGGCCTTACTACAACTCTTCTTGCTTGCAAGTGTCAATTCTTGATTTGATCTTAAAAAATGCATTATACCTCCATGGATAACATCTCTATATCGTATCAGACCTAAAATATCTCATTTGGAGTCTTTGATCTGGGCAGCAATTTAGGTGACAATTCGGGTGATAGTTCCACCCCAATTGATGATGGAACTTCTAAGAGCCATAACTTTTGCATCGTAGCTCTAATTGATTCACCATTTGAACTGTTAGAAAGCTAAGAATGAGGAGAATGCTGTGAGATGTTTGATTTTCCATTTTGGATTATATTTTCATTTAAAGATATTTTGAAAATAGGGGGAGGATGTAGAAGGTCACCAATCTCAAGGGAGATTAAGTGGTTTGAATTTCACACTTTAAAATAATATAGAATTTGAGGAATTACCATTTTTATAAATTCACTATTTTTAGACTGCACTACTAAAATTGAAATTTAGAGAATTTCCATTAGGTTTTTTGGGGTTAAACTTTATTAAGCGGAGCTCCATGCTCATTTCATGTTACAATTTTGTTTATACCTATTTTGAAAGTAGGGGAAGGATGTGGAAGGTCACAAATCTCAAGGGAGATTAAGTGGTTTGACTTCCACACTTTAAAATGATACAAAATTCAAGGAATTACTATTTTTAGACTACACTACTAAAATTGAAACTTAAGGCATTTTTGTTAGGTTTTTAAGGGTCAAACTTTATTGAGTAGAGTTCCATGCCCATTTTAGGCTACATCTTCATTTATACCTATTTTGAAAGTAGGGGTAGGGTTTGGAAGGTCACCAATCTCAAGGGAGATTAAGTGGTTTGACTTCCATGCTTTAAAATAATACAAAATTTGAGAAATTACTATTTTAGCAACTTACTATTTTTAGACTACACTACTAAAATTGAAATTTGGGGCACTTTCATTGGGTTTTTGGGGGTCAAACGTAATCGAGTGGAGCTCAATTCCCATTTTGGGTTACATCTTCATTTATACCTATTTTGAAAGTAGGGGAGAATGTGGAAGGTCACCAATCTCGAGGGAGATTAAGTGGTTCAAATTCCATGCTTTAAAACAATATAAAATTTGAGGAATTACTATTTTAAAAACTTACTATTTTTAGACTGCACCACTAAAATTGAAATTTGGGGCACTTCCATTGGGTTTTTAAGGGTCAAACTTCATCAAGCAGAGCTCCATGAAAATTTTGGGTTACATCTTCGTTTATACCTATTTTGAAAGTAGGGGGAGGATGTGGAAGGTTACCACTCTTGAAAAAAATTAAGTGGTTTGACTTCCACGCTTTAAAACAATACAAAATTCAAGGAATTACTATTTTTAGAAACTTATTATTTTTAGATTTCACTACTAAAATTAAAATTTAGGCACTTCTCTTGGGTTTTTGAGGGTCAAACTTCATCGAACGGGGTTCAATGCCCATTTCAAGTTACATCTTCATTTATACCTAATTTGAAAGTAGGGGAGGATCTGGAAGGTCACCAATCTCAAGGGAGATTAAGTGGTTTGACTTCCACACTTTAAAATAATAAAAAAATTGAGGAATTATTATTTTTAGAAACTTACTATTTTTAGACTAGACTACTAAAATTGAAATTTGGGGCACTTCCATTGGGTTTTGGGGAGTCAAACTTCATTAGGCAGAGCTCCATGCCCATTTCAAGTTATATCTTCATTTATACCTATTTTTAAAGCAGGGAGAGGATGTGGAAGGCCACCAATCTTGAGGGAGATTAAGTGGTTTGACTTCCATGCTTTAAAACAATATAGAATTTGAGGAATTATTATTTTTACAAACTTACTATTTTTAGACTGCACTACTAAAATTGAAATTTGGGGCACTTTCATTGGGTTTTTGGGGGTCAAGCTTCATCGAGCAGAGATCCATGCCCATTTTAGGTTACATCTTCATTTATACCTATTTTTAAAGTAGGGGAAGGATGTGGAAGGTCACAAATCTCGAGGGAGATTAAGTGGTTTGACTTCCACACTTTAAAACAATACATAATTCAAGAAATTACTATATTTAGAAACTTACTATTTTTAGACTGCACTACTAAAATTAAAATTTGGGGCACTTTCATTGAGTTTTTGGGGGTCAAACTTCATCAAGCAAAGCTCTATACCCATTTCAGGTTATATCTTCATTTATACCTATTTTGAAAGTAGGGGGAGGATGTGAAAGGTCACTAATCTCAAGAGAGATTAAGTGGTTCAACTTCCATGCTTTAAAACAATTCAAAATTTAAGGAATTACTATTTTTAGAACTTACTATTTTTAGACTGCACTACTAAAATTGAAATTTAGGGCAATTCCATTAGATTTTTAGGGGTCAAACTTCATCAAGTGGAGCTCCATTTTCATTTCAGGTTACATCTTCATTATACCTATTTTGAAAGCAGGGGAAGGATGTGGAAGGTCACCAATCTCGAGGGAGATTAAGTGGTTTAACTTCTATATTTTAAAACAATACATAATTTGAGGAATTATTATTTTTAGAAACTTACTATTTTTAGACTACACTACTAAAATTGAAATTTGGGGCACTTTCATTGGGTTTTTGGGGGTCAAACTTCATCAAACGAAGCTCAATTCCCATTTCAAATTACATCTTCATTTATACCTATTTTGAAAGCAAGGGGAGGGTGTGGAAGGCCACCAATCTCAAGAGAGATTAAGTGGTTTGACTTATACACTTTAAAATAATATAGAATTTAAAGAATTACTATTTTTAGAAACTTATTATTTTTAGACTGCACTACTAAAATTGAAATTTGGGGCACTTTCATTGGGTTTTTAGAGGTCAAACTTTGTTAAGCAGAGGTCCATGCCCATTTCAGATAATATCTTCATTTATACCTATTTTGAAAGCAGGTGGAGGATGTAGAAGGTCACCAATCTCAAGGGAGATTCAGTGGTTCGACTTCCATGCTTTAAAACAATACAAAATTAGATGAATTACTATTTTTAGAAACTTACTATTTTTAGACTGCACTACTAAAATTGAAATTTGGGGCACTTCCATTGGGTTTTTGGTGGTTAAACTTTATTGAGCAGAGCTAGATGCCCATTTCAGGTTACATCTTCATTTATACCTATTTTGAAAGCATGAAGAGGATGTGGAAGGTCACCAATCTCGAGAAGGATTAAGTGGTTTGACTTCCACACTTTAAAACAATACAAAATTTGAGGAATTACTATTTTTAGAAACTTACTATTTTTAGACTGTATTACTAAAATTAAAATTTGGAGTACTTCCATTGAGATTTTGGGGGTCAAAATTCATCAAGGGGAGCTCAATGTCCATTTCAGGTTACATCTTCATTTATACCAATTTTGAAAGTAGGGTAAGGATCTAGAAGGTCACCAATCTCAAGGGAGATTAAGTGGTTCGACTTCCATGCTTTAAAACAATACAAAATTTGAGGAATTACTATTTTTAGACTACACTACTAAAATTGAAATTTGGGGCACTTCTATTGGATTTTTGTGGGTTAAAATTTATTGAGCGAATCTCAAAATCCATTTTGGGATACATCTTTATTTATACCTATTTTTAAAGCAAGGGGAGGATGTGGAAGGTCACTAATCTCGAGGGAGATTAAGTGATTCAACTTCCACACTTTAAAACAATACATAATTCAAAGAATTACTATTTTTAGAAACTTACTATTTGTAGACTGCATTACTAAAATTGAAATTTGGGGCACTTTCATTGGGTTTTTGGGGGTCAAACTTCATCGAGTGGAGCTTGATGCCTTTTTCAAGTTACATCTTCATTTATACCTATTTTGAATGCATGGGGAGGATGTGGAGGGTCACCAATCTTGAGGGAGATTAAGTGGATTGACTTCCACACTTTAAAATAGTAAAGAATTCGAGGAATTACTATTTTTAGATTGCACTACTAAAATTAAAATTTGGGGCACTTCCATAGGGTTTTTGGGGTCAAACTTTATCGAGTGGAGCTCCATGCCCATTTCAGGTTATGTCTTCATTTATACCTATTTTGAAAGTAGGGGGATGATGTAGAAGGTCACCAATCTTGAGGGAGATTAAGTGGTTTGACTTCCACGCTTTAAAATAATACAGAATTTAAGAAATTACTATTTTTAGATTGCACTACTAAAATTGAAATTTGGGGCACTTCCATTGGGTTTTTGGGGGTCAAACTTCATCGAGCGAAGCTCCATGCCCATTTCAGGTTACATCTTCATTTATACCCATTTTGAAAGTAGGGGGAGGATGTGAAAGGTCACCAATCTCAATAGAGATTAAGTGGTTTGACTTCCATGCTTTAAAAGAATACAAAATTCAAGAAATTACTATTTTTAGAAACTTACTATTTTTAGACTGCACTACTAAAATAGTAATTTGGGGCACTTTCATTGGGTTTTTGGGGGTCAAACATCATTGAGCAGAGCTCCATGGCTATTTTCAATTACATCTTTATTTATCCCTATTTTAAAAGTAGGGGACTATGTGGAAGGTCACCAATCTTGAGGGAGATTAAGTGGTTTGACTTCTACGCTTTACAACAATACAAAATTCAAGGAATTATTAATTTTAAAAATTTACTATTTTTAGACTTCACTACTAAAATTGAAGTTTGGGGCACTTCTATTGGGTTTTTGGGGGTCAAACTTCATTGGGCAAAGCTCAATGTTCATTTCAGGTTAAATATTCATTTATACCTATTTTGAAAGTAGGGGGAGGATGTGGAAGGTCACCAATCTCAAGAAATATTAAGTGGTTCAACTTCCATGCTTTAAAACAATACAAAATTTGAGGAATTACTATTTTTACACTGCAAATAAAATTTGGGGCACTTTCGTTGGGTTTGTAGCAGTCAAACTTCATCGAGCGAAGCTTTATACCCATTTCATGTTACATTTTTATTTATACCTATTTTGAAAGTAGGGGGAGGATGTGGAAGGTTACCAATCTCAAGGGAGATTAAGTGGTTTAACTTCCATGCTTTAAAACAATAAAGATTTAGAGGAATTACTATTTTTATAAACTTACTATTTTTAGACTACACTACTAAAATTGAAATTTGGGGCACTTCCATTGGGTTTTTGGGGGTCAAACTTCATCAAGCAGAGCTCAATGCCCATTTCAAGTTACATCTTCATTTATACCTATTTTGAAAGCAGGGAGAGGATGTGGAAGGTCACTAATCTCAAGGGAGATTAAGTGGTTTGACTTCCATGCTTTAAAACAATAGAGAATTCAAAAAATTACTATTTTTAAAATCTTACTATTTTTAGACTACACTACTAAAATTGAAATTTAGGGCACTTCCATTGAGTTTTTAGGGGTGAAACTTCATCGAGCGAAGCTCATTGCCCATTTTAGATTAAATTTTCATTTATACATATTTTGAAAGTAGGGGGAGGATGTGGAACGTCACTAATATCGAGGAAAATTAAGTGGTTCGACTTCCACACTTTAGTATAATACAGAATTTGAGGAATTACTATTTTTAGAAACTTATTATTTTTAGACTGCACTACTAAAAGTGAAATTTAGGGCACTTCTGTTGTATTTTTTGGGGTCAAACTTCATTGAGTGGAGCTTCATGCCCATTTTAGGTCACATCTTCATTTATACCTATTTTGAAAGCTGGGGGAGGATGTGGAAGGTCACTAATCTCGAGGAAGATTAAGTGGTTTGACTTCCACACTTTAAAACAATATAGAATTTGAGGAATTACTATTTTTAGAAACTTACGATTTTTAAACTGCACTAATAAAATTGAAATTTGGGGCACTTTTGTTGGGTTTTTGGGGGGTCAAACTTCATCGATCGGAGCTCCATATCTATTTCATGTTATATTTTTATTTATACCTATTTTGAAAGTAGTGGGAGGATGTGGAAGGTCACCAATTTCGAGGGAGATTAAGTGGTTCAACTTTCATGTTTTAACATAATAAAGAATTTGAGGAATTACTATTTTTAGAAACTTACTATTTTTAGACTGCACTACTAAAATTAAAATTTGGGGCACTTCTATTGGGTTTTTGGGGGTCAAACTTCATCGAGCAGAGCTCAATGCCCATTTCAAGTTACATCTTCATTTATACCTATTTTTAAAGCAGAGGGAGGATGTGAAAGGTTACCAATCTCAAGGAAGATTAAGCGTTACAACTTCTACACTTTAAAACAATATAGAATTTGATGAATTACTATTTTTAGACTACACTACTAAAATTGAAATTTGGAGCACTTCCATTGTGTTTTTAGGGGTCAAACTTCATTCATCGGAGCACTATGCACATTTTAGGTTACATCTTCATTTATACCTATTTTGAAAGCAAGGGGAGGATGTGGAAGGTCACTAATCTTGAGGGAGATTAAGTGGTTTGACTTCCATGCTTTAAAATAATACAAAATTTGAGAAATTACTATTATTAGAAACTTACTATTTTTAGACTGCACTACTAAAATTGAAATTTGGGGCACTTCTATTGAGTTTTTAGGGGTCAAACTTCATCGAACAAAGCTCCATACCCATTTCGGGTTACATCTTCATTTATACCTATTTTGAAAGCAAGGGGAGAATGTGAAAGTTCACCAATCTCGGGGAGATTAAGTGGTTTGACTTACATGCTTTAAAATAATACAGAATTCAAGGAATTATTATTTTTAAACTACACTACTAAAATTAAAATTTGGGGCACTTTCGTTGGGTTTTTAGGGGTCAAACTTCGAGTAGAGCTCCATCCCCATTTTGAGTTACATCTTCATTTATACCTATTTTGAAAGTAGGGGGAGGATGTGGAAGGCCACCAATCTCAAGGAAGATTAAGTGGTTCGACATCCATGCTTTAAAACAATACATAATTTAAGGAATTACTATTTTTAGAAACTTACTATTTTTAGACTGCACTACTAAAATTGAAATTTGAGGCACTTTCATTGATTTTTTGGGGGTCAAACTTCATCGAGCGGAGCTCGATGTCCATTTTGAGTTACATCTTCATTTATACCTATTTTGAAAGTAGGGGGAGGATGTGGAAGGTCACCAATCTCGAGGGAGATTAAGTGGTTCAACTTCCATGCTTTACAACAATATAGAATTTGAAGAATTATTATTTTTAGAAACTTACTATTTTTAGACTGTATTACTAAAATTGAAATTTGGGGCACTTTCATTGAAATTTTGGGGGTCAAACTTCATCAAGTGGAGCTTAATGCCCATTTCAGGTTACATCTTCATTTATACCTATTTTGAAAGTAAGGAGAGGATGTGGAAGGTCACCAATCTCGAGGGAGATTAAGTGGTTCGACTTCCACACTTTAAAACAATATAGAATTCAAGGAATTACTATTTTTAAAAACTTACTATTTTTAGACTTCACTACTAAAATTGAAATTTGGGGCACTTCCATTGGCTTTTTGGGGGTCAAACTTCATTGAGTGGAGCTCAATGCCCATTTTGGGTTACATCTTCATTTATACCTATTTTAAAAGCAGGGAGAAGATGTTTAAGGTCACTAATCTCAAGAAAGATTAAGTGGTTCGACTTCCATGCTTTAAAACAATACAAAATTTAAGGAATTACTATTTTTAGACTGCACTACTAAAATTGAAATTCGGGGCACTTTCTTTGAGTTTTTGGGGGTCAAACTTTATCAAGCAGAGCTCAATGCCTTTTTTGGGTTACATATTCATTTATACCTATTTTGAAAGAAGGGGAAGATGTGGAAGGTCACCAATCTCGAGGGAGTTTAAGTGGTTCGACTTCCACACTTTAAAACAATACCAAATTCAAGGAATTACTATTTTTAGAAACTTACTATTTTTAGACTACACTCCTAAAATTTAAAATTGGGGCACTTCTTTTGGGTTTTTGGGGGGTCAAACTTCATCGAGCGGAGCTCAATACCCATTTCAGGTTACATCTTTATTAATACCTATTTTGAAAGCATGGGGAGGATGTGGAAGGTCACCAATCTCGAGGGAGATTAAGTGGTTCGACTTCCACACTTTAAAACAATACAAAATTTAAGGAATTACTATTTTTAGAAACTTACTATTTTTAGACTACACTACTAAAATTGAAATTTGGGGCACTTCCATTGAGTTTTTCGGGGTCAAACTTCATTAAGCGGAGCTTAATACCTATTTTAGGTTACATCTTTATTTATACCTATTTTTAAAGTAGGGGGAGGATGTGGAAGGTAACCAATCTCAAGTGAGATTAAGTGGTTTGACTTTCACGCTTTAAAATAACACAAAGTTTGAGGAATTACTATTTTTAGACTGCACTAATAAAATTAAAATTTGGGGTACTTTCATTGGGTTTTGGGGGGTCAAAATTTATCTAGCAAATCTCCATGCCTTCTCACAGTGTTCTCCTCATTATTATCTTTTTAACGATTCAAACGGTGAGTCAATTGGAGCTATGGTGTAAAAGTTATGGCTCCTGAAAGTTCCATCATCAATTTGGGTGGAACTGTCACCCAAATTGTCACCTAAACTACTACCTGAATCATTCTTAAAACTCTCTCCAAGGCTTCATATTATACCTAAATCTCTCACTATCACTAAATTCCTTGTAACCCTTAAAACATGCAAACCTCTTTTTATGGAAGAATGTATGGATGGTATTGGCAAAATAAGTTTTAGTTCTCTATTAGACCTCCATGCCTACTAACTAAGTTTTGTCTCAAAATGACTCCCACACATGTGAAACTAAAAAAAGTTTTTTTTTCAATTTACCCATCCCTTTACCATGTTCTATGCCTAATTTCAAGTTTTGAGACAATGTATGGATGGGCGAACCATGGAATGGCCAAAACCCTAGCTTAGGTGCTTATTTGTGCATGAGGGGTAGTTGAGGTGGTTTTCCAAGAAGTTTTTAGGTTATGAATCTTTTAAATAGTTTTTTGAGGCCTAAAACATCATAATAAAACTCAACATGCTAAAGAGAGGTCTCTTTAAGTGTTCAATAGGTCTACATATAGGTTCTTTGGCCAACACAATGGTGCATTTCTCACCTTGTTGACCAACCTGATGACTTAGATGGCTCCTATATCACCTTGAGGGACTTGATAATGAGTTTTAATGATTTTGGAACCTTTTTCCATGTCTATAAGCCTTGATACTTGGTTTATAACCCATTTTATACCTTGCACACTCACAAACACACCTACAACCATGTATTTTTGCCAATTTTGTATAGTATTGTACCTTGCACATGCAAAACATTGATTGAAAATATGATTATGAGACCTGATAATGTAAACAAATTCATTTTAAGGTCAAACAAATCCATTTTAATCCATTTGAAGGACTTTCTCTTCTATCGGGTTACTATGAGGGGGTCGAGGATGGTTTATGGTGTATCATGTTCTTAAATATTATTCATAAAGGATATAGCATATTCCCCTAAACTAATGCCATAGGATGGAATTATATTGGCATATCTAACACCTCTAAACTTCTTTCTCTACCATCTACATTTTCAAGTAAGATCTAAGCAAAAGTTTGTGCCTCTTGGGTGGTTGAGTATGCATTCTATCAGGTCTAGAAAGAATGTAGGATTGAAAGTGTTATTTTGAAGCTTGGTTTTATCTAAAAATGACATATATAGGTCTTTAAAACCTCTATACCATGTTTACAAGGACTCTCTAATGATTATTCTCCCTATATGGGCTCTACGACTTCATGCTTCATGCATTAAAGGTTTGAAAGCAAACTAGTGAATCTGACCCTATAGGTTATATTAGCTTCTTAATTTTCATATCAAAGCATCAATATAGTTTTAATATACTCTTTATGAATCATTATTACCTCACTAATTCTACTTGACAACCATGTCCTCATTTTCAATCAACATTAAATCCTTTCTCCATAATTTGGTAGTGTTGGCTTCTATTGAGACACTCTTAGTTATAGGTGAGTATTTGATGTCTCGATTATACCTTTGGGATGGAATTATTTTAAAAAAAATTATTGAAAGTTATTTGAAATTTATGATAACTATTGAAGTGTCATCAAACTCAAATATTTTCTTTGTTCCTTTGAAACTCTCAAACACTACCTATTATCCCTCTCTTTTCTTAGGCCTAGGATAGACTTGTAGGTGATAATTTAGTTGTGTGTATGTTGGATATATATTTTATAGGCTATAAAAAGTACCTAGGTATTCATGAGATTAAATCCCCTTCATTTAACGATCAAGCTTCTATATGCTTATGTCTATCTACTTCTAACTATTCACACTTTTAGTTATTCACAATTTATTCATAGGATATGCAGAAGTCATCTAATTTTGGGGTATTACTTTAATCACAAAGTTCATGAACCATAAAAAAATGGTTTTTTAGTAAGTAATCAACTATTTTAGATAATTTGTAAAGAAGTTTAGGGATAAATAGAGAATGAAATGACTAAAATATATGAGAAAGAAAAAAATACACTTCACAATAAGTAGTTTTACTGAGGTTATTGAATCCGTACAAGTAAATAAAAATTTAAGAGATGATAATCCTTTCAAAAAATGATTAATAAAGACTTTAATTAATACTTAGATTTAAATATAACATAAATTTTACCATTTTAATCTTCATAAATGCACCAAATGATCTCCTTAGATGTAAAGTTTCAGATAAATCAACTTCCTTCTTAATCACTTTGAACCAATTTCATACAAAAGAAAAACTCAAAAATCTAAATGCAAAGTTTTAGATTGCCTAAAATCTCTTTCCTTAGTTACAATTGCTTTCCAAAAGCTATCATCCCTTAGCATGCAAGCCTTCACTATTACTTATACTAATTCAGATGTCAAAATCAATTAGGAGACAACTCTTTGAATTCCTATGTGCTACACTAAAAACTAAAAACCGTTGAGAGACATTCTCCTAGAATTTCTTCTATGGCATGAAATGGCTGATGACATGTAGCACTTGTTAGTTTCACTATTTTAATCAAAAACAATCTCTTCACATGTAGCGTAGAGCTTGCCCAAGTAATTTATTTTTAAAAAATGACTTCAAGTAATGTTGTTTGGCCCAATTACTTACGTTTTACATCTTATAAAATTAATTAATAAGTAACTTCACTAAATGACATCACTTATAAAGTAATTTATTAAAACAAAATTACTTCAAATACATTATTGGAAGAAAATAGGACAAGATAAAAGAAGTTATCAAGAAGAGAAGCAATTATTGTCATTCCAAGTCATGAACTTTAGATCTACACTTTCTCTATATTTGATATGTTGGGACATCATGAACTAGATTACTCTATCATATGATTGCCTTTTGGTTTCATATCTCAAAATTTCTCTTCATATCTTCCTATAATAAGCTTTCACCTTCCCAAGTTAAGGTTCTAACCTCTTTTTGACTTTTGATTAACTCCTTTATAGATTTTGTTGTGAAAGGAGTTGAAGTTTTTTCAATCAATTTATTGAATTGTTGATGCAACTGCTCAAGTCTCTTTGGAGTTTTCTTAGACCAAACCTAAGTGATACCAAAAATGCAATCCTCTAGATCCACTTTATCATTATGATCATCTTCTTCTAAAGTCTTCATCTCATCAAGCATTACCCCAAGAATACACATACAAAAAGATATGACATGTTCCTCTTGTTTTTCCTTCTTTATTGATCCTTCTGGAATAATATACTCTTTAATCAAAACCTTCTCACCTAAATTGAGTATTTTTTGAAAGCTCTCCTAATAAAATTCAGAGATTTTATTCTCATTTTCTATCTCTTTTATTACTATTTTTATCTGTGCCAATTTATTTTCAATATTAGTTAGAGTACGTGGGACCTCAGAAAATTATTTTTGAGTAGTTTGCAACATATTTTATATCCATTCATCAATGGATTTGTCCTTGTCCCTAGTTTCCGCTACCTCTATTGTTATTTTTTTAATCAAATGCACCTTCTAAAAGTAATGATTGTTGTGGAGCAGATCTCGCCACCTTGGCAATTATTTCACATAATTTAGAGATTTGCTCCTTCAACTTAGCTTTATCACCTTTCTCTTCATAAAGCTTTTGGAAAAGTGTATTGATCAGGGTTTGCATATCCTATTTCAAGCCTTCCATAGTAACTTCTTCAAGGGGTACCTTTATGACTGTTAAGTCTTTTTTAGTGACTTCACTTTTATTCTTGCCTTGTAGAGAAATTGATATCTCTACAAATTTCTAAATAGAAGGCTCAATTATTAGCTTGGAAGTCACTTTAGCACTCTTGGGCTTATTTTATTTATGATAAATAATCTTTATCATTTGAAAGTCAATCTTCTCCAAATTTATTACTTCTCTTATCTCAAGAACTATTTGTAATGCTAACCATGATGATAAGTCTATGCTTGTTGAAGTAGCTGAATGTAATACCATTTGTTGCTGATTTCTTCTTACCACTATATCTTAAGTTGGAATACCTTGTGCATATGAAATATCTTGAGAAATATTAGAAATAATTTTCTCATCTTTTTCTTTCTCTGTCTCTTTCTTAGCTTCAACTTCTTTTTCTTTCTCCTTCTCCTTTTCTTTCTGTTTCTCCTTCTCCTTTTCTTTCTTTTTCTCCTTCTCCTTTTCTTTATCTACCTCTACCTTTGCTTCCACTTATTTATCTGGTTCAACTATTTCCTTTTGTTTTTCATGTGATACCTCTTGAAATGGTGTCACTTCTTTAGTAGTTACATGTTCTGGCTCTTTTTGAATGGTGGATTGATCATTTAAAGGAGGTGTAGGTGGAGCAATAGGTGGAGAATATAGAGGAGGAGGAGGAGTAACATTAATCTCCTTTTGAATGGGTTTCTCTAGAGGTTTTATGCTATGATATTTTGGAGATAGCGTGAGTGTTCATGAAGCTTTGGTAGGTGCAGTGGAAGTAGGAATGATAGGAGGAAAAGTATCAATGGAAGAGACTAGAAGAGATGTGGTGATAGAGGCTAAATTGGTTCCTTATCCTTCACCATAGAGTAGGTTTTATCAACATTATTCTTCAATTTTAATTTCTTCTTAGGATTTTGACTACTTTCTCCTTGCAACACTTTTCTCTTCTGACTTACTCGAGTAGTTTTTATCTTTAATTCTTTCATGCAATATCCTTGATTGAGAAGCAATGTAGAAGTCATGGCAAGGACCATCAAATTTTTCTCAGCAATAGTTTTAACTTGATCCTTACCAAAAACAAATTCTATAAGTGGATAATTATCTCCTCTTACTACATGGTACACATCATTAGTTATTATTCTATCATCTTCCATGTCCTTAGAAATTGTTGCTAAATCAAAAGAACATATTTGCTCAAAAGTCAATCTACTATTGTCTCTTATTCTTATTTTAAATTCATCCCTATAATAATCTAAAAGTTTTCAAGTGAAATAATATGCATATACTCAAGAGAAACTATATTTTGAGCTATGCCTCTATAATAAAAGATTACTCTAGATTCAAAATGGGTTTGATTGTAGTTGTGATACATCTTTGTTTGCACATATTTTTCTTTATAAATGCTTTCATAATGATAGTTACAAATAATAATGGGGAAACTAACTAATTAATGAGGAACCTTTGACTATAGGTCATGTAATTCTACTAGCTACCTACACAACTCCATGAGAATCTATTTGTCACTAGGATACCTTGGCAATTTGACTAGTGTGCCTGAGAAATTGCCAACTCTAATGTATGTGAAATTGAGGAATTAAATGAAGATACATCCAAAATAGGAAATTACTTCCCAAAATGCAACTAATACTTTCTTAGGATTTAGATTAACATTCAATTTATAGATCATTTCATAAAAAAATCCATCATTTACCCTCTTATATTGCTTGATGTATTCTAAAAGAACCAATTGGGGGTAATATTCATAGATGGGTTTTAATACCAATATCTCTTTTGTAGTCAATCTAGAAAAATCTCCACTTTATGTTGTTGCATATACTAAGTATGAAGTCATCTTTAAATCCTGAGTTAGTAAAACATTATTCAACTACTAGTCGATGTTGTCACTTATCATCCTTAACCACTCAATCATTACATAACTCTTGTTGACATCAATGGCCTTGATTTATGCATACATCTAGGTGGAGAAACATTTAACATTCTTCTCTCCATTTATTATACATAATAAATGGGTGATATCATAAAATTTATGATGAAGTTAGACCTTACTATCTATTTTGGGAACCTCAAGGGGTGCTTTATTTTCTTTAGATAGTTAATGTTCATTACCTTGATACACTAAAGTTTGTCTTTCCTAGAGATTCTTGGATTTTACCATTGATAAATCTATTAATTTAGGACTTTCTAGGATATTTAAAAAGTATTCAAAGTATTAAAAATCAAACCTGATTATCACATTACCTAAAGTGTCTTTCACTATTCTAGTGAGAGACTCATAGTACTTAGCACATTCTAGGACAAACTCAGGTAGTTGTGAAAAACTTGGGAAAGCTACAGCTTGTAGGATTCTACTATTGGTTATTGCTTTCATGAGTGGAGTCTATTTGATAGATTTGGATCTCTCCAATAACTTAGTCATAGACACATGCCCCATATATGTGTCACTAATTTCTAACACTTTGGATACAATAATGGACTTAATGGGGTACCCCTTGTACTCATATTTCATCTTTAGTTCTTTTGATTTCATAACTTTCTTTGTTTTTATTTCCTACTTGGCCCTGGTATTTCCTCAAGTGAAAGTTTAGGGATTTATTCAATAAGAGTTATTTGTACTTATACTTTAGTTACTTCTTCCTTTGATCCTAACATTTGTTTTGGATAACACTGGGAATACTTTATAAGTTCTCTTAAATACTTAGTGATTTTTCCAAATGGTTTAGAAAAGGCTGAACAACTAGATCAATTTATTGTCTTAAGTAACAGTCCTAAACAATCTTTAGTATTAAGAACTTCTAGTAGTACAAGGCCTTGAAAACCCTAGGTAAATTATTATAAGTAGTAGGGTATAACAATCTTGAGAAAGTTGGGGTACTCTTTAAGTCTTCAATGATGATAACTCCAAGTAATAAGCATTCAAATATCTGGTTCTTTTTGGGCAATTTATTGGGTTTTCTTGGGCTTACGACTTTGAGTTTGCTTGGGTAAGTTACTGAGGTTAGAAAACCTAATGAAGTAAAAGTAAGGAGTAGTTATAACTTTGGGTAAGTAAGCAGTTGTTGAAAGTCTAGGTAGGCAAGGTGCTTGAGAACTTTGGGTTTTGTGAGGGCAGTCACTTGGTTTCAAGACTCTGAGTAAGTAGTTAATAATGGAAATCTTGGGAAATACATTCTAGGTCAAATTCTAGGGCACATTATAGGAAAAATTCATGTTTTTAAGATCTTATTTCATGATTTTAACATGCAAGATGTCTCTAAATATTATATAAGGTTTTATAACATCTATGCATGCGTAAAAGACAAACAATTGCAAGAAAAATAAGAAAATGATAGGGAAAGATTTGAGGCAAAAAATGAAAACTTATTAGAGGAAAAATGAGACAAAAACCTAGAAAAGAAACATGAAATAAAAGTGGAAATGATCTACATACCTTGAATGTAAATGGGTCAAGAATAAATTACTCAAAAATACTCTAGAGGCTCAAACAGTGTCACTCAGGGTTTACAGAGGCAACAACTAGGTCAAAAAAATTAAACAATAGGTAGGAAATGAGGTGGAATTTTCAATATTTATATTAATCCTTACATTAATGACAAATAGGTGACACATGTGAGGGAAGCCATGCAATTAATTATCATTTTATCAGGTCTCATAGACTACTTTGCTTAATTTGGCCTTTGAAGTCAAGTAGTTTCATAATCCTTATTTGGTCTTGACTTGTGAATACTTTAGAATTGTGATCACTTATTGATTTTACTTGTGAATTTAAGCAAGTAAAGTAATTTCCAAACCTTGGTTTACTCTAGTTAGTGCTCTGTAGGTTTACAAAACTACTTTGCTTAACTTTTGATGAGAAGTAAAGTTGTTTTAAAATTTTGATTTGAACTGGGCAGTGTAGTTTGGGCTTGCGATGATTGCTTACTTATCATTTTATAAGTAAAGTTACTTGGGGAACCTGAGTTGGCCTGAAAGTGAGCCCAAACACTTAATTTTATTTATTTTCCTGGGAAGATGGGAAAATGGGGTTTTTAGTGATGGCCTTAAGTAAACATTTTCAACCTTCTAAAATAATTTGAAGTAGTTGGAAAAGAAAACAATCAAAATGAAAACTACAAAAGGCTAAGCCTTATTCAGGGGACTAATTTTAACAAGAACAACTAACTCACAAAAGACAAAAGCCAAAAATTTTAGTAGGGGTATCCCAAAATTCTATGTGTAAATTTTTTGGTGACACCAATTGGCTTCGATTAGGTACATCTTTGTTTCTACCAAAAAGAATTAAAAAAAGATGGGATCCCAATATCTCTAGTTTTGAGTCTTGTCTATTGGGTTTGCAGTCATGTAAAAACTCAATCATGAAAACTATAAGACAAATTAAAAAAAAAATGTAACTGAACAAAATAAAGATTGAGAGCTTATTTATATACATATAGGTGTCACCCTTCTACTCAATTATTATAAAGTTTCAAGTGTTACCTATTGTATGAAAATGACAATTCAATTCCATTTGATAAGCTAGGATAAAGCTATCTCTTCCAATAATTTTCTTTATAGTGAAAAACCCTTTCCAAAGTGAGTCAAACTTGTCATGTTTCCCTTTTTTCATTTTGATTATCCCATAGAAGGATCAAGTCACCAACTTCAAACTATCTTTTTTGAGCCTTCTTATCAAATATGTTTTTCACTTTCATCTGGTGATCAGTTAGTCAATCAACAACTTGAGTATGAACCTCTTGCAGTTCAGTGAGAAACATAATCCTCTTATCAAGTGGATCTTGATAAGTTGCATCTTTAATAGATTTAGAAAATTTCAAAGTAGGAAACTCTATGGTGATTGGTATCTCAGTGTCTATTCTATATAGTAGCTGAAAAGGTGACATGCCAATGTATTTTTTTGGAGTGATTATGTCAGCTCATAGTGCATCACATAGATTCTTGTGCCAGGTACATTGATTATTATCTACCAACTTATGAATGATAGTCATCAAGTTCTTGTTACTTGATTTAGATTGACCATTCTCTTGAGGATAGGGATTTGAATCATGAACTAGATCTATTCTATATGAGTAACAGAAATTAGTTAGTTCCACTAAAGAAAATTTAGTTATATTATCTATTACTATCTTGTGTGGGATACCAAACCTTACTATGATATTCTCCTTGATAAAATCATATACAACTTTTAAATTGGCATGCTTGATAGAAATGGATTCTACCCACTTACTAAAGTAATAAGTTAGAGTTAAGACATTAATGTCTACCACTTAGATAATGATTCAATAAGCCAATAAAATCCATGCCCCACTACTTGAATGGTTCATTGATTATGATTGGTTTTAAAGGCAATGCTAGTAATTTTACATTCCCCATAAAGTGTTGACATGCTTGACACTTAATAACCCAATTTGAAGTATCTTGGAAAAGAGTAGGCCAATAGTACCTTACTCATAAGATTTTATGGGTTATAACTCATGCTAAAAGTGACCTCCATAGGCTTTATCATGAAACTATTTCATTAGTCTCCTTTGCCACTATTTATCCACACAACAAAGGAAGACACCATCAATTCCTCTTTTATATAAACCATTATCCCAAAGGACATAATCCTTTGACTTCATCTTGATGGTGTGCTTTTCCTTATGTGTAAGATTAGCTTAACATTCTCCATAAGTTAGGAATTAAACAACTTACTGTACCATTCATCAATAAGTTTAACAAAAATCACCATGGGTAAATCTTCAACTGATTCATCTTAAAGTAAAGACAACACCCTATTTGTGTCATCTGGTTTATTTTCTCTCATTATTTGATATAAGCCTCTTTTTATTACTAGCTTTATTGGTTTGATCTCAAGATTAAACTCTTAAACCTTAGCTACCTTGGCACCTCTAAGCAATCCCAAATCTTGTTGTGTTAGAATAGGCTTCACTGTAGTATTAGGTACATAGACTTTAGTATGTGAAGATAAAATGTAGTACCTAAAGACTTTGCATGGTTTGACTACAACAAAGGTGTGTTTCTCCATCTGTGTATACTTTAGTTCATAACTCTTTAATTTTTGGCTCATGAAAGCTATGGGGGATTCAATACCTTCATCATTATTTTGTATAAGTATGGCTAACATGTTATGTTCAGAAGAGTAACAACAAAGAATGAATTCTTTACTAAAATATGGATAAACTATCACTGGGGCTTGAGCTGTAGGTTATTTTATCTTTTCAAACACCAAATTACCTTTAGCATTCCACTTGAAGTCTTGCTTATTCTTCATCATATCAGAGATGTGGTGAGTCAACTTAGCAAAGTTGGGAATGAATCTTCTGAGGAAGTTGACTTTACCAAAGAAAGAATGTACACCCTTCTTGGAAGTAGGCAAGGATAGAATTTGAATGGCTTTCACCCTTTCTATATCAATATTCATTTCTTCCTTTGAGACAATGTGACCAAGAAGTTTCCCTTCAGTCATGACAAATATTGATTTCTTGGGATTAAAAGAAATCCCATGTCTCATGCACTGAATGAAAACCTCTCATAAATCAACCATATGATTACCTCTTTGCTTAGAGAAGACTATCAAGTCATCAAGATATACAAATATTCTCTTATCTTTTAGATGTACAAATTTCATGTCCATTGCTCATTGAAAAGTTACTCCAGCATTAACCAGCTCAAAGGGCATCTTCTGGTAGGCAAACTTCCCCCATGGTGTTGTGAAAGTTGTCTTGTATTAATATTTTTTAGAAAATTTTATCTGATTATACCCTAAAAATCCATCTAAAATGGACAACATATCTAAACCTATAACTACTTTCAAGGTGTGATCAATAATAGGCAATGAATAATTGTGTTTCAGAGAAGCTTAATTCAAATTATGAAAATCAACACACAAACGTATTTCTCCATTTTTATTTATTAGTAGGACAATGTTAGATAACCATTCTAAAAGGTGAATAGGATAAATGATGTTAGCATCTAGTAGCTTTTGAATTTTAACAAAAATAGTACCTAAGATTATGGGATTATGATGGTGAAGCTTTTGCCTGAAAGGATTTAATTTTGGTTGAAGTGGAATGTAGTGTTGTACCTATTTTGACTGAAAGGTCATCAAGTCTTTGTAGGACTAAGTGAACACATCCATGTATTTTATGATAATCTTAATGAATGATTATTTTTCTTTTTTAAAACAATATTTTCCAATATTGACAATGTTGGGTTCTTATTCAACACCCAAGTTGACTTGCTCTACTTCTGGAGAAGAACTCTCACCATACTCTTTCTTTTTATTAAAAAAATAATCATGCTTATCAAAAAATTCTTCTAAATAAACTAACCCTTTAGGAATTTTGTTTCCCTTTAATTGAATTACTTATTCATTATCATCATGTTCGAGTTTAGTGTTGCCTTTTGTTGTCTGGCATTGAAATGAACTGCTTCATTCAAAGTACAACTCCTTAAAGTTATCTTGATACTCAAGGAAAGTAACTATCTATTTGTAATCATTGAAGACTTGCTACTAATTGACATTATCTAGAATTTTTGGATAGAAAACCATCTCTACTCTATAATCACCTTCTTGAAAAAGTTTGGGTGGATGATCTGGCCTAAATAGAGTTGTGATAAACGATAAATGTAAGATAATCAACTCTGGAGTTATAATAATGAAGAACATAATTGATTGAGAAGGATGCAAAATCAATTGGTATACTCATAAATTGATCATGGTAGTGCTTCAACTTATATTTATTTACTTAGTATTGTCCTCAAATTTATCTTAATATTAACTCAACATCTCTTTGTGTTTTAATAAGTCTCACTCATTTTTCCTATTCTTTTTCTAGTCCTAATAATAATGCTTCATATTCTACTATGTTAATAGCATTTTCAAACATAATCTTGTAAGAGTAAGGATATGCCTTACCATATGGTGATATTAGTATAACTCCAACACCTAAACAAAGAAAACAATAAATACCATCAAAATCTAGCATCTATATTTTCTCTTCTTCCTCTTGTATCTTTGGTTCATGTATTTTATTGCCTAATTAAAGGTAATAAACTCAATGATCTGATTCTTCAAAAAGAATCTGTGATCTTGGATTATCAGACTTAGAAATTATATACTTGGAATTATTTTTAGGCTTGAGTTTTTGATTTAATCTTTTGATTGAAATGGGAGAACATGACCAATCCATCTTAACTTCTCTACCTAGATCTTTATATAAGTTTCTACTTAACAACATTCCATAAAAAAATGGAATATCTACAACCAAAATTGTCATTTTAAGTCTTTTATTTGGAAAGGCTGCCAAAAAAACTTGAACATCTTTTATTTATCCAATCAAGGGAACTTGCCTATCCATTTAGTAACATATCTTTATTGACTTAGTTAAACTGAGGCCAAGGGCATTGGCTACTTTTATTTACATGACATTATAATATGCTCCAAATTCTAGGATGCAGTTGCTCAACTTGAACGCATTGATCAAGAGAGGCACATAGAATGACTCTATTCTTTTAGATGTGGAAGCAAACATGAGAGAAGTAGTTGTAGCATTGTTTTGGGAAGAATTTTTTTTTGGAGTAGGCAAGATACCTTTATAATTATTAGATGTATTGTTTGATCCTTTACTTTGTACATACTTGACTAGTCTATTCAGTTGATCTAGATAAGACCTCAAGTATTCAACTTTTCACATTTGAATCTTGGTTTTTTTTATGTGATTTATAATGTCAAAAGAAGGGATAGATGTATACAAAGTTGGATTAGCTTTATAAATATGAGTTACTATTTTATGAGTTTGTGAAGAGGAGGATGTTGCATTTTTATATTTTAGAGTAAGATAAGTAGGTAAAGGACTACCTCTTTTTAGAATGCTAACATCTATCTTGGAGTTTTCCATATCTTTCCTTTATTTTTTGGAAGATTTTTCACTATATTGCTAAGTCTGTGACCTTGTAAACACTATAAAAGATTGACTATGATCTTCTTTAAGTACTTCTTCATAATCACTTTTTGATTAATATTCAAGGTATAATATGTTGAAGTCGTTAGTAGGATCTACAAAGTCATCTTCATCAATAAAAATATGATCATTATCATCAGTCGTCTGATCTTCTTCATATATCTCAATGTGATTTTTTAGAGCATCTTCAATTGTTAGTATTTGTGTAGGACCATAAATGTGGTTCCTATTCTAATTATTAGAATTTCATGTAGGTGCATTTATGGTAGGAACAACATGAGTACCTTGAGTGATTTGCCATTTGACTTATAACAAGTCATTATCCAACTTTTAAAATAGGGTATCATTAGTGGTTTGTGATGTGCTTGAAGTAGAATAGTCAACCTTAGAAGTTATTTTCTTAATCTTTAAAGCCATTATCAAGTCATCTTCAACCTTTGTAGCCAGATTTTGAGCTACTACTAAATTAATAGGATGTGCTTTATGTACGTAATAACTAGCCTTTATTAATTGAGAGTTGATGAAGAAGCAATTGTGATTATCTCTAGTGGTTAGAGTAGCTTGAGGGATTTTATAGAGTAATTTATTAAACATGGCAATGAAATCCTACATGTGTTCAAGTGGTTATTTTTTGAGCTGAGTCAGTTGGGTGAGAAATATGTGATAATCTTTAGCATCTTTAAACCTCTTCTCAAATTTCTCATGCATAGTGGCCCAACTAATTATAATTTTAGGAGATAAATGGTAAAAAAATTATGCAACTAAGTCATGCATGGTCTAAATGAAGAGTCTAACTGAGACATCTTCATGCTCAACATCAACTACTCCATAGGCTATAATTAAAGAAACCAAATGCTCATCTAGACTTTGTTTTCCATCGCCTATGAACTTTGGAAAATTCTTTTTTGACCCCTTTGGAAATTCTTGGAGAGGAGGAGTCAAATTTAGAGGACAAATCGCTACCCCCCAAGGGATAATAAGTTGTAGTGCCATTCGTCTAGGAATAAGGAATTGAGGATTGGCAAGTTGGATTATTCTTGAAGAATTATGTTATAGCTAATTCACAGGAGTGTGTGCTCATCTGACAGGTGAGAGATTGGCTCTTATTATTATAGCTTGGATAGGAAAGTTGAAATTAAACCATTCTTGTAATTCAAATAAGTCA
This sequence comes from Torreya grandis, assembly GCA_037957365.1. NCBI lineage: Eukaryota > Viridiplantae > Streptophyta > Pinopsida > Cupressales > Taxaceae > Torreya > Torreya grandis. Next base: position 2,834,640 of record JARHVA010000325.1, on the reverse strand, counting down.
TCAGTTTGACCTTGAGCTTTCCTTGCTCTAGTGAAAGTTTAATTTGCTAGATTTAAACACTAATATTTTTTAAAGGATTTACCTGAGTAATTTTGGGTTTATAAGCAAATTATTAAGAGGTGGTTACATAACATGCATGAATTCATGAAAAACAAAGTGTAAAACAAAATGTTTCATCTAGACATGTAACAAATCAATAAAAACACTACCTCTATTTATAACAAATTAAGCTAACTTCAGAAAGGATGTGTTTCAAATAGACAAGTGTACCATTAATTATATGCAACATTTTAAATATTAGTTTGAAAAATTTGGGATTTTTGGAGAAAAATAACGTTAATCTTTGCCTATCTTGACTTGTGTAGATAATCTAATTTTATTTATAGGAGTTAAGTTCGTAGTTCCCCAGTGGAGTCACCAGAAACCATTAGATAGATATTTTGTAGGCTATCAAAAGTACCTAGGTATTCATGAGATTAAATTCCCTTCATTTAGCATTGAATATTCCATATGATTATGTTTATCTACTTCTAACCATTCACACTTTTAGTTATTCATAATTTATTCACAAGGCATGCACAAGTCATCTTATTTTGGGGTATTACTTTAATCACAAATTTTATGAACCATAAAAAGGTGATTTCTCAACAAGTAAGCAAATGCTTTAGATAATATGTAAAGAAGTTCAGGGAGAAATAGAGGATAAAACGACTAGAATATGTGAGAAAGAAGAAATTGCACTTCATAATAAGTAGTTTTATAGAGATTATTGAATTCGTACAAGTAAATAACCATTCAAGAGATGATAATCCTTTTATAAAATGATTAAGAAAGATTAGAATTCATATTCAAATTTAAATATAACATAAAATTTATGAAGTTAATCTTCACAATTCCAACAAATGATCTCCTTATATGCAAAGTTCCACAGAAATCAACTTCCTTCTTATTCACTTTGAACCAATTTTATACAAAAGAAAAATTAAAAAATAGAAATGCAAAGTTTTAGATTGCCTAAAATCTCTTGACTGAGTTATAATTTCTTTCCAAAAGTTACCATCCCTTAACATGTAGGCATTCACTATTACTTATACTAATTCAGATGTGAAAATGAATTAGGAGACAACTCTTTGAATTCCTATGTGCTATGCTAAAAACTTAAAACTATTGAGAGGTGTTCTCCTAGAATCTATCTTGTGTGACATGCAATGGACAATAACATGTAACACTTATCGGTTTCACTATTTGAATACAAAATAATCTCTTTGCATGAAACATAGAGCTTGCCCAAGTAATTCATTTTTACAAAATGACTTCAAGTAATGGTGTTTGGCCAAGTTACTTGAGTCTTAAATATTACAAAGTAACTTAATTTTACAAGTAATTTCACTAAATGACATTACTTACAAAGAAATTACTTTAAAAAAATTACTTCAAATACATTACTAGAAGAAAATAGAAGAATATAAAAGAAGTTTTCAAGAATAGAAGAAATAATAGTCATTCCAAGTTATGAACTTTAGATCTATACTTTTCTCTACATTTGATATGTTGGGACATCATGAACTAGATTGTTGCATCATCTGATTTGACAACTAATTGTATTTCAATTTCATATCTCTATAGTTCTCTTTCCATCTTCCCACAATAAGATTTCAACTTCCCAAGTTGGGTTTCTAACCTCTTGACCTCTTTTTGACTTTTGATTAAATCCTTTATATATTTTGTTATGAAAAGAGTTGAGGTTTTTTCAATAAATTGCTTGAATTTTTGATGCAACTACTCAAGTGTCCTTGGATTTTTCTCAGATCCACTTTCTCAATACGGGCATCTTTTTCTAAAATCTTCATCTATTCAATCATTGCCATAAGAATACACATGTGAAAGGATATGAGATGTTCTTCTTGTTTTGCCTTCTTTATTGATCCTTCTGAAACAATCTTCTCTTTAATCAAAACCTTCTCACCTAAAGTGAGTATTGTCTGAAGGCTCTCCTATTTCAATTCAGATATTCCATTTTCATTTTCTATCTCCTTCATTACTATTTTTATCTATGACAATTTATTTTCAATATCAGCTAGAGTACCTGGGACCTCAAAAAACCATTTTTGAGCAGTTTGAAACATCTTTTCTATCCATTTATCAATGGCTTTGGCATTCTCCCTAGTTTTCTCTACCTATATTATTATTTTTTGATCAAATGTAGCTTATAAAAGTAATGATTATTGTGGAGCAGATATCACCACCTTGGTAATTATTTCACATAATTTAGTAATTTACTCCAAATTAGCTTTATCAGCTTTCTCTTCATCAAGATTATAGAAAATCATATTGATCAAGGTCTATGTATCCTATTTCAAGTCTTCTATAGTAACTTCTCTAAGGGGTACCGTTGTGACTGTTAAGTCTTTTTCAGTGACTTCACTTTTATTCTTGCCCTATGGAAGAACTGATATCTCTACAAATTTCTGACTAGAAAGCTCAATTATCATCTTGGAAGTCACTTTAGAACTCTTGGGATTATTTCCTTTAAGATCAAGACTCTTTAATAGTTTCAAGTCATCCTCCTCCAAATTTGTTACTTCTCTTATTTCAGGGACTATTTTCAATGCAACCATGATGAGAAATTTGTGCTTGTTAAAGTAGATAAATGTAATACCATTTATTGTTTATTTTTTCTTACTACTATCTCTTGAATTGGAAAGCCTTGTACATCTTAAATATCTTGAGAAATATTAGAAATAATTTGTTCATCTTTTTCTTTTTTTGCCTCTTTATCAACTTCAACTTATTTTTCTTTCTCTTTCTCATTTTCTTTCTCTTTCTCCTCCTTTTCTTTCTCTTTCTCCTTCTCCTTTTCCTTTTCTTTCTCTACCTCTATCTTTTCTTTTTTTTTCTTTCTCTAGTTTCACTATTTCCTCTTGCTTTTCCTATGATACCTCTTGAGATGGTGTCACTTATTCAATAGTTACATGTTCTGGCTCTTTTTATGTGGTGGGTTGATCATCTAAAAGAGGTGGAGGTGGAGCAATATGTGGTGAAGATGGAGGAGGAAGAGAAGATAATTCTCCTTGTGAAGGGGTTTCTTTGGAGGATTGATGATATGAGATTTTGGAGGTAGTATGAGTGTTGATGGATTTGTGGTAGGTGTAGTGGAAGTAGGAATGATGGGAGGAGAAGTATCTATGGAAAAGACCAAAGGAAGTGTGGTGATAGATGGATGAATTGGTTGCTTATCCTTCACCATAGAGTAGGTGTCATCATCATTATTTTTCAATTTTAATTTATTCTTAGGCTCTTGACTGATTTTTCCGTATAATACTTTTCTCTTCTAATTTACTTGAGTAGTTTTAGTCAGTAACTCCTTCATGCAATATCGCTTATTGAGACTCCATGTAGAATTCATGTCATGGACCATATAAGTTCTCCCAACAATTATTTCAACTTTATTCTTATCGAAAACAATCTATATAAGTGGAGCATTATCTCCTCTTATTACATGGTAAACATCACTAGTTACTATCCATCATCTTCCATCTCCTTAGGAATTATTGCTAAATCAAAATAATCAATTTCCTCAATAGTAAATCTACTATTTTATATTATTATTACTTCAAAATCATCCCTAAAATCAATCCAAAAGTCTTCAAGTGTAGTAATATGCATATACTTTAGAGAAATTGTATTTTGAGCTATGCCTCTACAATCAAAATTTGCTATAGCTTTAAAGTGGGTTTGATTTTAGTTGTGATACATCTCTATTTGCATATTATTTTATTTATAAATTCTTGCATAATGATAGTTAAAAATAATAATGTTGAAACTAATTGAGGAATGGTGAACCTTTAACTGTAGGTTATGTATTCTACTAGCTACCTATACAACTCTATGAGAATCCATTTGTCACTAGGATATTTTGGTAATTTTATTGATGTGCCTAAGAAATCACCAATTCTGATGTATGTGAAATTGAGGAATTGAATAAATATGAATCCAAAATAGGAAATTGCTTCCCAAGCTGCATCTGATACTCTCTTAGGCTTTAGAGCAACATTCAACTTATAAATGGTTTCATAGAAGAATTAATGATTTACCCTCTTATAATGCTTGAAGTATTCTAAAAGAACCAATTTAGGCTAATATTCATAGATGGATTTTGATGCCAACATCCCTTTTGTAATCAATCTATAAAAAGATCCACTTAATGGTGTTTCATATACTAAGTATGAAATCATCTTGAAATCTAGAGTTTACAAAACATTATTCAGTTATTGGTCAATGTTGTCACTTATCATCCTTGACCACTTAATCATTGTAGAACTCTTGTTGACATTAATGGTCCTAATGTATGCATACATCTAGGTGGAGAAGCATTTAGAATTCTTCTCTCCATTTATTTTGCATAATAACTAGGTGATATCATCAACTTCTTAAATGAAGTTAGACCTTACTATCTATTTTGGGAACCTCAAGGGTTGCTTTACTTTCTTTAGATAGTTAGTGTTCATTACCTTGATACGCTCTAAAATTTTTCTTTCCTAGATATTCATGGTTTTTTCCATTAATAAATATATTAATTTAGGCCTTGCTAGGATCTTTAAACAATAGTCAAGGTATTGAACATCAAGTATGATACCATATTGCTTGAAGTGTTTTTCACTATTCTAGTGAGAGAGTCATAGTACTTGGCACATTCCAAGGCAAACTTAGGTAGTTGTGTAGAGCTTAGGAAAGTTGTATCTTGGAGGATTCCACTATTAGTTATTACTTGCATAAGTGGAGTCTTGGTGATAGCTTTAGATCTCTCTAATAACTTAGTTATAGACACATACCCCATGTTTGTTTTACTAATTTTTGATACTTTGGATACAATACTAGACTCAATGGGCTACCCCTTATACTCATACTTCATCTTTGGTTCTTGTGATTTCACAACTTTCTTTACTTTTGTCCTACCCTTCCTACTTGTCCTTGGTATTTAATCAAGTGCAAGTTCACAAACTTGTTTAATAAGAGTTGTTTGTACTTCTACTTCAGTTGCTTCTTCCTTTAATCCTAACATTTCTTTTGGCTAATACTAGGAGGACTTGACAAGTACTCTTGAACACTTAGTGATTGCTCTTGTTGGCTTAGAAATTGTTTAACAACTAGATCAATTTGTTATCTTAAGTAATAGTCCTAAACAATCTCCAAGTATTAAGAACCTCTAGCACTAGAAGGCTTTGAAAACCTTGGGTAACTTATTGTAACTAGTAGTGTATCACAATCCTTGACAACCTCCTCCACCATCATACACAAGCTAACCTTGAGATTGTACCTAATGATCCAAATTTTCTTCTCCTTGAAATAGATTAGTAGGGACTAGAACAATAGCCTTTGTGGATGAAGTGGAATTAGGATTATAACTATTAGGCTACCTATTGAAAAATTGATGACCTTGGTGATTGTATTAGGGATTGGGTGGAGTACTTACTTGCAATTGAGCTTGTTTGAGTTGAGATTGTAATGACCTGATCATATCATCTTTGTCTATAACATTATCCACCTTCTTGGGAGTGATTATAGATTTGACATTGGTATTGGTAACTTTATCTACACTTGGGGTTTCAAGTGAACTATGAGATAATAAAGGCATATCAACTCTTGGGGATAAATTCCCAACTAATATCAAACTATTCTCAGCTTTATTAGATATCTCATATGCATCAACTAGAGTAAATCCTCCCATTGATTGCAACATTAATGCCACATCAGTGCCAATGGCCTTGAGATAAGTGGGGAACACAAAGCTTAGAGGGGGTATCATGATAGGTGGTAACCTATGCCATGTTCTTTGAAATCTTTCATTGAAATCTCCCATGAATTCATTAGGAGCTCTCTTTATCACATTTAGATGATGGATTAGTGAAATGTGATCACTCTTATTTTCAAACCTATTTACCAACTACTCCTTAAAGGCATCCTAATTAGTAATGTAACCACCTCCCAATGTCCTATACCAATCAACTGCTTTACCCTTTAGAGACATGGTAAGTAACCTAATGGCCATGTTGATTTGAGTGATATTGTGGAGGTTGAAAAAATTTGAGATGTGCCTAATGTGTTCAAATGGGGTAATAGGACCTTCTCCATTGAAGCTAGGGATACTTTTGGTAGCATTAAGAGGAATAAGGTCATATACAGGTAGATTAATTAGATTTTGGGTGTTAAAGGATGGAAAAGCATATTGCCTAGCCATCTCTTCTTCCTCTTCCTGACCATGAAATATAATGTGGAAAACTTGATCTACAACTAGAGATTCTCACCTTTTGGATGTGTCAAATGTTGGATTAGAAACACTTCTATAACCTTGGGCTTGTCAAGACCAGAATTCACCTTAACATGGAAGCAATTAGGACCAGCTATCCCATTGGACATGCTAAAAATGTTATCTATATTTTTTTCACCCTAGGATACTCTATTAGGTTCCTAAAATTTGATGCAACATGGAATCATCTCTCAATATGTGGGTGAACTTGTAAGAGAGATGAATCTCTAGATTATAAGGGCTACCTCCCTAGATTTATCTTTAAGTGCTTATCACCTAATCTAATGATTGATTATGGGAAAATGGTTAGGATTTTGAATGAAAATTAAACTATACTAAATGTGTGATACACCAAGACATATCCCATATACTATCACACTCTTACTAAGCAACAAAGCTTTCCAAGACCAATTCTTGACATTGAAGGATCCTAACATAGTGTTTCAATGTGAAGATAGGCATACGTAGGATAATCAACAAGATAAATAATATAGGGGTCAGATTTCACACCATAGAGACAATTATATACTTGAAGATTAGACTAGTACATTCATACACTTCACATGACCTATTAAAATCAGAACTCTTGCTTAAACATGAAGGATAAAGAGGAGTAAGGATGACACCATCACTTAGCTCCACTATACATCACTCACACACTTAGATAAAATTTTCTTAACTTAGAATCATACTTTTATTCAATTTTGAAAGATAAAATTCAATGTCATACCAGTAAGGCCTCACCATACTAGCTGTGGTCTCTTTTATAATAGCCAACATGGCTTATACTTATAAAATTTTGGAAGAAGAGAGAGAGAAGGGAACTTAAAGAGACAAGGATAATTTCCTAAAGGTGAAAATTAGTTAAAATTCATGTGGATGAGGTGGAAAATGAGTTATGAAACTGATTTACACATCATTATATCCCAGATAAGCCTCTTTTCCAAGTGGCATAAAAATCTTCTCAATCATTCTCTCTTATGAAACTACCTTCATGATGGGATTTTAAGAGCACTTAAAATTATGTTAGGGGAAAATTTTTCAAGGAAATTAGGTATAAAATAGATCAAGTAGCTTATGTGTACATGTGTCCATGCCCAAATTTATCACCTTCCTCGCATGTGGTGTTGAAACTCTTCACAAGCATCTTTAAGTCTTGAAACTCCTTGACAAGTTGTAAAATGTAAGAGTTCAATCATGAGATCCCTTGGATAGTTATATTTACATCCAAAGGACACTTGGAAATAATATTGAATAATCTAAAATAGTTACATTACTTGAAATCATCAATTCCCCTTTTAGGTGTCACAAGGCCTCCTTGTCTCATTAGGCCTAATTTGGCCAAAATATCTAAAATTTGGATTTAGCTCAATTGGTGAAATTTTTAATCATGAAAGACATATTATCATCATATTTAACTTAAAAAAATCCATTTTTGATCATCAAGCTCTCACCAAGACCCCATTTTTCCTATAGAGCCTTCACTAGGTCTTGTCTTCTTGTAACCCTATTTTTACACAAGTCTCTTTGTGTAGGAGAATGTATAGACCTCTAGTACTAAGTGAGACCATTTTTGATCACCCTTTTCCCTCATTTTGATATTTACCAAGTATTCATGGTGAAATACTCAAGGTAATTATGCTTTTTAGATCAATTAGTCCTCACATTTAGGCTTAATTAGGCCTTTTAAGCCTAGAGGACAAAAAATGCTCATTTTGTGCTCCCACATTTGTGAAATAATAAATTAGCATTTGATTCACTTTTTTCATCTCCTTAAAATTCCTCATGTTTAATTTGAGCTCAAGAGCATTTGTACGGACCCCTATTATAACATTAAGTGCTCTTTCTTAGCCTATTTCATACAACCTTGTAGTTATGGACAAATGGCATGGGATGAACCTCATGCAAGTTATATGAATCATAATAATGAGTTTCAATCTTTAAAAATCTATTTGATTTCCTTCATTAGACTTTCTCTCTCATCTGGTCCTAAACAAGCTTTTTGAAGGGTTTGGAACACCTTACTCTCTTAATAATAGTTCATATAGATGGCACATTGAATCATTGATATAATGGAACAAATTTTAAGATAAGGGCCCCCTAAAACCTCTATAATAACCTCCAGGTCCCATGCAAAAATTGATGATAGTTTCAAGCATTTGAGGTTGGTCATCCATGTCTTTTTTGCACATTTTGTGAGGTTTGAGTGTAGTTTAAGCCAAAAATTGCTTCTTGGATAGTTTCTCTACAATATTAATATTACCAAACCTCTAGTTATGTCTCTCAAACATTATACAATCATCAAAAGAGCTCATCAAGAGCTTAGAATTGAAGATGACCACCCTTTTAGAACTAGGCTTAAACCTTGCCAATAGGTTTGCCTACAACCAAAACCTCAAACTGACCCCTTTGATGTTTTATTTTCATATATATCTTATACACATCCAGCATGTCTCTCCTAAAATGAATCAAAACATTAGAATTCTTGGCAAAAGTTAGAATTGGAAGTGACCATCCTTACCAAGCGATTTGCTTACCATTCCTTCTCATGGTAACTACAACCTTTATAGTGTAGGGTACCCTGTTTGCTTGCAAGGATTATAGAAAGATGTTTTAGGTCTTTTTAGATGTCTTCCATCTTATAAAACCTTAATTTGGTCATTTCTTTCCTTCTAGTAATCAATTTCACCATTTCCCCCAAAACTAACTTCTTTGTGCATGGAAAATGTCCCCTACTCTATGATAGAATAGAGAGACTTTTAATCGTAATTAGGTATTTATGGTACTCTATACCAAATTTTGGCACCTAACTCCTCCATTTAGACTTCCATCCAACACCATTTCCAAGACAGACTTTGAAAATGCATCTTGATAAAGCTGGATAGGGTATGACTATGTTTGGATGCTTTAGGGATTGTCTTGAGTTTGATTATGATATGTAATGATAATTAATTATTATAAAATCCTACTCAACCCATGTTATATCCTATTTTCCCTTTCAATCACTTCATGCCTTTGGAATTATGAATTAGGTCTATGACTATCTAATAGGGAACTCTTGTTTAACATACTAGCTATAGGTGATTTGGAGCTTGGTTCATGCTTTGTGGACCCAATACAACCTAATATGGTGTTTTAAAATCATATTAGTTATCTTCCATCAAATTTTCCAGGCTTAAGTCTAATTCTTTGTTTTAATGCACCTCTTGTTCTCAATATTAGGTCACTACTCATTAAGGATTAAGACAGGGCCAAACCCCTATCTATAGGTGCAAATTGAGCCTTGATATTGGAGTGTGGACTCTATATTCATGTTGAATTTGTCATATAATCTCCTCATGATTTTAAATCTCTTATAAACCTTCAAACTAGCATCATTTTATAGTTAGGCCCTCAACAAGTACCCCTTTTCCTTGATTATGATAGTCATGCTTTAAGCCTACTATAGGTGATTAGGTGGTGTTTAGGGTTTGCTTGATATTCCTATATATTCCCATGAAGGTCCTTGAAATCACAAAAAACTATCTTTCTCCTTTAAGGATAAAAAAAATGTTTAAAGTCCAACTTCTAACTCATTGTTCACTAACCCAGCTGTAGGTGCTCCTTCCCAGGCCTATGTATAGATAGGGAAGGGCTTAAGAAGTCTCAAAACATCAAATTATACTTTGTCACTATAATTTGGGATCATGGATGATATTTGGAACATTTATTATGATTTAAATTTCATGGCATAATTATAAATTTCCACTTGGAAGTGCAATTTCACCTTTTATCAACATCTTATAGGTCATTACTATCATAATTCAGTGATTTGGTTGCCATTTTTAGAGGTTAGAAACTCCCATCTCTACTCACCCTCTTCTCCTAAAAATTAGCATATGTATTATAATCACTAGATAAAATAATATTGGTAAGTTATGTGTCTTAAAACCTCAAGGATACATGTTTTTAGAGGTCTATAACAACCCTTAGGAACTCTATTTTGCTTATTTAGGAACTAAAGTCTTAAAAATAGTCAATCATTCTTTTGAAGGAAACACTCTAACTTGAAAAGAATTATATCCTTCATGGTATGAAATGTAAGGCCCTTGGGTACTCTAGGGTATCATTCATGAATTTCATCTTGTTTTAATTTTCACCCCTTTGTACAACCTCCTAAACTTAAACATAAGTTGACTGTGAGCATACTAAGTAATGAACAAGTAGATTAGGCAATTTGGCTTTGGAGGATTATGATAATTTAATATTTCACAAGGGAAGCCTATGAATAAACCTTTAAAAACATGAACCCAAGCATATCATACATCTTTAGGAGCCCCTTCCACATTTCAAAACTTAGGTTACCCATCTATGGCTGCAAACTTGAAAAACAAGCACAATTTTGAAAACTCCTTCAAGGGAATTAAGAGAGAAGTGTTGGATGATGGAAACACCATTAGAGAGGGCCTATTAAAACTTGAAAAAACTTCATAAAACTCACACAACTCCATGGATTACTAAAAATAAGGAACATATGCATAACTATACCCCTCCTTAATGTAATTTCATAAAAACTTGCCTGGAGTCAAACTACTTGTTCATAAAGGAGGAGGCACCAAATTGTAACTTATTTATATGAAATTAAAGTGTGCTCATATTACTATCCACCCCCATAATCACTCTTTCCAATTCCACATGTACACCCATGACAAGTGATTGAATCTATCTTTTCTTTGCTTGCCAAGTGAAAATGGAGAAAAACCAATTGAAGATGAACTTTATTGCATTATCCTTGCAACAATCAAAACATGGAAATGACCTATGAGGAGGTGAAGAGTCACTCCACTTCATTTTCAACTGATCATGGACTTGAGAAATTTATACAAGTGCCCAAAAACTCCTATTTTTGAGGAAAAAATACCATTTCTTGATCATAATAGACTTCTAACTATCACCTGACTGGTTCTAATGTGATTTGACCTTATCCACATTGTTATCCACCTTGATTACATATTTTTTAACTCCCACCATCCGTACAAGTCAATTAATGAGCTAGAAAGGTGGCCAAATGACCCATTTACAACATGAAACCTAACAAATGGTCAAATTATGACTTGAAGATACCTTGAAACAATTAAAATACCATATTAAGACATTTTCAACATAATTTGGCACTTTGACTAAGTTTGACCAAGTTTGACCAATATTGACTTTGGTTGATTGAGCCAGTACAAGTAGGATGGGTTTTAACAAGGACTAGGGAAAGGGTAAGTGACACATGTAGGATAATAGGTGACCCCATAGGACATACAAAACTTTCTTTAAAAGTTTAAAATAATAGGGGTTGACCCAAATTTAACTTGGGGTCAAATTTGGTCAATAGGAAGCCACACAAGCACTTAGTTTTTTGTCAGGTTTCATAGACTGCTTTGCTTAATTTGGCCTTTGAAGTCAAGTGACTTCATAATATTGATTTGTTCTTAACATGTGAGTAATTTAGAATTCTGAACCATTATTGATTTTACTTATAACTTAAAAAAATTGAAGTAACATTGAAACCCTGGTTTGCTCTAGTTAGTGTTCTACGAGTTTACAAAACTACTTTACTTAACTTTTGATGAGAAGTAAAGTTGTTTCAAAATTCTAGTTTGAAGTGGGTGGTGTAGATTGGGCTTGTGATGATTGGTTACTTCTCATTTGATAAGTAAAGTTACTTGGAGAACCCGATTTGGCCTAGAAGTGAGCCCAAACACTTAGTTTTTTATTTTCTTGGGAAGATGGGTTTTTTGGTAATGGCCTTAGGCAAACATTTTTAACCTTCTAAATAATTTGAATCAATTATAAAAGAAGGAAATCAAAATGAAAATTAAAAAATACTAAGACTTATTTATGGGATTGATTTTAACATGAACAATTGACTCACAAAAGACAAAAGGCAAACATTTTAATAGGGGTATCCCAAAATTCTATGTGTATAATTTTGGGTGACACCAATATATAAAAACATAATTTAGATTATTTTTGTCCTCAAGGCTTACACTTCTACTCATTCATCTTCATTTATCATTTGAAACATTGCGTTTCCTCATAATAACCAAAAATTCTTTACATGCCTAACTATGTGGTTATGCACTGAGTGACTATAAACTTGAAATGAATACCATTATATCACTTCTTATGATGTTTTAAAGAAATTATTAGTTTTTAGGGTTTACATATTCCCTAATTAATCATTTATACTCAAATTTACCATATAAAACATTACATATTCTTCTAGGACACTTGATAATAAGTTTGAATCTTTCAAGTAGCCTTGACTGTAGGTGGTAGATTTGAGCTTGAGGTTTGACTAAAAGTCAATAATAGGTCCTTTGATGGATTCAGACCTTCCATGACATGTAAACATTATCATAGTATCCACATATGACTTTCACCACTCTTCTGACTTTCAAAAATCATCTTCTCTCTATCTTATACACACAAGTCTATGTGATTGTACAGTTGAAGGATGAGTCTTCAATGACATGATTACCCCACATAAAGGCATCCATAAATTTTATATATAAAATCTCACACTTCATTCTTTCCCTTTAATCTCATCTCAAAAAAATATTTATTGCATTTTATGTGCAAAAGAGACCTATAGGTCTAGATAGACATATAGGTTTGCATTTCAATGCTTAAAACCTTTTCATGATATATGTTTGATCTTTCCAAACCAAAAAAAATTAATTCATTTATTATCATATTTATTATGAGCTTGATAACCTCATACAACCCTGATGATGCAAGATAATACCTTTCAAGCCTCTTTATGCAAACAACATTCTCACATCTCAAACCAGGACAATGCATGCTACTTGGAGAAGGTATGTTGGAGTGATTAACAGGTCCAAAAAGGATTTTTAATTGCATTAAATAGATTTATACATTATTATATAACTCCATCCACATCATTTGACTATTTAAAACCTTAAAACATAAAGAAACTATGATAGTTACCTTGTAAACTATGTAAAATAATAGTTTTCTCGCCAAAATAGGCTCAGACATACCAATTATGACTTGGATAAACATGTAATATTATTTGAAATAACTTATACATCCTCTATAATTTATCTCATGCTTCTAACTAGTCTAAAATTATCATTTTAGGGAGACCAATTGAGCATATGGGGTTAACTAACTATTTTTGATTGCCCTGCCTTTTTAAAAAAATTCATAAAAGAGGGGCCACCAATATGAAAACAATTGACATGGATTCGAATATCATTAGGATCCCTCATTTGGAAAAAATCTTGGGCCATGACTCTCTCTCTTTTATTTGTATTGAGCATGTGAAATTGACCTTCACAAGCTTGCCAATGGAGCGATGGAGAAAAGGAAGTATTTTTTGAATTATATAGAATTGTACCTACAATAAAAGAATGTTTTTGAATTTAATAAGCTTAAGATACACCTATATAATGTTTTCACCTAGAAATGAGTCTCCCAAGTTTGTACAAGTGCTTAAAATTACCATTTTGGAGTGATTAAACTTGTGAAACTGATGTATTTTTACATTATGACTTTATTTAAAGTTATAAAAATCCTTCAAAATATTTTACAATGGTGTTTGTAAGGATATATTTCCATATTTGGATTTCACACACTTTGAAATCAGCCAACGACACCTTTTTCCTCAATTTCAATTACCTCAAAGTTTAAAATTTACCTTAAACTTTCCAAACATGTGTGACATGTTTATGCAAAGTTACTTGGAGGAAATGAAGTTTAGGTAAAATTAATAACCTATGAAACCTTTTTACCAAGCTTCCTCACATCATGACACGTATAGACTAGAACAAGACCAAGATAAACTATTACCTTAATTTTGTGAAATTAATCTTAACCCATGCTAACAAGACTTTAAAAAGATCCTAATAAGACCTCATAAGGCACTAAAAGGTTAGGAACATGGATAATAAGACATGAAAAGTTAAGTTTTAACCTATAAGGGTTGACCTTTTGACCTAAGGGGTGAAATTGGTCAACTGTTACTATTGAGACATTGCCATGATTCACATCATGCCTTTTAGGATTTGATATGATCACACACTATGTACCTCATTTCTATATCTGCCTAGACATGCTAGTCCTATGTGATACATGATCCATACATATATTTTAATTATTTATCCTTTTAAGGTAAGGTAACTACCAATTTATACTTCCCCTCACCTAAAAATTGTTAAACATTATCATTAATTAAGGAGGAGATTGTTGAGCATTGTCATTGAGTGTTTAGCTTTGATATTTAATGTAAGGAAATAGACCTAGTTGTGTAGATAGTAAGGAAATCAAATAGAAGTGAGAAGATGTTTCTTGATGTGTTTTCATGTTAGAGTGATGAATTTACATGAATTTTGATGTTTTTTTGGCTTGAATTATCTATCCATGATTTTTAAAATCTTGGAATTCAGTGAAAGAGGTTGAAACATTGAAGCCAAAATGGTTTATCTAGCTAAGTAGAATTTGTGAAAGAGAAGGTCAGAAGATTATTCTATAACACTAATAGTTTTCATTAGAGCACATGATTTGATTAGTTAAGGTTACTCTAATTATATTATAATATATTTTTCATACATTGAAATCCCTTAAATATATTCAATCATGCGTCAAATGTTCATGCTTCCTTGACTATGTTTTGGAGTCAGTTGGTAGTTCTAAGTGAACATCTTGTAGAGAAGTGTTTGAGTCTATTTACCTTGCATTAAATCATTAGATAAATTTTGTGATGACCCTAAGGTCATGGGGTTTGTGAATATGCAATTTATTTCCATTATTTTTTGGCAAAATTGAATATATTCCTCAATTATTCAAGACAAAGTTTTCATATATGTGCAGGTCTTTTATAAGCAGTAATTTGAAGAAGGGTTCAAGTGGTAGTTGGACCTAAAAGGTATTATAGACCTTAAGTAAAGTTAGATAAGGTATATTGGATTGGTGTATGATTTATTACTATCATGTAAAGGTGTTTGAATATGCTTCAATAAATTTCAAAAGGTAACGTGTTGTTAAGAAGACCTATTAATTCTCCATAAGCCTCACAGAGGAGTAAGGGCTAATTGATGTATGACCGACCTATTGTAGTGATTGATTAATGATTAAGGCATATTATTTTAATATAAAAATACTTATTCATGCTCTAAATAATTTATTTGAGTATGTATCTAACTAAGAAAGATATGATTAAGTGACTTGTATAAAATCAAAGTAGTTTAGGCCTATTTTGTGTGCTTAATGAAAAAGAGCAGAAGAGGATAAGTGAATGATATAGATAATTTGTGAGTATAAAGAGATAATGAATACCATCAGATAAAGGTTATAAATATCTAAAAAAAATTATGATTATTAGGATCAAGGTTAGAAGACCTAATCAATCTATGAAGAAGGATAGTTGAGTAAAGAAGGCTGAAGGCTAGTTTGAGAGGGACAAAAGTGAGCAAAGAGCTAAACAAGTATATCATCATACATTGTATAAGAAACAAGGGTTTTTGAATTTGATCAAATAATTAAGTGAATAAGTTGGTTCTGAGTCATCTAGGGGGTTGGTGCCTCCTTGTAAGTGGGTGCTTGCTAAATCTTACTTGAGGTGGTGCTGAGCTAGTTGGGGTTGGTGTTCCATGTGAAGTTGGTGCTTCACTAAAGATTGATGTTTATCTTATTGGAATGTATTCCATTTGATTAATTATTGGTTTTTCTTCCCCTAGAGGGATTTTCATGTATATGATGTGTCCATGTTTTTCATGCTCTTATGATTTGATGTTTATGATTACTAAGATGTACATGCATGTTAGAATGGTTCATATATAGTTAAGTGGAATTGAATGAAAATGAGAGGATCCTTCCTGAACAATTTAGAAGATAAATATAAATACATGAAATAAAATATGAAAACTATCAATATATTAATTCAAATAAGCAAAATTGAATTACAATAGCTGAATTACAGAATCAATAGCCTCTTCAAAGGGGAAACCTCCTTTGAGAAAGATCAATACAATAAATTCATGGATGCCTTCATTGGCCTCAATAATTTCTTATCTACTAAGTATAATCTAAGTAACTACTACTTCTCATAAATGTGGGATAAAAAAAAATGATCACAAGATGACTTACAAAGCATATGCATCCATAGAAACTATTATATTAACAAAGTAAAAAGAAGGGGTAGCATGGGTTCCTAACATCCCCTCCCTCTTAGAAAAAGCTTTGTCCTAAAAAATTTAAATGCAAGAATTGGTGATAAATCTGAAATAGGGGTTCCCATGTGGTATCCTCTAGTTTCATTATATGCCATTGAATTAAAACCTCTATGATGGAGTGAGAGAGAAGTTGGCATGTGCACTTGTCTAGGATTGCCCTAGCTCAAGAAGGATGGATCCTTCATTATCAAGTTTTGGTAAAATATTTTCCACTTTAATGTTTGTACCAATAACTATTTTTAGAAAAAAAACATTAAATACTAGGTGAAATTGGGAAGAAGGTGGGGGCTCCAACTTATAAGCAACCAATCCAATCTTTTAGAGAACCTTATAGGGCCCATATAACTTGGGAGCAAACTTATGATGCCCTTTGAGTTTTAAGGAGGATTGTTTGTATGGTTGTAAGTAAAGATAAACCATATCACCTAATTAAAAAGTGCACTTAAAATGGTGCTAATAATCCTATTATTTAATTAAATTTTGTGCCATATAAAGATTGTCTAGTAGGGTGCTGAGGATCTAATCTCAATTTTGGAGAATTGTGTCAATCACTTGAACTAATGAACTACTTGGGGTATATGAAAGGAACATTGGTGGTGATTGACATATGCTAATTCATATAAAAACATTTATTTAAAGTGTGGTGGGAGGTATTGTACCACCATTCAATGAGGGGGAGCCACTTTTCCCATTGATGTTGTTCTGAGGTGAAGCAATAAAGGAAAGTTTCCAAGCATTATTAATAATTTTAGTCTGGCCATCCATTTGTGGATAATACTCAAAACTCATCTTTAGTTGGGTGCCAGTGCATCAAAATAGTTTTATCCAATAATGTTTGGTGAAGGTTACATCATGATCTAATATAATAGATGAATGAATTCTATGATGGAAAATCTAGTTCAAGAAAATTTGTGTGATTGTAGAGGCAATATAGGGATGGCTGAGGGCACAAAAATGACTATATTTGGAGAGACGATCAACCACAACCAACATCATTATTTTTCCTCTAGATTTAGGGAACCCCTTAATGAAATCTATAGAAATATTTGTCCAAATCTTGTTAGGGATGGGTAAGGGCCTGAGAAACCCAGGGATGAGTGTGGTTTCACATTTGTTACATTGGTAGGTATCACATTCAGCCAACATCTTTTGAATTGCCTTTTTCATTCCCTTCCAAAAGAAGTTGCATCATGCTTGCTCATGTTTTGGGAAACCCTAAGTGCCCTATGGATGGAGAAGTATGTAGTTCATATAATATAATGTGTTGAATATTTGTACTCTGAGGAAACATCAAATAACCCTTGTATTGTATATAAACACCATCCCAATAATAATGCAGTACAATAGAGGGGTTAGTGTCTAATTATTGAATGATTTGAGATAATGAGGAGTCATTGACATACCCCTAATATAAAACATCCAACCAATTTAGAATAGGTATAGAAATAGTTAAAAGAGAAGCTTGGTTCATAAATGTGCAAAACAAAGCATCAGCCACAATATTATCCTTAACCTTATTGTAAGTGAATTTATAGTCATAACCCATGAGTTTAATGACCCATTTATATTGTGATGGGGAAGAGACCCATTGTTATATAAAATATTTTAGACTATGGTTATCAATTTTGGTACAAAAATGATTCCCCATTAGGTATGGCCACCACTTCTATACTGCATGTAAAATGGCCATCATTTCCTTCTCATAAGTAAAGAGTACTAAATTATTGCCAGAAAGAGCTATGTTGGTGAACAAAATAGGGCATCCTTATTGGATGAGAAAAACATGAATTCCATCACCATAAGCATCACTTTTGATAGTGAAGGTCTTGGCAAAATATGGCATAACTAGAACAAATGTAGTATATATAAATTGTTTCAATTCTAACACACTCAGTAGTTTGTGTCCATGTAAAAACATCATTTTTCAACATATCTTTTAGTAGAGCTATAATATTCTGATAATCCTTGAAAAACTTATGATAGTATCCAGACAGCCCCAAAAAACCATGGAGTCTCCTGAGTGTGTGAGGATGAGGCCAATTTGTCATGGAAACTATTTTTTTAGGATCAACCCAAACCCCTTGGGCTAAAACAATATGCCCAAGATACTCCATTTCATCCTAGCCAAAAGCACATTTAGACTATTTTGCATAAAGATGATGGTCAGAGAGAAGTTGCAATGTGAGCATGAGATGTTGGAGATGCTTACACTATGTTTTACTATAGATGAGGATGCCATAAAAAAAGAGCAAAATGAATTTACGTAGGTAGGGCTAGAATATTTTTTTCATAAATGCCTAGAATGTTGAAGGAGCATTAGTGAGGCCAAAGGGGATATCTAGAAACTCATAGTGGCCATCATGTGTGTAAAAAATTTTCTTAGGGATATCATCCTCATGAGCCAGATCTAGTGATATCTACAGCAAAGATCCAACTTGGAGAAATAATGAGCATGATGAAGCACATCAAGTAGCTCATCAATAACAAGGATAAAAAACTTATCCTTGATTGTGATGTGATTAAGTGCATGGAAGTCAATGCAAATGAATTATGACCCATAATTTTTATAAATAAGGAGAATTGGGGAAGAATATGGGTTGGTACTAGGAACTAAGAATTTGATGATGAAGGGGAGATTAGTATTATGTTAGTGGATAAATCAAATCAAAAGCACACTAAACTCACACCTTCATGACTAGTTACTAGGGTGAGATTAATAATTAAAAAAAATTAAAATTAAAACTAAAAATTAAGGAAAAATAATAATCCTTCACCTTTCTTAGATGCTCCAAATGCTTTATTGTAGTGGCTTGCTCAGTTTGTGTTCATGAAGTCTACATCAATGGAAGCTTGAATACCTCCATCTCTCCTTGGCACTTTGTTTGGCTTTGGATTCAATATTTTGGCATCATAACTTAGACATGTGAGATATTTTTGGAATTAATCTGGCATGGTAACTTTGCACAAGTTAAGCTTAAAATTCATGTGGCAAGGCCTTTTATTTATAGATTTTTGCAAATGGCTAGAATCACCCTAAACTATCCATCTCAAGATTGAGATGTGTAGCTAAGGATTAATCCAATTATGTAATTAAAAATACATAAATGTGCTCATAAATATCTAGGATAGAGGGGCATTTAAGAGGAATGGGAGGAATTGATGACGCGTGGGAGGGGTTAACCTTGATATTTTATTCATTTTTGGCCTAGGGATGTCTTCCCAATAAATGATGTCACTTGATGATATAGATATTCAATATTCATTTATAAAAATAAGTATTCAACAAGTTTCCATGGAATTATTAATTAGGCTCTAATTTGGTTTAATTATCTCTTAAGCATGATTAAGCACTTTGTGCACAAATTACTTAAATTGATCAAAATACCTTGTTATTGGTCCAAAATTTGACTGGATTAGAATTGGAATTCAATGTCAGATGCATGGATCTGTTATCCCATTTAGGATGTTAACAATACCAAATGACAAAGACACATGTTTCATGCAAGATATTTGATAGAAAAGAACAATCTAAAGCACCTGGTGCAAAATTGGTATTTTGACTCAGAATGATCTAATCAAAGTTAGCTGGCCCATAAATTGCATTATCTTATTTAGTGATACCCTGGCCAAAATTGGCAGTAGAATATATCGATTTCAACTTATTTAATGTGTTTTAGTTTTTTTAGGCCAAATTGTGAATTTTGGTGTAAATTGGTCAAAAGCCTGGTTGGAGGTTATCGATGGCCAATTTTAGGTGTCTATAATTTGCCCCTTTTTGGGAAGATGTTATAAACCATAGGCAAACTAATGTCTTCTCAAAGAATGAGAAATGGTATGTATGCAAAAAGGAAGATGATGATTGAAGAACAAATCTCCAAATGGTGTTTAAGAAGCCTATGATGATGCCCCCTCAAGGGAATGGCCATCACATTTGTTGATGGATGGTCCCTTGACAAGAAATAAGAGTAAAGGTGAGAATTAACTTGTGGTTGAGATTAATCCAAATGAGAAAATGCTTGCATGCATCAATTTAAAAAGATTACTGATTTGCCCAAAACCACTTATAATCAAGAATAAAAGTCAAACTAATGATTTTCCCATAGGTAGTTATAATCATTAAGAGGAAATGGATTGGCTAAAGATGATGGTGCCCTAATTAGGGCTGATTAGCAAGCATAACTCAAAGATATAACCTAGAATATAGATTAAATATGAGTAGGCACAAATTGATGAAAGAGATGGATAGAAGAATAAGATTTGATCAATAGAAAAGATTCAATTGTACCACCAACAAGGAAATGCTCATCTTGATTAGAAACGATACAAATAAAATGGTCAATGGGTTGATTTAATCAAGGATGGGATGGAAGGATTTACCAAGGTGTCAAGGAGAAACTTCTACAACTCCATTAATTATAGACCTTCTTGAAGCTGATTTTTTTATAGCATGTGATGGTAGGAATCATGATAAAACACCATGAAGACTTGGCCAGAATATACATAAGGACTGACTCTTGATGCAATAAACACTTGAAAACAATGCACTAATGATGAAAACAATGATGATAATGTTTATGTATAGATATGGATGGACTCAAGAATAATGTATGCAAGGAATCATCTAATGAACACATACATACTGAGTCAAAGTAATATTGCTAAAAGTAAACAAACAAGCAAGAAAAAAAACAAATAAAAAAATAGAAAGCCTAAAACTAAAGCAAAAGAAAGCATCCTAACAATGACCATACCCGAGTAAGGCAAATTGAGGATAACTGACTAGGCTTAGATAGAATAAATATTTTTGGATTTTGAAATATTTGAATGTTTTTGGAATTTTGAGGTATCTTAACTCATTTAGAGAATGACAAGATACCTAATTGAAAATAAATAAGAGTGTTGGCTTAGGTTACTCATAAAATGGTGAGAGTGTACAAAAAGGGGGATTGAGGTGACCTCAACATGAATTGAGCATGACCCACATAGTCATAAAATAACCTCACATCATAGTAATTTCATCAACACAAAAGGTGAGGAAAAACCAACTAGCTCCCAACAAGTTCTTAAATCTAGAAAATGGCTAGTCAAATGAAAATAATGATGGCAAGGTGATGTGGCAATGCATGGTAAAAAAGTGTTTCCCCTAGTTTTCCCATAGGTGGTTAGAATTAAGATACAAAAATATAGATCAATGATACTAATTTTCCCATAGGTGGTTATAATTAGTAGCAAGACCAGTGATCACTAATTTTACCCATAGGTAGTTATAATTGGGCTCATATAAACAAACTTGATAATATGGAAAATGAAAGATATCTTGCGAGATCAACTGTCACACTACTTTCATAAACTATCATTGTAAACACAATTTTGATTGATTATTTAAACTTGATCAAAATTGCCCCCCCCACCGCCACTCCCACCCCCCCCCAAAAAAAAAAAGTGCAGGAAGAACCAAAGTAACTAGGATCAAAATAGGATTAGATAGGACAACTAAAAATAGTCTTTGGTCTAGATAAGAATGGAATGATCAAATAGAATGGTCTTGCTAAGGATAATGATTGGTTTGATAGAATAAATAAAATGGTAATAGGTTTACCCCCAAGTAATTGGGTGAATGGTAGGATCTACAATAATGGAAAATAGGCATATGTAATAATGGTAATGGCATCATAATGAAATGGTATGGTATATGTTTTTGGCCTAGGTGTGGTTCTTGATTATGTTGTTCCTACTAATGGGGAGATGCACATCCTAATCAACAAATGATACAAATAGAATAATCAATCATGTTAATTTCTATCCCATACCTCATATGAATAGTTGTTCTATCAAGAATGGCCTACAAATTTGGTTGTCAAAAATGATTTTGCGATCCTCATTGGTCATTGATTCTAATTCCTTCAAGTGTTGAGACAAGGTATCTTTGTAACCTCTGCAAAGGAAAGTGTGGTCATGGATGGTCAATAGGGATACAAGTTGGGTGATAAGTTTGTTTGTGAAATGGAATGGTTGATGATAATGGAATGTGTAATGGTAGGGAAACAAATGAAGATCAGGTCTTTCAGTCACATGTAATGTTGTTGATGCCAGATTTGACATAACTTTTGTTGTGGTGGGGATGAAGACTTTTTCTCTCGATAGGACCACCAATTTTTTTTGTTATTTGATCTTGAGAGTAGCTACCATTTGATTATGTTGTAGATAGGAAGATTTCTTGTTTTGATTTTTGATTTTGTCTTCATCAAGTAGTAAAGAACTTTTATGCTTAGCTATCAATGCCTTAATGAGGTTTTCACCAATTAAGTTATCTTGATTATTCCATAATTCCTTTGAGAAGGTTTCACTAAGGGATGTTGACTTTTGAATTTGATTGTCTTCTAACACTTCTAAAGCAAATTCACTAGAAGATGCTGAGTTTGAACTTGGGTTGTCCCTTAGTGCCTCTAAAAAGGTTTCACTAGGAAAGTGTTCTTCTACTACATGAATGTGGTTTTGGCTCTTTGCTCTTTTTCAACTACTATGTCACCATGGATGTAGTTCAACAAAGTATGATTCTATCAGTCCTAATAAATACTTTTGGGAAATTGAATGTCAATAATATGATTATTTAGGTTGATGGTAATGTCCTATATAATGATAATGGAATGAGGAGAGGCTACACAATCCTTGTAGAAGATACTAGGATAAATTATGTCAAAGCTAAAGTACTCATCCTCAAAAATTATAGAAGGATAAAAAATGTATTCAAATTGATTTGAAAGGCATGCATTAATAATTTTGTAATAGTCATGAACATATTTTGTATCTGAATCAGATTCCAACTCACTGGACTCTGAATTTGATGTTGAGACTAGTCTTGATTCTGATTCTGATGCTAAATCTGATGTTGGCTCATAATAGGACCTAAATTTAACTCTGATTCTTCATTCGATGGATAATTTTTTACAAGGATGTCTTATTGAATGTTTGGTATTGGATAAGTAATGGCCTATGATGGCATAATGGGCTTCACAAAAACTAGTTTGTCATAATGGGACTCCTCTAGGATGGGAAAAAGGTCAAGATATAAATCCTTAAATATTGGCTTGTCAATAGGAGGATCTTTAAAAATAGGCATATGGTCAATGTAATAATTTGCCTAAAGGTGGTTATAATCATTAAGAAGTGACTTAGCAAAGAATGACTCATCAGAGTGAGACTCTTTGACAACTAGTATAGGATTAATAGGTGACTCATCATAGGTTGACTTATCATAAGTGGTTGGTTCAACAAAAGTATCTTGGATTGGTTGGTTTTCTTGGTCTTGGTTTCTAATGAGTTAGAAAATACCAGTTTTGAACATAGCTTGGTCTTCAAATGAATGGATTGGTTAAGGTTTTAATTGGATTGGTTCTGGATGAGGAATGACCGATTGTTAGATAATGGTAGGGTATTGGGGAGCATGCTTTATTGCATGAGCCAAAAGATGAATTCTTGAAATGGTAATGATAGGGTGGTGTGGAGCTTGATTTCTCACATAAACTAAAATACAAGGTATTGAAATGATGAAGGGGTGTTATGGAGCATGGTTGTTCACATAAGCCAAAGGATGAGGTCCTGGTATAGAAATGGTTGGGCATTATGGAGCTTAGTTGCTTGTATAAGACAAAGCATGAGGTCTTAGAATGGTAATGGTATTCCTTAGATATTATGGAGATTGATAGATCATATAATCTAAAGGAGGGTTAGGGGTATCTAATGATAAGATAACAAAAGGATGTCATGAAACTTGATTGCTTGCACAAGCCAAAATGTCTGAGTCCTCCTGAGAAACCATATCATTCCAATCTTGAGTTGGATTGTAAGCTACTTCTTGACTATGCTCTATGTATTGATTATCATAAAGAGGGTAAGGATATGTATCCCAAAAAATATTTTATATAGTTTGGTCTTCAAAGTCCTCCTCATAAGCCTCTTCATACCAATCAAGCTCTCAAGCTAGATCATAAGCTGGTTTGACTTTGTTCCCATGAATGAATTATGAGGTGGATAGAAATCTATATCACAAACCATATTAACATCATTGGGGTCTTAACCAAAGACATAAAGGTCATTTTGTGTGGCCATTATATCATAATTTATATTATACGTGACTCCACCATAGGTGTATCTAGACATATCTATATAAATTATGAAATCTTCAAAAATAAAAAGGCTTAAAGTTTTACAAACTCTGAAAAACTATGTCCAAAGGACAAATGGTTCAAAACTTGGTCTAACTTGGTCGAATGTATGGAGGTGTATCTCTAAAAATGGTTTGGGCTAAGACTTGGCATAAAATAGTCTAACGTCAAATGTCATACACATAAAAGGTCAAGCATCTGAATAAAAACTAGCATGTTAATGTCTTGGTCAAAGTGTTCCAAACAAGGTCTAAACTAGGAAAGGGAAAAGATTTGCTAGGTCTTTTGTCTAAATGCAAAGTCAAAAGCTAGGCTCAAACAAGATATACTATGACTTTTGGCCAAATGACATCAAAAACTAGACTTGAAACAAATGCATGCTGTGATTTGATTTAATCTAACAAGTGAAAACAAATTTGACATAGACTTGGCACATGGAATCAAACATAAACATGATCAATTGGCATAAGGCATGAGGCAAAAGGCTCTTGGAGAAAGGTTTTTTTTCCCAAATAAAGGCAAAAACAATGATGAGGATAGGCATTGAAACAATAAACCATCAATAGTGTTCAAATTTGGGTAATTGATTAACTGAAGTTATGTAACCTAAAAGAGAAAGATATGTGTATCAACTCCATGAATTGAGGCTTAAAAATAAATAAATCAATGTTTGAATCCAAAATTATTAAGACTAATTGAAAACTCAATGTTGAAAACTAGGATTTGACCAAACAAGCTAGACAAGATTGGACAACATGATGGCACATAAACAAGGTCTAAATGGTTGATGTGAAATTGTTTGAAATAAATGGTTTTTGATACAATGGTAAACGAGTTTTGAAACAAATTAAGCAACCTAATGGTGTAAGCATGCATGAATGATGTGGTCAATTTTGTGTTTCAAAATACTCAAAGGTTCATACTTGATAATGATATGGGTAGCATAACGGTACCCACCTCAACTTAAGTGACACACACATAAACAAGTTTAACAAAAATTTTAAGGCACAAGTGAGGTGTAAAATAGCCAACATAATGCCTGTTTAGACAAAAGAGTGACATATAAAAAAATTGGTTTTGGCATGGTTTACAAATAAATAATAAGGTTTTAATCTCAAAACATACCAAGCAAAATTGACCAAAATACACTAAGTATAATCATCCAAATCCTAGCAAGGGTATAGAAATATAGGGTTGATCTAGGAGGATCCCTTTATGCTCCACAATTAAATTCATCAAATTTTAGCATGATCATTTCCATGACGAATATCTCATCAAAAGCTTTCTGGTGTAACTTATGATTCATGAAATGAAGGCCATATGTGTAAGTTATTGATCATTAAAGTTCAAGGCAAGTAAAAAAATTGGGGATTAAACAAAAAATCTAGTTGGACATCGATAAGTGGCAAGGTGAGTGGTCAAAAAGTGGTAAGGTGAATGGTTGACAAGTGGAAATTGGAGATTGGACCACTTGGTGGGTCTTCAAGCCACCATGTGGCTTGCCACCAATAATTTACCATGATCCAATTTATTGAATGTTCTAAACAACCCATTTCCATGTAATAGCCATCTCACCTCAATCCTACCACATGACCCTATGCTCGAACCACATCCCACCACATGATTTAGACGTGCATGTCAAACTCACCACATAGTTTCCATGAGAATGCCCCACTCACCATATGATTTCCATGTCCCCACTTACCACATACACATTTCCACAAGAATCATGTCATAACCATGCGAAATACAAGTAAATTGGTGGAGAACATGGCCTAAGACATGAATTCTAAGGAAAGATAAGGATTAATAAAGCCTTGCTAAGATTTAAAACCCATGAATGTGGGATAAATGAAATGTATGCCCCCCACTGAAATCAATGCCATGGGATCAAACCCTTATCCTTTTGGATAAAAGGATAGGTGACCCATTGTTAAACTTGGGGGCACAAACACTATATAAAATGTTCAAAAATTGTATTTAAACACATTCAACCAAGCAATCATTATAAAGACTAAGAGCCATAGAGCTTGCAAAGCTTGTAGAAGGTGCTCGAGATAGAATTTGGAAAAAGTCTGAAAAGGGACTTATATATATATTTTTAATGAACAACTTTATAGTTTTATTTTTTAAATGTGGAGATGTTTGCTAGTTATTTCCAAGCATTTTTCCTAATACATCAGTTGATATTGGACCCGGAGACATAGGCCATTATGCCAAACTCTGTTATCAAGTTATGTCTTGAATGTCGTGAGTTATTTTGTGTAAATTCATGTTTTGCAACTCATTTTTTAAGTATTCCATAAAATTATTATTGTAAATCAAAATTTAATTATGTTAACTTAATTTGGCTTAAAGTTTATGGATCAGGGGTTGACTAAATTAGCAAGTTTTTGAATGTTTCTAGGGGCATCGATTACATAATGAATTTCACATTAAATTATATAAAAGAAAAGCATGAATTTTGGGTTTGAAACACTTAGATTATTACAAAAAGGTCTAGTCCTTTTTGTAACCACTACATCTATCACTTACTCAGTGTAGTATGATGTCCAAAGTGTTAATATTTACTGTGTGCAACTCCATCACTAGAAGGTGGTTTAATGGCTCAAACCTTTTAATCCTAGTGAGAGTGGGTGAAGTCAATGTCAAGAGATGAAACCTTGGGTCAAACATTCCCTAAATAACTCATGGCAGGTAATGAAGTCCCCCTCGAAAGCCAAGTTTTCTTAAAAATAAATGACTAATAGAAAGACTTTAGGGTCATTTTCAAGGTCACCCAAACTATGATGAATTTTTGGGGAGTGATTTAGATGACATTCTTTCTATGCCTTGGACTAGGCATGTTTTCAATAAGGATGGTGCTTTTTATTCCAAGGGTTCCCTAAAGGGGACAAATGAAAGACCATATACATGCAAACCTTAATTTTGGAAATCAAGTTCTAATTAAACAACTATTGAAAACAATAATTGACAAGTGTGTTCAATTTTAAAACCTGAATGAAAGATGATGTGATATTCTTTTGACCCCATGGTCTTAAATTATAACTTTGAAAGTCTAACTATCAAAAGCATTCACTTAAGCATATAAAATTTTCATTAAGCACCAAAATAAGGTTCTTAATTCATTTTAAAGCATGCAAAAGATGTCTTAATAGCATGTTTTAACAAATTCAAAGTTTTTTGGTTACTTGTCTACCCTTAGGGCATCACCCCAAAAGCAAATGTGTTAGATTAAGTACATTGAAATATATTTTCAAAATTTTGAGAAAAAACAATGTAAATTAAATCTAAATTAATATCAAATTCCTAAAATTTAGGAGAAAACACATGGTTTTAAAAAAATCATCAAAAATGGAGTCAATATGACCCCAAACCAAGCATTTTAAAATAGCCTATTCGCTCTCAAGGTTGTGTTTTTTTTTTTAAAACATAGTGATTAAAAATGGTTATACCTGACCATCGATGGTTATATCTGACCATCGATGGTTGCACTGACTATTAGTAGTTGACTTTGTAAACTTGTGACAAAGAAAAATGGGAAAACAGAGTTATAAAATAAAATTTTAAGAGCTTTAATAATCCAAATGAATATTTTAAAGTTGCATAATGATATTCTTCATGTGTGAGATGCATTTGGTCCCACTAGGTGTGTCATTATGTGAACTAAGAATTTGACGATGAAGGGGAGACTAATATTATGTTAGTGAATAAATCAAATAAAAAACACACTAAACTAGCACCTTTATGCCCAGTTACTAGGGTGAGCTTAATAAAAAATACATGAAAATCACAACTAAAAATTAAGGAAAAACAAGAATTTTTCACCTTCCTTGGATGCTCCAAATGCTTTGTTGTAGTGGCTTGCTCGATTTGTGCTCATAAAGTCTGCATCAATGGAAGCTTGACTACCTCCATCTCTCCTTGGCACCTAGTTTGGCTTTGGATTCAATATTTTGGAATCATAAATTGGGTATGTGAGATATTTTTTAAATAAATTTGGCATGGAAACTTTGCATAAGTTAAGCTTAAAATTTATGTGGCAAGGCATCCTATTTGTAGATTTTTTGTAAATGACTAGAATCAACCTGAACTATCCATCTCAAAATTGAGATGTGTGGCTAAGGATTAATCCAATTATGTAATTAATAATTCATAAATAGGATCATAAATATTTTTGATAGATGGGAATTTAAGAGGCATGAGAGGCATTGATGAGGTATGGGAGGGGTTAACCTTGATATTTTATGCATTTATGGCCTAGGGATGTCTTCCTAAAAAATGATGTCACTTGATGATGTTGATATTCAATATTCATTTCTAAAAATAAGTATTAAATTTTTTTAGATGGAATTATTAATTAGGATATAATTTGGTTTAATTATCTCTTAAGCATGATTAAGCACTTTGTGCACAAATTACTCAAATTGATCAGAATGCATTGTTAGTGGTCCAAAATTGGACTAGATTGAAATTGGAAGTTAATGTCAGATGTGTTGGATCTGTTATCCCATTAAGAATGTTACCAACACCAAATAAAAAAGGCACATGGATCATGTAAGATTTTTTATAGAAAAGATCAATTTAGAACACCCATGTGTAAAATTGGCATTTTGACTTAAAATAATCTAATCAAAGTTAGTTGGCCCATAAATTGAATTACATTATTTAGTGATACCCTAATCAAAATCAACACTTGAATATATAAATTTCAACTTATTTAATATGTTTTAGTGTTTTTAATCCAAATTATCCATTTTGGTGGAAATTGGTCAAAACCTTGGTTAGAGGTTAAAAGTGTCCAGTTTTAGGTGTCTAAAGGTACTAGGGTGAATAATGCCTTGCTTTAGTAAGTCTTGAATGAGAATCTTGATCTCAATATTTTGATAAAATGGATTGTGATAGGGCTTGATGTTGAGAGAAATGCTTCTAGGAAGGAACTAAATATGGTGGTCCTCTAGTCATGAAGGTGGCAAT
This sequence comes from Torreya grandis, assembly GCA_037957365.1. Lineage (NCBI taxonomy): Eukaryota > Viridiplantae > Streptophyta > Pinopsida > Cupressales > Taxaceae > Torreya > Torreya grandis. The sequence goes on along the minus strand of JARHVA010000325.1, from coordinate 2,804,965 downwards.
CCCATTAGTTTGGCAAAGACACATGCATATCTATGTAGAAAAATTTGTATATCAGAAGGAGTGGAGACCACTGATGGTTGCATTTGAATATAATAGAGATAGGTAATGATTCCATGTGAATTCTTATTAAGAAAATTTTCCATGCGATGTGAACTGATGATGCTGAGAGACCCTAGTTATAAGCCTTTCAATGTGTGTTTTTGCCCATTGTCTGAAAACTACATCTAAAGTTCAACAAAAGTCCATAAGATGGGTCCAAGTGTGCATAACCATTGGGCTCCCAAAACAACATCACATCCTCTTAAGGTCAAGGCAAACATGTAAAAGTGAAATTTATAATATCTAATAGAGATACACATATTATGACACTTCCTTTTACAAGGTAATGTACCCCCATTGGTAATCATGAATTTGAAGTTAGAGTAAGGATAGAAAAAATAATTAACCTATTTGGTGATCTAATGGTCAATGAAGTTATGAGTGCTACCAAAATCAATGAGTATTATGAGAGATAACTTATTGAAGTAACCCCTAACTTGTATGGTTTGTGGGGTGGTGACTTCTACTAAGGCATGGAGAGAGATCTTTAGTTAGCCTTCCTAAGAAGTAAGTTCCACAATTGATTGAGATTCTTTTGGATCATTTGTTGTATCTTGAACATATTCCCATTCTTCAGCTTTGGATGAAGAGTCCACATCTAATAGTCAAAGATTTTGATCAACACATCGATGTACCTAAGTGAAATTTTAATCACAATTATAACATAATATTTATTCTCTATGGACGCGCATCTCTACTTCAATCAAATGCTTGATAGGAGTGGTTCTAGGGGCTAGTGTTATTTGAGATCATTATAGAGTTATATTTCTAAATAGATAAAAATTGGATTTGAATCATTGTTAAACCATGATCTTATCCTCTACCAACTTAGCCAACCCTAGGGATTCTATCATCATGTTGGGATGAAACATTTTGACCTAAGATCGAATTGTATCCTTTGATCCATTGATAAAGCAACTCTTGAAGAATTCACCGGACAATCCCTTTATGTGATCGGCTAGTTTTTCAAAATTTGTTTGATATTATCTCATGGTTTTTGTTTGGAAAAGTTTAATGAGTGCTCTTGTGAAGTCATCAAAATAACTAGGGCCAAACCATTATAAAATGAGGGTGCAAAAATTGGTCCATCTTGGCTCATCATGATCATTGGTATCCTATCGATACCATTAAAGGGATTCAAGTTCCAAGTGAAATGATGTAAGAAAAACTTTGTTGGCATAAAAATTATAATGAAGAATAAAATATTTTTCTACCCAATAGATCCATCCAGTCTTATTTACACCATGAAATTAAGGAAAATCAAGCTTTGACCCATGAAAATTGATGGAAGAATAAAATCTAGTGTCAAAAGAGGACTCTAGATGCCATCTATTGTTCAAGGTGGTATGTTGAAGACTGAGGCCAATAAGTTTTTCATCAATATTTTTGATGTGTGTCTTGAGGACAATAATTTCATCCTTCATGTTTTTTACTCCTGTTCAGGTTATTACCATGACCCAAATAAGAGATTTTTTTGGATATTTTTTTCTATTTTCTATCTAGATACAAGTCCTTTGAGAGTTGTCTGATACTCTATGGATATTTTTTTGAAATTGATAAGATGAATATTTTTTGGTTTTGGTTTCTATCAAATGTTTGGCAGTGAGTCCTCTAACAATTTTTAGATACTTTTCTACTAGCTTTTTTTAATAGTCTATTGAAAATATTTTAAAACTGATAAAAATGAGCCCCAAGTTTCAATGGTTGCCTAAGGTTTAAAAGATATCTCTCTGACCACTAATATCATTTTAGTGAGTACCACTCTCCAAAAACATTTGGACATGGTTTTACCTCTAAACGATAGCTCTTGATTTTCTTCATGGATGGGAACTAGTCAATTAGGATGGGGCCATTGCCCATTTCATTGGCAAGTCCTCTCAATGGGCCAACTACTTTAGAGTTCCTGTGGTACTCCTCATAATGAGTTTTAGAGATTTCACCTAAGTACTTTCCAAAGTTATGCATATAATTTTTTACCCTGGTCCAAAATAGATTATTGTGATACAAAAAAATATTTAAATGAATTATGCAACAGAACAAAAAAATACTTTGAGAAAAAAAATTGGCTCTAGAAAGTGCTCTGATATCAAATGAGAGGATCCTTCCTGAATAAGTTAGTAGATAATTATAAATCCATGAAATAAATAATGAAAACTATCAATATATTAACTAAAATAAACAAAACTAAATTATAATGGTTGAATTGCAAAATCATTGGTCTCTTCGAGGGGGCAACCTCCTTTGAGTAAGCTCAATGCAATAAATTCATGGATTATTTCATCGGCCTCAATACTTATATAATAAGTCTATCCTGAACAACTACTAATTCCTATGAATGTGGAATAAAACATAATTTTCATGGGATGACTTACAAAGCATATGCATCCATAACAACTATTATACTAACAAATTAAAGAGAAGGGGTAACATGGGTTCCTAATAGAAAAGTTTTAAATATTGATTCACTTCACCCCCTAGTCATATTATTTCCAACAATTGGTATTAGATAATGTCCTTTGGAATAAGCTTGACAACCTAAAGGATATATTAAGAATATGGGATGACTAGTAAACAAGCTTAAGGAGGTTTCTCTACCAATAAGACTCCATTGTTTAATGGATCTAACTATGCCTTCTAGAAGGTCAGCGTAAAGATATATCTGATGTCACAAGGACATGATATTTGGTAGTGAGTTCATGATTAAGACATATTATTTTAATATGCAAAGAATTATTTATGGTTGACCTAATTTATTTGAATATGTGTATGACTAAGAAAGATATGATCAAGTGACTTGTATAAAAACAAGGTGGTTTGTGCCTATTTTATGTGCTTAGTGAAAAAGAGAAGAAAAGGATAAGTGAATGATATAGATAATTTGTGAGTATAATGAGGTCATTTATACCATTATATAAAGTTATGAATATCTAATAGAGGTTTTTCATATGATAATCAAGGTTAGAATACCTAATCAAGCCATGAAGAGGGATAGTTGAGCGAAGAAGGTTAAAGGCTAGTTTGAGAGGGTTAAAAGTGAGAAAAGAGCTAAAGGAGTAGATCATCATCCATTGTATAAAAAATAATGGTTTTTAAAGGTGATCAAATAATTATGTGGATGAGTTTGTGCTAAGTTATCTATGGGGTTGGTGCCTCTTTGCAAGTGGATGCTTGTTAAAGCCTAGTTTAGGTGGTGTTGAGCTAGTTGGAGTTGGTGCTCCATGTGAAGTTAGTGCTTCACTAAAAATTAATGTTTGTATTATCATAATGTAGTCCATATGAATCATTAGTGGTTTTACTTCCCCTATAGGGTTTCCTATGGATATGATGTGTTCATTTTTTTCATGCTCTTATGATTTGATGCTTATGATTGATAAGATGTACATGTATATTAGAATGGTTCATAAATAGTTAATTAGAATTGAATGAAAAGTTTTAAAGAATGATTAACCACCCTAGTCATATTATTTCCAATAATTAATATTGGATTAGGTACTTTAGAATAAGCTTGACAACCTAAAGAAGATCCTAAGAAGCCAGGATGACTTGTTAACAAGTTCAAGGAGGTTTCTCTACCATCAAGACTCCATTATTCAATGGATATAACTATACATTCTAAAATGTTATAATAAATATATATCTAATGTCACAAGGACATGATATTTGATAGTCAATTATGGATGGCTATATTCTACCTCCAATTCCACCAATAGATGCAATAGGTAAGAAGGATAATGAAAATAACTCCAAGGCAATGAACACCATTCTATGTGGCCTATTAGAGGTAGATCTTGTAAAGATAATTCATTGTGTTCCACAAAATACATATGGGATAAATTGAAGACCATATATGAAGAAAAAACCAAGGTGAAGATGGCCAATTTGTAGACCCATAGAAGATAGTTTTAAAGTCTAAATATGAAACTATTGCATCATACTTGTTGAGGGTTGATGAAGTTGTCAATATCATAAGAGGATTAGGAGAGGAAGTGAAAGAGTCTACTATTATTCAAAATTTATTAAGATCACTAAATCTTAAATTTGACTCTAATGTATTTGTATTAGAAAAGATGTAAGATTTGGACAAGTTGGAGATGGATGAGATTCTTGGCATCTTGAATGCCTATGAGATGAGATAAAATAAAATAAGACCTCTTAAGAAGGAAGCTGCTCTCAATGTTAAAAAGATTTCAAATCCCAAGAATGACAAATATGATGTATGTTTAGACATTGATGATGATGAACTAATAGTTATGTTTGCTAAAAATTTAAAGTTTGGTTTAAGAAAGTAAAAGGGTAAGTTACACTTCAAATGCTTCAGTTGTGGAATGATTGATCACTTTGCAACTAAGTTTCCTAACAAGGAAATATATGATCATAATGAATAACATGATGAATCTCATGAAGATGACAAAAAGGCCTCTAAGTCCAACAAGAACAAGATAGACTTCAAGAAGAATGAAGGAGGGAAAGGATATTTCAAGAACAAGACGAGTTTCTATACCAAAGAAGATAACTCTTCTGATGTAAGTGATTCAAACACATTTATCAATGATGATGGCAGTAATGAATCTAAACATGACAATAATGAAACTCTATTCCTAGGCATAAAATCAAACAATGAGGGTTGTTCAAATGGGAAAGGCCTCATGATTGATGTAGAATCAGATGAGGAGGTATACTATGATAATGATGAAGGAGAAGCTAAAGTGGATCTTGAGGCAGAGCTGGTAAGTGCCTTAGAAGATTTGAAGATTATGAAGAATAAGAACAAGAAACTGAGGTCATCAATTTAGGACTATGAGAAGTATATTAGATTATTTGAGGAAAGGCTAAGCAACACTTCTAAGGAGTATGAAGACATCATCTAATAAGTTGAAACCCAGATAAAGACAATAGTAGTAAGTCTATAGGCTAAAGAGGTAGATTGAAAAAGGTATGAAACTAAAATAGAATCCTTGAAATCTAAGTTGGATAAAGCATCTAGAAATGTGAATAGATTTGTGAAATTTGAAAAGAGCATTGAGGCTCTAGATGATATATTAAGAAATCATAAGTTTGAAAGGATAAGATAGGTCTTAGATTCAAATAAGACCAAAGTAAGGCACCTCCATTTGAAAAGAAGAATCTTGGAGACAATAAGGTAAACATGAAAATACCTATTGGACATCTCAATTCTACAAGGTATGCTAGTTTTTTTAATGGTTATTGTTTTACATGTAGTTAGTTTGGTCATAGGACAACATAATATAGAATATCCTCCAAGAATAAGTACTCATGGAACTATGAAATAAGAAAAAAATTAGTCAAAGGGAGATCACAACCATCATCATTCAAATGATATGTATAAGGTGGTATGTTACAACTGTCATAGTATAGTACACATTGTAAGATATTGTAAAATGAAGCATATGAAGAAGACTAATTAAGACAAGAAGGTTCGTAGTCATGTCACTAAGAATTTGATCAAGAAGATAAAACCAATAGATAAGGCAAAGGTGTAGAAAAAAAATTAAAAAATAAGATTTTATGAAAGCTCAAAGTATAGATAGTAGTTTCTCGAGCCACATGTCAGGAGACAAGAGAGGTTTTAATTCTTATGTGGTTGATCAAAGTAGTAAGGATGAAGAGTTGACTAAGAATAAGAAGGATGACAAGGTGACTCATGATCAACTCATAAACCAAGGTGGGATTATTTTTGAGATAGAGCATACCTCAATAAGAAATCAAGGAAAGAATGTCAAGAACATTTGTTATCTTCATGTGTTGACAAGGCAGTCAAAGAAAATAAGAAGCATGACAAGGTTGATGATGAGGTGAAACCTATAGTGCCAATCAAGTCTAGAAGAATGTTGAAGCATATTTAGTATTGTGAAAAGAGTATGGATATATGATAATATTCTAATTTTATATTAATTTAGATCTATATGAAAAATAGGTGGCTCCATTAAGCTTTATGGAGACATTCTTCTATCAATAAAAGTATGAGGGTGAAGATAAAGAAGGTTTATTTTGAGAAGATTTTAGGTTATTTATGTTACAAGAAAGGAGATGAAGATGGATATTATCCATTCCTATGTTGATATATCTATGTTTTGAATTAGTATCATGATAAGAGATCCAAGACTAGTATCATGTATTTGAAGTCAAAGTTGAGAAAATTGGTATATGAGGTAAGCTTCTAAGATTTGTTTGTTATGAGTAATTGATCTAGATTTGTGAAGACAAAGGGGGAGTCATTATTTATACATTTGTTATCTAGTATGGGATAGAATTTTTTATGGTAAATATTTTTATCTTCTTATGCCATGTCAAGAAAGGTATGTGATCTTGAATTCGTAGTTCTTTGAAAGAAGATATGTTTGGTCTAAGTGGGAGCATGGTAGCTCTAAGTTATTTTTCAAGAAAGTGATTGATTTTGATATGTATGGAGATAAGGAGAGATTATGTTTGAGATGATTCATACTCTTTTTTCATTGGGTTATTTCTAAATCAACAAGGAGAGTGACTTGATTGATAAGTTTATAAGAATGGCTATCATAAGTGGTTGTCATAGTTTTTAAAGACTATGTGTTATCTAGTGTCTTTGAGAGATAGTATCATCTCATAAGGACAAGAGTATGATTTCATTAGTTTTAGATGATCTTTGGTGTCTACTATAAATATAATCATGGTGGATACTTGATTTTAGGGGAGATATTAAAGTTGTTACCTGAGTTGATCTATGTTGAAGTGAATCTATAATCTGAATTCATTCTGATAGAGATGATAGTTGTAGAATACCTTTTTCATTAATTTTAAAAGGGAATAAAGATAAAAAAGATAAGAACATGGAGCATAACCCAAAGATCAATAAAGGAAAGAAAAAGGAGAAAGATAAAAAAAGATGAAAAAGGGGCAAGATCAGAAAGGGAGAAATAAAAGGTAAGAACCAAGCCTGAGAGATGATTGCCATCAAGAATGGTTGACATAGTTTTCTAAGTATGTTTACCATCAATGATGAAAAGGGAGATTGGTGAACATTTTCATTGACTAAGTAGGATATTTTTGAGCATTGTCATTGATGTCAAAGGTTCTTTTGAAGATGCATGGTTCTTTCATTGATGTCAATCTAATATCATTGATGTCAAAGGTTCTTGGTCGAGTAAGCCTTTAAATATGTATATGAATGATTTATATTGCAAGAATAGTGAGTGTTGTTACTGTATGAGAGTATTGATGAGAGAATATTGTTTGAATAATGTTTTAAATATGTATATGAATGATTTATATTGCAATAATAGTGAGTGTTGTTACTGTATGAGAGTATTGATGAGAGAATATTGTTTGAGTGAAATATTTGAGAAATAACATGAATGAGTAAAGGGCAGTTATCAAGTATAAAACATCTTGTAATGCTTTGTCTAGACCTTTTGAGATGGAATTTATAGATGGCATGATGATACGAGTGAGATATAAATAATAAGCAATGTGTTCTAAAGATGATTTGAATGAGATACAAAGATGAGAATGCTTTGAAGAATACTTGATAGTGTTTGAGTTAAGAAGTTCTAAAGATGATCTGAATGAGCTACAAACATGAGAATACTCCAAAGAACACTTGACAGTGTTTGAGCATGAGAGACATTATTTGAATCTAAACATGAGGTATTGAGGACCTTAAAAATTATTAAAATGTTAGCTCTGAAGATCTGTGTCTGCATCTCTAAAAATGCAATAGTCAAGATCTGAAGATCTGTAAGTAACTCTAAAGAAGTAATATTTAAGTTTTGAAGAAGAGTGAGTGTATGAATTTGATTTAACATACACAAGAGACATTGAAACATATGATATTTTCAAGGTGAATATTATAGAGTAGATAGAAGGTTAGATTATAGGACTAATAATACAAACAATCCAATACTTAGAAAGCAAGAAGAGAGATGGTGCCCAGATGAGGTAATAGGATTAGTTTCCTTGACATGAGTGAGTAGATGAACATTGATAGAGGTGAGTCAAGTTGTTTTAAATATATGCATGAAGTTTCAGATCAAGGTTTATAAGAAAAGGCTTGAAAAAGTGTTTCAAGATTTTATCATTGTTTATTGGAATACACAACATCTACATGAGATCATAAGATATTCATGGTAGATGAGGAAGAGTTATAGATCAAAGTTCCAAGATTTGGTTTATGCAAAGAGGAGTTAAGTTTTAAGAATGATCATTAAGATTGAAAGATGGTCTAAACCCTCATAAAGCCCTAATTGTGATCCAATGTTGAATATCTTATTTTATAGATCTTAGAATAGTTTGATATGATAATACAAGTGATTAGAGGTTGAATTCAACTCTCTCAAGTAATTCTAGGTATGATTGATTTCTTAGGTGAGTGAGAATATCTTATAGAAAAGTGATTATCTTTCAAAGATTTATTGTATCAAATAGAGTTGATTGAATCAAAGTTTATAAGTAGATGATGATAAATGTGTGAGACTTTTAGTTATTTTTCATGAAGATTTATAGATAGGTTCCAAATCTTAGATATGTAAAGTTGGTAATCCAATTTGGCTAGTTGCTAAACAGACCTAGTGGTGTAGATAGTAAAGAAATTAAATAGAAGTGAAAAGATGTTTCTTGATGCATTTTCATGTGAGAGTGATGCATTGAAATACATGGTGATGTTTTTTGGGTCTTTAATTATCTATCCATGCTTTTAAAAATCTTAGAATTCAATGAAAGAGGTTGAAACATTGAATCCAAAATGCTTATTTGGTTGAATAGAGTCTATGAAAGAGAAGGTCAAAAGATTGGTCTATAAGACCAATAGTTTTCATTAGAGCACATGATATGATTGGTTGAGGTTACTTTGAAGATTTTATATTATATTATTAACTAATTGAAATACCTTGAATATATTAAATCATGTGTCATGTGTTCATGTTTCCTTGATTGTGTTTTGTTGTCAGTTGGCAATTTTGAACGAACATTTTATAGAGAAGTGTTTAAGCCTGTTTACCTTGAGTTGAAGAATCAAATGAAGTTTGTGATGACCCTAAGGTCATGAGCTTTTTTAATATGTAATTTTTTCCATTTTTGTTTTTAAAAATTGAATATATGCCTTATTTATTCAAGATAAAGTTTATGTATATGCATAGGTTTTTTGTAAGCAATAATTTGAAGAAGGATTCTAGTGGCAGTTGGACCTAAAAGGTATTGTGGACATTAAGTAAATTTTGATAAGGTATATTAGAGTGGCATATGATGTGTTATTTATATGTAAGTTTTTTTATATATGCTTAAATAAATATCAAAGGGTAATGTGTTGTTAAGAATACCTATTAGGTCTCCATAAGCCTAAAAGAGGATTAAGGGCTAATTGATGTATGGATAACCTATTGTAATGATTGATTCATAATTAAGGCATGATATTTTAATAAAAAATACCTATTAATGACTAACCTAATTAATTTGAATATGTATCTGACTTATAAATATATGATCAAGTGACTTGTATAAAAGCAAGGTAGTTTAGGCCTATTTTGTGTGATTAGTAAAAAAGAGAAGAAGAGGATAAGAAAACGATATAGATCATTGGTGAGTATAATTAGGTCATGTGGATCATTAAATAAATGTCATTAATATATAAAAAATGTTATGGATAGGAGGATCAAGTTTAGAAGACCTAACCAATCCATGAAGAAGATTAGTTGAGTGAAGAAGGATGAAGGCTAGTTTGAGAGGGACAAATGTGAGTGAAGATATGAAAGAGTAGATCATCATCCATTATAAAATAAATAAGGGTTTTTTAAGGTGATCAAATAATTATTTGGTTGAGTTGGTTCTGAGTCATCTAGGGGGTTGGTACCTCCTTGTAAGTAGGTGCTTGTTAAATCCTAACTAAGTTGGTGGTGAGATATTTGGGGTTAGTGCTCTATGTAAATTTGGTGCTTCACTAAATATTGATGTTTTTATTATAGGACTATATTCCATTTGATTCATCAGTGGGTTTTATTTCCCTAGAGGTTTTTCCATGTATATGTTATGTTCATGTGTTTCATGCTCTCATGATTTGATGCTTATGATTTCTAAGATGTGTATGCATGTTAGAATGGTTCTTAAATAGTTAAGTGGAATTTAATGAAAAGTTTTGAATATTGATTCACCCCCTCTCAATCATTTTATTTACAACAAAAATGGGGTTATATCAGTGGGATCATGTCATAGAGGCATGGATTTCACACATTCATAGTTTTAAAATTCAATGTGGGAATGAAAAAAAGGCATGGCCTCTAAAATTATTTATTACTCAACATTTTCATATTACAATGGGGGCATGTTATGGAAATATGTTATCTAAAATCATACCGATTCTCGATTTTATATTTTAGTGGGGTCATGTCATGGTAACATGTCTTCCACACTTTTAAAATTTAAAATTAGAAAAATAAAATAATTATATGATTCAAATACACATTTATGGAAAAATTATTTACATTGATACTAGTGTCATACATAGGTTTCAACTTAATACATATACAAGGTGCATATGACATGTAAATACCACCTTAAATTGGAAAATAAAAAAATAGTTTTAGACAAATAATTGTATGGACTCTAACAAATTATTATTACTTGGATTTTCACCACTTAATGAGATGTCTCATCTCTCCTCATCCAAGTGGCACAATGGAAGCATCTCACAAGTTGTGGGTAACCAATAGGTGAGATGAATCTCTATATTTAAGGGCTAGCTTCCTGAGTGTGTCTTGTAATTATTTCACCTATACTAACTTATTTTTTATGGGGGAAAAGGGTTAGATTTTACATGAAATGAAACTTATTATAGAGGGTGATGTACCGAGATGTTTACCACAAGATTATCATAATATATCACAAAGCGACAAGGCATACAACTCTAGTTAAGATTCCTAGAATACACTAACATTAGTATTTCAATATGAGTGTGACATGCATGAAGACTAAGGTAAGTTAAACCATAGATCATTTATAGATACTAAGGCTTCCTTGTACACTTAATAACATGATCCATGCACCTAACAACACTTCATATGACTTTCTAGGATGTAATCACTTGCATTAAACATGGAAGGATTGAGAGAAAGCAAGGATAGATGAATATCTCTTAACCATTCTTTATACATATCTTCACACACTTTGACAAGATGATATATGAACTAAAACTAGATTGAATTTATTGTCTAAATCAAAGTACAATGTAAAAACTAGTAGAACTTCACCATACATGGTGTGGTATTAAATGACAAAGGCCAAAATGGTAGCTACTTATAGCTTTTGAGAGAGAAGTGGGAAAAGAGGAGTCCAAATTGAAAACATTTAATGCTAAGAGGAAGAGTTAAATGTGTAGACGAATGAATTAGGAGATAAAATATGAAAGGTTTGATAGGACAAATGGCTCTCCAAACTATGCAACTCATGAAATGTGGTGTGAAACTCCTTATTTTACATAAGAAAATTATCTTCATCATTCCCCTTTTTTGGAGCGTCCCAAAATTTAATAGGGATAGATATAATGATTTAACTAAGAGTAAGGGGTTATGTACATTATTATCCATTCATTGGATGCATTCCTAATAATTTGGATCATCTAAAAGTGAGCCATCACTGCTTGCAGTCAAAGAAACTTCTCTTTTTAAACACCTTACACACTTGGATTCCAAAATGGCTTTATTTTCTCATGAAAATACATACAAGGGGGTTAATTTCATGTTTCAAGGCCATTTATGGCCTTGGAGGCATCAATAACAACTTAAAATCAACTTACTTGAAGTTTTCACCCCTCTCACTATCATGTTCACTATGCTAGTTTTGACTGGACGAGATGAGAACTCTTATTGAGTCACCTATGAGTTGTTATTAATCATGAAATATACATGTGGAGTTATCTTAAGTCTCCATATTTTTTCCCATGTGATTGGCATATTTAGACTCTTCCTAAAACCTCAAAAAACACAAATATTTTCAAGAAAACCCTATTTTTTACTCCATCCATACAATGCCATACAATCCAAAAGGATGGGGATTAGACTAAGAGATTTCCCTACATCATCCAATCAATTTTATATAAAAACTATGCCACTTATATGTACTAACTGTTCCATCTTCCAAAAATGGTCATTAGTAAGGGTTTTGGTGAGTTTAGGCCTATTTTACCCTCTTAGCCAATGTTCATAAATATTTGATATTCAAATTTCAACTTAATGACACAAAATGTTTGTTTAGGACCCTATATAACTCATATTATCCCCTTGAGTCTCCACACAAAGCGTCAAAAGAGATGTGAGCATCCCAAGTTGCTTAGTCAAGCATTTCCTTCCATTTGTATAAACCGTGATATGGTCCAAAGACAAAAATGGATTTCCTTGTGGTTTATTAAGCATAAAAATAACTTAAACATGCTTTAAATGATCTCATAAACATGTTTCATCTCATTAGAGTGCTTATCTAAGGTTGGAAGTGAATTTAACCCTTCATTTGGCTTTAGGCTTAAACCATGCTTGATAGGCCAGTCTACAACCTTGATGATCTAGACCACATTGTTGAGTTCCCTCCTTTCTGTGCTTAGTTTTACATGTTTTTACACACCTACCACATGTATTCATACCTTATTAAAAGTCTCATTATCCCCTTAGCTCATCCCTTTCTCCCCATTCTTTAATATTATAGGGTTTGCACTCAAGTGAAGTACCCTCTATTTGAGACAAAATAGAGGGTAATACCATATCCAAGGTGTTAAAATCTAATTAGTTACCTAAATCATCTACATGCTTATATATGAATTCCTTTATCATCTTAGACCTAACTATTTTCTACCTCAAAATGGGGCCCACCTGTAGATGGAACTTGGTGTTTGGCATTGTATTTATTCTCTAATAATTCTTATAGATCTTTGAGTTCATTTAATATTAGTTTGAACTCAAATCATTGTAATTTTATACCTTCAAATGTTTGACTCACTTGTTTCCTCTCCTTGGCATACCATAGTCAAACTGTAGGTGACTATTTATGACCAAATGGAGCCTGTAAGTGATGGTTTCACATTAGAATGTGTCATTTCACTTTAAGTTTGTCCATGATCTTAGAACTAATATCCAATGAAAAATGTTTGTAGATATATGTCTAGTATCTATTGGCTCACATCATGAGCTTGGTAAACACCTATAGTCATGTTGTAGGTAAGCATTTTAGGACCTAAGACAACTGTAGGTGTTGATTGAACTTAACAACTTGTTCCTCAATCCTTGTTGACACATCATTGACGTAAAATGTCTTCTTCATCTTTGCATGGTCATCCAATATGTATTCATGTTTTAACTTGTAAATTTTTAATGTAAGGATCTTCTTTATAAGTCAAAACCTGTAGATGATACTACCTTATTTTAGTGGCCAAAGGGAAACTTTGAGCCTTTCAATAACTAACCTCCACTAGTTATTTACCATTCAACCTTTGTATAGATATAATACTATGTGGATGATACAAGGTTTAATAATTTATATGCCTCAAAGCCTTTGGAAACCTTATCATATGACATCCACAAAATTTCTAGGTATTCTATTTTCACATTTTAGGGATTTGATTACCTAAATCTATAGTCATTGATTTTGATCATGGTTCCAACTTATATTTTTAAATATCACACTTCAAATAAATATTTTATGCTCTCTAAAACACATTAGCACTTTAATAAGGATTCCATCTCATGATCCAACACTTCTATATGACACCTCTGATTCCCTATTAACACCACATGTAGGTGGATCCTGTAATATACAATCAGTGGGATGATGTTTCAAAAAGTGGATATTATATGGGATTATAACCATTCTTGGCCATTATAAAATTTATCAAATGGATGTTCAAAACTCTAAATGGATTCAATGAACTATTTTCCTTATTTCCACGTGATTTAACATGGTTACAAGTGAAAGTGGGTAAAGAGCTAACTGAGTATGACAATGGAATACATATTTGATCAAAGAATGGTGTTGTAAAACCAAAAATTTAATTTAATGGTAATTATGGAAATGAAACAAGTAAAATATCATATCCCATTCACATGAATCCCTTGAAAAGAATCCAACCTTTTAAAAGTAGTGAAGCTGACTACAATTCCACCTAGATAATCAACTTAAGAAATAAACTAATTATCCCATGAGATCTTTGTAAATTATGAAAATAATAATGGACATAATGAGATTATAGGTCCAAAATAATCTCAAATCAATCTCAGTATCTATATTATACAAACTTCTCCAAACCAAAGCAAAACCTATAGGGTATAGGAAATAGTGAGCATAAAAACATAGTCAAATTGTTAGAGATGATTCATAAAGCACAGTTAAAAAATACTTGATATATTATTATTTAAGTGGATATATCTAAGTTTAATTTCACCTCACAAAATATTTTTACTTGGAACTTCTCCAATTGGCCATACCAAGCATAAACATGCTGACATGTTCTATGTGTCTAGAAGGGTGAAGAAGGAACATAATAGTTTTGGAAAAAAATTAGAATTTAAAAAGAATTTAAATCACTAATATGAGTCTAAAGAAGATTAATATTCATTACGTGACCTTCTCTCATGTGTCACATTCTCTTATGGGTCGTATAAGTGCCAAACTCCTCCTTTTTCAATTAGTTTCTTGATTTTCAATTAGATAACTTGCAAGCTTCAGATGGGACTAAAAATATTGATAGGTAATATGAACTCTTTGATTTTTTAAATAAAATTAAGACACTTGGACACATTGAAAACCATGCCACTTGGATATATGACCCCTAGATGGCTACTAAGTGACTCAAAATGACATACAAATTAATTAGACCATGATCAAGGCTAAAATGGCATTAAATTACATAAAATAAACTATAACACACCATAATAAAAAATATTAGACCCCTATATAAGTTTTTACTTTAGGGGGTTGACCCATTTTGACTTGTGGTCAAAATGGTGAACATATTTAGTGATTTTCCTAGGGTGGTATGCTTGTTATGCCTTGACCATTTACCTAATCTTATCCATTGGGATATGGAGTCACATGTACATGAGGTTTGACACATAAAATTCCTTTGAAAACACTCCAAACATAAGAAAACTAACAAATAATGACACACAAAACAAGAAATTAAATAAAAACACAATTGTGCTTCATGAGCACTTATAAAAATCACATACCAAACTAAACAAACTGACTCAAACACTAACTAACATGAGATAAAAACTTCTTCCTAGATCAAAGGGAAAGTTTGAACCTCTCTTGCTTCATGACATGAATGATTTAGTGAGACATGTAGCCTTTTGACCTTTATCCTTGATGTCTCCATCTTCTTGATGGTGTTTTCCAATGTTGGAAATATTGTCATTGATGTCAAAGGTTTAGCATTATTGGTGATAAAGGCTCCATTGCATTTATGTTGTTTATCTTGGATAATGTAAGTTAATATTTATTTAATATTAATGAATATATTTTTGGTTGCATATGAGACAAAAGAAGGGCCCATGGAGAAGTTGAAGAGCCACGGGGTAAAGACAAAAGAAGGATGGGATGCATTTTCCCATGAAGAGTCATCTTGGGGAATATCAAGAGTCACCAAGTGAAGACAAAAGAGTAAGGGCACAATTTATCATGAAGGGACACTTTGAGGAATACGAAAAGTCACCAAAGATAAGGACAAAAGTGGGAAGGACGTTTTTGGTCATGAAGGGTCACCACATGACTTTTCAAAGGCTTAAATATGAAGGGTCATACAAGTTTGGCACCATTTTCCATGAGGATTGAAGGGTCATAAAGGGGGAAGGCCAAAGGTCATTTGGAAAGCTATAAATAAAGGCTTGAGAAGACATTTGTAATATGAGAGTGAGAGGTTGATTTGATATTTTAATATCTAGCTTAGAAGATCAATTGTGAGAGATGAATATGATTTGTATTTGTTATATCTAGCTTAGAAGAGCAAAGGTGAGAGAGAGGAATGAGATGTTGTATTGATCTATCATTTTTTGAGATAGTAACATTGAGAGATAGGTGTGTGGTATACACAAAGGGGTTGGTGCTCCTGTGGGTTGGTGCTCATGAATTGTTGTTGGGTTGGTGCTCGGCAAAGGGGTTGGTGCTCTTGTGGGTTGGTGGCTACGAATAGTAGCTAGGTTGGTGCTCGGCAAAGGGGTTTGAAGCTTATGTGGGTTAGTTCTCATGAATTGTAGCTAAGGTTGGTACTCGAAAAAGGGTTATGGTACTCCTATGGGTTTGTTCTCATGAATATACTTGATACTTTTCTCTATGGTTTTTCCCACATTGGGTTTCCATGTTATATCTGGTGTCTCTCTCTATCTTGTGTGATGTTTATTGTTTGAGTTTTACTGCATATCTTGAATGTTTGATTAATTAGAATTTGATAAAGGGAAAGTTTTATAAGATATATAATATACTTATTCACCCCCCCTCTTAGTATATTCTGTGCTTAACAATTGGTATCAGAGGAAGTTCCTTTTTTTGAAAAGTTTTACAGCTTGAAGGTAGAACGAGAAAGCACGATGGCTGGGTCACAGGAAGGATTTTCTACAAATAAGGCACCTTTGTTTGATGGGATGAATTATACTTTTTGGAGCATGAGAATGAAGGTTTATTTGATGGCCCTTGGATTAGACATATGGAAATCAGTGGTGGAGGAATATGAAGAGCCATAGACATCTACAATTACTCCAGCAGAAAGGAAGGCAAGTGAATGTAATGCTAAAGCTTTAAATGCTATTTTATGTGGTTTATGTGAATCTGAATTTGCTAAAGTTATGCAATGTAAATCTTCTCATGAAACTTGGGTAAAACTTGAGAATATTTACAAAGGTGATGGAAAGGTCCAGCAAGCTAAGCTACAGACTTTTAGAAGGCAATTTGAAAGTTTGAAGATGAAAGAAGAAGAAGATATAACAAGTTATCTCTTGCGAGTTGATCAGATAGTAAATCAAATTCAAGGTCTTGGAGAAACATTGTAAGAGTTAAAGGTGGTGTAAAAGGTTTTGAGATCTCTACCAATGAGATATGATGCAAAGGTTTCGGCAATCGAGGAGATGAAGAATTTAGCCAAGCTAAAGATGGATGAGCTTCATGGTATTCTCACAACATATGAGATGTGGACAGAACAAGATAAACCCTCAAAGAGAGAAGCAGATTTTAAGACATAAAAGAAGGAGAAAGCTAAGATTCAAGAATCAAGTGATAGTTCTAGTGATGATGAAGATGACAAAGAAGCACTTTTCATTCACAGGCTGAAAAGAGGAACAAGTAAATATCAAGGAAAATTACCTTTTAAATGTTTTAATTATGGAAAGATTGGAATTTTTTTAGCTAGATGCCCAGATAAGGTTACTGATGATGAAGAAGAAAAGCCTACATACAAGAAGAATTTCAAAGGCAAATCCAAGAAGGGATTCGAGAAGAAGAGCCTGTATTTTAAGGATCCTAGCTTAGTTGAAGATAGTGGAGTCAGTGATTCAGAAGAAGAAGAGATTCTATTCATGGCCATACATGATAATCAAGAAGAAGAAGAGAAGGAAGCTGAAGTAGATATGGAAGGAGAACTCAATTGTGCCCTAAAAGAGTTAAAATCTGTTGAGAAGAAGAATCAAAGATTAAAGCGTTAGATCAATAAAAATGAATAGGAGTCAAAGGAAATGATTGAAGATCTACAAGCACACTTTGAAGAATCCAAGAAGAATGAAGAAGATCTCAAAGCACAATTGGAAATAGCAAGAAAAGAATGTCAAAGGTATGTTATTGAAATTACCTCTTTAAAAGAAGATATTCAGAAAGCAGTCAATGATAAAGTAGTTAGTGATTCAAAATTTGAGGATAGCACTAACATGTTGAATAAGATATTGGAAAGTCAAAAAGCATATTTAGATAAGATAGGGATCAAATTTGAAAAGAAAAAGAGCTATGCTGAAGCTCTTACAAAAGAGGAAACAAAAAGGGGAGAAGAGAAAAATACAAAGGACATTCCAAACAGAGAAGGATGGAGAGAACAAAGCTACAAAAGGCAATCAGATCAGAGATATTCAAACAAGTCTTATTTTTATGGATATTGTTTTTATTGTAATGGATATGGTCACAAGAAATTAGAATGTAGAAAAAGAGCTAACAATTTTAGAAATAAGGAGAAGGAAAGTCGAGTAGAGTCAAGCAAAAGCCACAACTCTTTTGCTCCTCTATCAAGCTTTGATGAAGAGACCATAGTATGCTACAAGTGCAAAAACTTTGGACACATAGCTAGGTATTTCAGAAGTGTGTTCGAGTCAGTCAAGAAGGATCAGAGTTTCAAAGCTTCATTCATCAAGAAGAACAATTAGAGTGTCAAAGATCCATTCATCAAGAAGAAGGTTCAGACATGTTCATGGCAGAAGAAACAATCTAAAGATTCAATGATGGTTCAGACAGCACTGCATGTAAGAGGTAAAGATTAGCCATGGTTAATTGATAGTGGATGTTTGAGGCATATGATAGGACATAAAAGTAAATTCATATCTCTAAATAATATCAATGGTGGTATAGTGAGGTTTAGAGATAAAACCACTACCAGGATAGCAGGGAAAGGTACTTTGAGTTTGGATTATGGTAGAACTAAGACTTCAATAAAACTTGTTTCTGATATATTCTTTAGGTGTAACAACTTCAATTATGGTTTATGAGAAATAATAAACTCTAAATATATTAGTTATAGAAATGAACTTCTCTTAAAGTGTAACAACTTCAATTTTCTCATAATATTTCTCAATTACGACCTCCAATGGTGTTTTAACAAGGCTTACCTTCTTGGTTTCCATAGTGCTCTCAATAAGATTGGGTTTCTCTTTAGCTACATGTTCTTAAATCTCATTAAGGATTTTTGTACATTTTACCCAATCCTGGTCATTGTCTTCCATGGAAGACTCTTTTTCCACCTTGTCATGTACTTTACCCTCAATCTGACAAGGAACTTCAAGATCTTGAAAGAGCTTCATTTATAGATGTCAATCATCTTTGTCCTCCTTGTCATTTAGAACCACCACTTCTTCAAAATTATCTCCTTGATGTATGTGGTCATTAAGCTAGTGTTATTCATGGTCTAATGTAGCTGAAGGTGATTCAAAATCAGATGGTGGTATTGACTCATCTCCAATAACTGTCTTCTACCTTGGTCCCATGAAACTCTTTTAGGACTGCGACCTCTTTAGGAGTGACTTGACCTTCATCCTTGATAGTAAACTCCACTTTATGCTTGAGATGGTCATCCACAACTTCATGATTAGACATGTAGTCTTCTTCAAATACCTCTCTCTTTAAGTCTTGCCCACATTCCTAGTGGATAGCTGCAAAAGAGTCTTCAATATGTTTCTCCTCATTCAAAAAGGCAAGATTTTCCTTTTGTTCACTAAGGGGAATCCCTGTGGTGATTTCTTCCTCATAGTCACTCATGACATCTTTTTTATCAGCCATTAATTGTGTTTGCTCTTCTTCACTTTCTTCTCTCAAGATGGGCTCTTCCTCAAGAAGGGGTGAGGTGGAAAGTTGATGGATGGGCTCATGTGAGGGAGCTATAATATAAGGTGTAGTGGAAGACTAATGAGATGGAGATGGAGTGTGAGGTGAAGGAGAAGGCTTATGAGTGGATTTACGAAAGATAAAATCACAAGTAAGCTCATAGGGAAGTGACTTCTTGGACTGATTAGAAGGACTAGCATCTACATAAGGAGTTTCATCTTGCCAATAATATATTTGTGTACAATCCATATAATCATCTGATTCCTCATGACAAGACTCATAGCAGTACTTTTGACGCTGATAGGCATCATGGTATGAATGATATGGGTCATATTGGGACTGATAGAGAGGTGTTTCTTGATATGTTTCTTGGTAGCCTTCTTAATAGGGTTGTCCAAAAACATGGTGTCCATATGGAGATGGAAATGAAGGGATATATGGATGCCATGGCTCATAGGATTGATATCCATTCTGATAGGACTATTGAGGAGTAAACGGTGATTCATAATAAGGTTGATAGGGGGATTCATGATAGGAGTATTGGCCGTAAATATTCATATCAACCTCATTTGTTATAGGAAACACAATAATTTATAATTTTTTTAATGAGATATACTACAACTATAAGTTATCATTCAGAGTCACCATTGGTGTTGGCTTATTTGATTCCAAAAGCTTATTTGAGGAAAGTCACACCAACAATATTCCCACTCTCTTGGACCTTTGTCCCATCGGTCATGACAAAAATTGTTTTCACTTGGATTTTCACCCCTTGAGGAGATGTGTCATCTCTCTTCATCCAAGTGGCATAATGGAAACATCTCACAAGCTATGGTTAACAAATAGGTGAGATGAATATCTAGATTTAAGGGCTAGCTCCCTAAATGTGTCTTGAAGTTCTTTTGCCTATACTAACTAATTATTTATGGGGGAAAAGGTTAAGATTTTAATTAAAATGAAACATATTCTAGAGGATGATGCACCAAGATGTTTACCATAAGACTATCGTACTCTATCACAAAGAGACAAGGCATACAATACTAGCTTAAGAGTCTTAGAATGCACTAACATTAGTATTTCAATATGAAGGTGACATGCATGCATATTATCTAAGGTAAGTGAAACCATAGATAATTTTTAGATAATAAGGCTTAATTTTACACTTAATAATATATCCATACACTTAAAAACACTTCATATGACCTACTAGGCTAGAATCACTTACATCAAACATGGAAGGATTGAGAGAAAGTAAGGATATATAAATATCTCTTAACCATTCACTATACATCTCTTCACACACTATAACAAGCTGATATATGAACCCAAAATATATTGAATTTATTGTCTAAGGTAAAGTACAATGTCAAAACTAGTAGGGCTTTACCGTACATGGTGTGGTATTAGATTACAAAGGCCAAGATGACAACTACTTATATCTTTTGAGAGAGAAGTGGGAAAAGAGGAGTTCAAAGGTCACTTGAAAACTTGTCATGCTAGGAAGAGTTAAATGTGTAGAATAATGAATTAGTAGATAGACCATGTAAGGTCTGATAGGACAAATGGCTCTCCAAACTATGCAACCCATGAAATGTGTTATGAAACTCCTTATTCAGCACAAAAAAAATGTCTTCATCATCCCCCTTTTTGGAATGTCCCAAAACTAAATAGGGATAGATATAAGTATTTAAATAAGATAGATGGGTTATATACATGATTATCCATGAATTTTTTGTATTCCTCATCATCTATATCCTTTTGAATGTGAGCCATCACTGCCTGTAGTCAAATAAACTTTTCTTTTTTAGACACCTTCCACACTTGGCTTCCAAATTTTCTTTAATTTCTCATGAAAATACATATAAGGGGGTGAATTAAATGTTTCAAGGTAATACATATCCTTAGAGGCATCAAGCACACCTTAAAATCAGCTTACTTGAATTTTTCATCCATCTCACTATCATGTTCACTATGCTAGTTCTGACTAGCTAAGATGAGAGCTCTTGTTGAGGCACATAAAAGTTTTTCTAAATCATGAAATGTATATGGAGAATTATATTAAGTATAAATATTTTCTACCATGTGATTAGCATCTTCAGATTATTCCTAGGACCTACAAAAACACAAAAATTATCAATACAATCCAAAAGGATGGGGAGTATCTTGAGAAAGTCCCCTATATCATCTAATCACTTTTCTAGGAAAAATATGGCATTTATATGTACTAACTACTCCATCTTCTCAAAATGGTTACTAGAAAGGGTTTTGGTGAGTTTAGGCATGTTTTACCCTCTTAGCCATTATTCATAAATATTTGACATTTGACTCTCAACTCAATGCCACAAAATGGCTATTTAAGACCCTATCCAACTCAACTTAGCCACTTCAGTCTCCATGTAATGTGTTAAAGGAGATGTGATCATCCCAAGTTGCTTATTCAAGCATTTCCTTCCATTTATATAGGCCATGATGTGGTCCAAAGCCAAAAAAGTCTCTCCTTGTGTTTTTCATGTATACTGATAACTTAGACATGCTTTAAATGAACTCATAAACATGTTCCATCTCATTAGAGTGCTTATTTGAGGTTGGAAGTGAAGTTGACCCTTCATTTGGCTTTAGTCTTCAACCATGCTTGATAGGCTTGTCTACAACATTGATGATTTAGACCACCTTGAAAAGTTACCACCCTTTTGTGCTTGTTTTTACATATTTTTCAACACCTACCACATCTATGCATACCTTACTCAATGTCTCATTATCCCCTTAGCTCATCCCTTTCTCTCCATTATTCAAGATTGCAGGGTTTGCTCTCAAGGGATATACCTTCTAT